>WHYT01015196.1:58434-75044 GCA_009806455.1 Tetrax tetrax | reverse complement strand
TCAACATCAGTGGCAGCAAGGACTAGACAAAGACTTTGTGTAGGTTTGGCTCTTCTCTCTCGGTTTCCATTTACAACTGCCAAACTGCCCGCTCTGTTTCTTATGTAAAATTGCAGATGTCTTCTTATTAATCAAGAGCCTAATACACTCCAGATGAATAAACAACTTCAGCACTGCAGCACGTACCTCACTTCTTAAACCCAGGATTTATTGGAGCAGCCTGTTCCAAGATCTCCTAACTTAAAAAAGATGGTTTATTGTTCCTCGCTTCTACAGCAAGGGCCTAATGAATGCGCTGAAACTATGTCTTTGTCCCTTTGCAACACAGTATTCAAAGAGATTTCCAACCCTACAGTGTAACATTATCCAAATCCTTTGAAACTATAAGTAGTTGCTCAAACTCAATCATCCAAATACGGAAAACTTAATCGGGAATCAAGAGGAAGGCGATATATTAGTGATGACTGGGCTACAGCGGTGGGTATCTTCAAGTTCTCTGCAAAACACTACAGTACATTCGGTGACACTCGCTACGGCCCAAAGTGTCATCTTAGAACTCAGGGATTGAACTTTGTTTTTCAAATACCCATTAGTAAAGAAGAGAATACAGAACTCCCAGTATTTTCCTCCCATTAAATAAACGGTTTAAGGGAACTCATGTAGCTCTGTATCAATTCACTGATCCTGTGTTTCCAGTATTTTGCTGCAGATCTAGCCTGTAACCCAGCTAATCAAAATTGGTTTAAATATTTCCATTTAAAATTAAAATCTTCCACAGTCTAAACTGTTCTGTGTACTTTAATTTACATTCCCTAAATTACAGAAAAACAGATCCTTTCTTTGTAATCATGTAGAAACAGGAAAAGGAAGTAATGATTAGGGTTTTGAAGCATATATTAACTCATGGATTGCTAAATTCCTAATTATTGTTTCAAAATATTGGCACCCTCCTTAGAACCTCCAGATTACTAATGTGCTTGCTAATATTGGACTGCTAAGGGTGGTTCTATTAATAAGATGTATGTATATAGAAAGCTAGGAAAAAAATAAAGGTTATAATATTAGCATACCTTACTCATTTTTAATTAAAGAATTAAAAAGCCCAGTCTTTGGGGAGTTTGGGAAAATAGTGTAGCCAAATGAGACCAATTAACTTCATTAGCTTCTGCAAATACCTACTTTTCCGGCACATTTCTATTTTTCCATCTGCTTCACAACTACACATGTCTACAAATTAACATTTTATTTACGATTTAAGGTTCCAATTCATAAAAATCATGCATTCATTGCATATAGTTTCCTGTATTTATTGAAAAATCACTAAATTATATATCTTCCATTCTTCACTCTATTTTTTTCCTCTGAATGAAAAAAAGCATACAGCCTGCAACTGTAAAAAAAAAAAAACCACAACCCAAATCAGGGTTGAATGTTCAAAGTGGGAACATTCATACTACAATGGGAACTGCACAAAAATCTATTTTAAAATGACAGTTGCAAAAACTCAGAATAAATAATATGATAAAAGTGTTATTAAAATGCCCTATTGATACTACTGAGTTGCACAAACATTTTCTTGAGCCATTTATTATAGGGTAGCAGTCTGACATGTCTAATTACACACAGCATCAATTTTACTCATCTTGTTCTCAACCATTCAGCATCATGTACAACACGGACCACCAAATCTCCAGCACCTTTCACTTAGGAAGAGTTTTGCAACGGTTAGTAAGGTTAATATGAAGAGTAAACTGATTATTGCAGTCATTCATCAGTCAAGAAAATATATTTACAACTTTGATATCAACCAAAAATGCTAATTTACCTCAGCCTCATCATCATTACCTACTTTATGTATGATTATACAGCAGCTTCGAGTGTGAACAGTTTTAATGGACAAGGAAATCTTCTCTAATGAGTCGTATTATTAAAATAGTTTTAGAAAAAATAGTATTTTTATGAGTTGGAGGAAGGGAGCGATTAGGAGTGTTTTACATGTCTAGAGAGGAACAAACACACTCTCCTTTTGATTTTGCTTCTCATATAAGAAAGTCAGCAATCATAGTTCAGAAAGGCACTTCATCACATGAAAAACCAAAAAAAGGGAAGGACATATTAAAGGGGCATTTAAAATTTAGATTACAAATTCCTGAATGAACTGTGTCATCTAGATTTTTTGTTTTAGCTACAAAATAATTTTATATGTAGTTACTAAACCATGACCCTCTAGGTGAAGTGCAGCCAGGGAAATCACAATGTGCAGAACACTCCCATTGATTTTTTTTATGCTATAAGATACAGCAAAGACAAACAGTCTGCTTGGTATCTGTTGTGTTCTATTTTTAAAATGTTTTCAGAAAAGTTACCTAATTTTTAGCCATTTTAATGATAGATAAAGCTTAACCCTGCACCTGACTCTGGATGCTGCCCAGTTTCAACTGTTTGTTTCCCCAAGGGACAGCAATGCTGCGAGTGAAACAGAAGAGGTCGGAGCATATTTCCTGGTTCAGCCACCCATCTTTTGCACGTCTCTGTAGAACACAGACCGTAACACTCCCTCTCTTTGCTAAAATGCTGAGAGAAGGGAATAAAATGTGGCTATGAAACACTTCCAGAGAAGTCTCTGACACAGCTTGATTGGTATGGTGAAATTTAATGTCTCTGGCAATATCTATAGAACAGTTCCATGCCAAGTCCCAGGAGGCTGACTCAGCTCCCACTATAGTCAATGGAGACAGATGGAGGCTCTTCACCAGGCCCTACATCTCTACTCTTCAAGGATGGGTCAAACTGTTTTCTGCAAATGTCTGGTTCCAAAGTTAGGAGAGCTCTATCCCACCTGGAATGGTATCCCTTAGCTTTTTATCTCCTATCCTTCACTGTCTCCAGAACACCTGCTTCTTCACTTAAAGACTGTCAAAAGCAGAAAAGAGGCACCTTGGTCACTCTTACTCTCTAACTGAAGCACAGGCAGCTGTCACACATTGGTGTGACAATATACCACAAAGTAGACCAGGCTGCACTGCTAAGTAGCACAGGCTTTTCAGTTTCTCTCAGATGGGAAATGTACTGATCTTCTCTACAGTGACTTGAATCTGACTGAGCAAGTCACTCTACCAATTTGCTCAGAGTACACCTAGGATAAAGCATACCTACTTCTGCTATCTATACGCTGTTCTGTAAAACACTAAGTGCAAGGCAACAGCAGAGAAGGCTACTATGGCTTTGTTAACTTCCCTGTCATAAAGCTCACCAGAGGTCTTTTCCCTACACAAATGAATAAATGCAGTTACCTTCCCACACTCTCAGTTTTCACATTCAAACCATCATCACTGCACTACATTTACATCTATATCCCAAAAATCGAACTGCAGAATTAAATCCAAAACCCCATCTTCTACTATGTGCTTCTCACCAAGCTTTGAATTAAACAGAAGATTGCAATCTTCCTGATCAGCAAGGATAAACAATGAGTGCTGAAATGCTAAATCTTCTGGGTGCCTCTGATTTTATTTTTTAACCCTTGCAATACTCAGAACTTAAACTTCATGGTGTTGGCCTCATGGTTTTGAGGAACCCGTTTGTTCCTTCCCAACTGCAGAAGAAACAAAGCAAAACCACTGAAGGGTACACTAAATCAAAAGACACTCCTCTTCCTTCAGGATGCTGAAAACCTTTGTATTTAACTAACTCAAAACATAACTTTATGATTCTCTTTTGCAGAAGGACTCCAGACTATCCAGCCAGCCATCAGAACCTGTATTCAGCACAACCACGAGGACTTCTGAGCAAAAAGAGAATAAACTACAGGGAGTGGAGCTGCCTGGAAGAGACAATTTAGGCATTGCAGAATACCTAGAAAAAAAAATTATTAAACTTGTACCTTATGACCAAGCATAGGAATTCTGCTATTGTCTTCCAAAATATTTTTTTTTTTTTTATAGTAAAGGAACAAATACATATAATTCACATATTGCTACATATGAGGTACACAAATAGGCAATTCTCTTATCATTTTCCTACTCAAAATCAGTATATAAATACATGCACTGGCCGGGCTGGTTAGCTTACTTCTTCACTTCTAAACTTTGTGTTAGGTTATTAAAATAAAATATAAAAATAGTGCAAGTAATAAATATTTATACAAGCTGTCTGAAGATATAAAACTGATTTTAAGTAATGATGTAGATAACAAACAGCATGATATCAGTGTTTGTGAATTTCTGTATACAGGCCAATGCATTTATTTTGTGTCTGACTTGTGTGTATGCTTCAGTAAGAAAAGACGAATATAGAAAAGAGATGAAGACTGGAGAGGTGGACTGGGTGATAAGTGGAATTCTAGAAGTTATTGGAAAGTAGATGTAAGCATACTGGTAAATATCTCTTTTCCCTACAGACAGATTTCACAGCTGGGATTTAGATACATTCCTATTCAATGAACTACTGTCTTTGCACATCAGCAATAAGATGATGGTACGTTAGAAACGTAAAGCCAGACCTCTCTCAGATGGATCTGTTCCACCTACTCTTTAATGCCTGTTCTCTTCTCATGCCTCCATATTTCCTATTTCTTCCTCAAAGTGAACTCACACTTCTATTTCCAGATTGGTCTTTTGAATAGAAAGGAATTAAGAGAATTAAGAGCTACAATATTAAAAAGCAAACTATACAATGTAAACATTCATTTTTACCTAGAATATTAGGCAAGGATACAAGGCATATGCAAAATAAAGCTGGATACTTGGTTCCAGACACAGTCTGCACTGGAACCGCAGCACCCAGTGAACCAATCAAAACCCCCCCATTGACACAAAAGGTAAGCAAGCAGGCAGAAGATGCCAATGAATGGAAAGCTGCAAGGGCAAGGCGCAGCAGGAGGAAGAAGAAGGGATTTCAGGGCCCTGGGTACAACAGTCAAAGACTCTGGGGCGCAGGTGGTTTTCTCGTCAATCCTCCCGGTCGAAGGGCAGGGACCTGAAAGGGCCAGACGTAGCTGGCAGGTCAACTCGTGGCTCAGGGAGTGGTGCTACAGCCAGGTCTTTGGGTATCTCTACCACGGGGCGTGCTTTGAGAAGCCCGGGCTGCTAGGGGCGGATGGGGTGCACCTATCTGAGAAGGGAAAGAGTGTGCATGGACAAAGGCTTGCCAGACTCATCCAGAGGACTTTAAACTAGTGTTGCTGGGGGAGGGGGAGCACAGTTCAGCCCACTGCTGTCAGCACGGCGCCAGTGCCAGTACCGAGGGTCCAGAAGCTGAGGAAGGATCTCAGGTAGCTGCAAATGAACTTAAACTGTGGTCCAAAAGAACTCCTATCGCTCCAGCCAGCAAGTCGGCTTTGTCCGGGGCCCAGCTGAAGTGTCTCTATACCAACGCACGCAGCATGAGGAATAAACAGGAAGAGCTGGAGATGCGTGCACACGAGCAGGGGTACAACCTTGTTGGCATCATGGAGACGTGGTAGGACGACTCGTACAACTGGAACGTCAACATGGAGGGGTACAGGCTTTTTAGAAAGGACAGGAAGGGGAGACGTGGAAGGAGTGTCGCTCTCTATGTCAGCAACCAGCTGGAGCGCGTGGAGCTCCGCCTGGGAATGGAGGAGGAGCTGACAGAGAGCTTATGGGTCAAGATCAGAGGACAGGGACGGACAGTGGATGTTATGGTGGGGGTCTGTTACAGGCCGCCTGGCCAGGAAGACAGAGCAGATGAGGCGCTCTATAGCCAGATAGGAGCAGCCTCACGGTCACAAGCCCTGGTCCTCATGGGGGACTTCAACCACCCTGACATCTGTTGGAGAGACAACATGGCAGGGCACAGGCAGTCCAGGAGGTTCCTGGAATGCATGGATGATAACTTCCTCATGCAGGCGATAGAGGAACCGACAAGGAGGGGTGCCATGCTGGACCTTGTGCTCACCAACAGGGAGGGGCTGGTGGGGGATGTGAAACTGAAGGACAACCTTGGCTGCAGTGACCATAACACGGTGGAGTTCAAGATCCACAGGGCAGAGAGGAAACTACATGGTAAGCTCTCAGCCCTAGACTTCAAGAAGGCAGACTTCGGCCTCTTCAGGGACCTGATGGGCAAAGTGCCATGGGAGGCGGCCCTGGAGGGAAGAGGGGCCCAGGAAAGTTGGTCCACATTCAAGAAGCACCTCCTCCAAGCTCAGCAGAGGTGCATCCCACTGAAGAACAAGTCGGGCAAAAAGGCCAGGAGGCCTGCGTGGATGAGCAAGGAGCTCCTGGACCAACTGAAAGTGAAGAGGAAAGCCTATAGAGAGTGGAAGCCGAGACAGGTAGCCTGGGAGGACTACAAAGAGTCAGCCTCACCTCTGTGCCTGGCAAGGTCATGAAGCAGATTCTCCTGGAAACCATGCTAAGCCACATGGAGAGCAAGGAGGTGGTCAATGACAGCCAACATGGCTTCACCAAGGGCAGATCATGCCTGACCAATTTGGTGGCCTTCTATGACGGGGTGACAGCATCGGTGGACAGGGGACAAGCAACAGATATCATCTACCTGGACTTGTGCAAAGCTTTTGACACTGTCCCGCACGACATCCTTCTCTCTAAACTAGAGAGGCATAGGTTTGATGGACAGACCACTTGGTGGATAAGGAGTTGGCTGGATGGCCGCACTCAGAGAGTGGTGGTCAATGGCTCAATGTCCAAGTGGAGACCGGTCACGAGTGGCGTCCCTCAGAGGTCTGTGTTGGGCCCGGCCCTGTTCAACATCTTTGTCGGCAACATGGACAGTGGGATAGAGCGCACCCCCAGCAAGTTCGCTGACGACACCAAGCTGTGTGGTGTCGTCGACACACTGGAAGGGAGGGATGCCATCCAGAGGGACCTGGACAGGCTGGAGAGGTGGGCCTGTGCCAACCTCATGAAGTTCAACCAGGCCAAGTGTAAGGTCCTGCACCTGGGTTGTGGCAATCCCAGGCACAAATACAGGCTGGGCGGAGAATGGATTGGGAGCTGCCCTGAGGAGAAGGACCTGGGAGTGCTGGTGGATGAGAAGCTCAACATGAGCCGGCAATGTGCTCTTGCGGCCCAGAAGGCCAACCGCATCCTGGGCTGCATCAAGAGGAGCGTGGCCAGCAGGTCAAGGGAGGTGATTCTCCCCCTCCACTCTGCCCTGGTGAGACCCCACCTGGAGTACTGTGTCCAGTTCTGGAGCCCCCACCATAAGGACATGGACCAGTTGGAGAAGGCCCAGAGGAGGGCCACGAAGATGATAAGAGGGCTGGAGCACCTCTCCTGTGAGGACAGCCTGAGAGAGTTGGGGCTGTTCAGCCTGGAGAAGAGGAGGCTCCGGGGAGACCTGATAACGGTCTTCCAGTACCTCAAGGGGGCCTACAAGAAAGATGGGGAGAGGCTGTTCAGTAGGGCCTGTTGTGACAGGACGAGGGGTAATGGTTTTAAAATAGAAGGAGGTAGATTTAGATTAGATATTAGGAAAAAATTTTTTACACTGCGAGTTGTAGAACACTGGAACAGGTTGCCCAGAGAGGTGGTGGATGCCCCATCCCTGGAAACATTCAAGGCCAGGCTGGATGAGGCTCTGAGCAACCTGATCTAGTCAGGGATGTCCCTGCTCCTTACAGGGGGGTTGGACTAGATGACCTTTGAAGGTCCCTTCCAACTCTAACCATTCTATGATTCTATGATTCTATGATTAACAAGCACCTTCATTTAACACAGCTTTCCATGGAAGCCCCTTCGGTCCATGCACTCTGGATATCCACCGTTCTCCTCACGCCCTCCTAAACGATTAAGTGTATACTATACAACATAAATCACCTGGGAGCCCAGATTACATGCTTTTCTCCTCTCCTCCTTCAATTTTAAGTTATATACACTTCTCCATCCATTTTTTCCTAGCTTTTCATTTCTGTGATTACAAACCTTCCTCTTACAACTCTGTCATATTCTTCCCACTAACTCCCATCCTCCACTCTCTTTTTTTCAAGTACCCCCAAAGGTATAGAATAGAATGGTAGCACACATTAAAAGTGACTAAAAGAACTGTATTAGCACAATGAAAACCCCACATAAATGTTATGCAAATTTGTTATGAATCAAACCTGCAGTGCAAATTTACTACATCGCTGAACGATTATAAAATAGCTATTTGTCTTGTATACATTTTTAATGTATTCCAAACCATTTGTATTAGACTGTCTGTTTCTGTTAGTCAGATCATTCAAATTTTTAAGTGCAAAGTAAATATAAAGTGTTACATTTTTAATAATATGCAGTCACACCACATACTTTTCTTGCTTTCTACCTCCACCGTGGTCCAGGAACACATAATAGCTGTTTTTTCCCTAGTTATCTAATCATTATACTAAATGCGAACCTGTTTGCTATTACTTTATATTTTACAATTATCATTGCAAGAGCTACTTTCAGTGTTCTAGAAACAATTGTGAATCTTAGCAGTTAATGGCGTACGGCTCTTTAAATTTAATGTTTTGTATGTGCACACAAAAAGGAAAAAGGGAAAATGGGCTTTAATATTTTTGCTTAGCTGTATATAAAATTACATGCATCTGTACACAAATATAAATGTATTAATTATATATCTACTACTAAAATTCTACTTTTTGCTCAGTTCCTGCATTTGGTGATTTTGAAGTGGGCAAGGTTAGTTCCATTGCAATCGTTCTGCTTTTCTGCCCCTAAAAATAAGACACCAGTGCATTCTATTTCCTATTGCTCCCTGTGCATTTCCTTTCTCAAATGAGACAATTATGAAGAAATTATGAGTTGTACCTCCTTACAACTCATACTGGCCTTGATAAATGCCAAACTGGCCAAACCTGTGACATGAGCTCTGCTCTTTGTTCATTAAAAATAAGATGAAGTTCTTTTTATTGTATTAAAAAGTTTAAGTTGCACAAGCTCTTCTGAAATCAGCTTCTCAAGTATATATAACCACTGAACCCCAATGTTTCTCACCTTTTAAACACAAAACACTACAGTGGTATTTTCATATGGTGATAAATGTTATCACCTGCAGGGCTATTACAATATATAATCTATGATAACATTATCACAGAACTCACTGGTGTTTTATAGCAAAAGAGAAAGGGGAATGAGAAAGAAAGTACCACAGTTAAGTGACACAGGTTTGGAGTTATTTTGGCCAAATGGGCATCCCAAGTAGAAGCAAAATGCAGGAGTATAAACTGTACGGTAAAAGGTAAGACAAGGAAAAGATCTGTAAGAAAATAATTGGGAGCCATGAACTATTACGTTGTCACAGAACTAATTAAAGAGAGTAAGGCTGCTAAGACAGTAACAGATTTGCTCCCATCAGTACTCATCACAAACTGCATTGTATAGATATCTAATTGAAGAAATCAACAAAGCTCAGAAGAGGTATACTAAACAGGAGAAGCCAAGAAAAACTGAAAGAATCCAATTCATGTAGGCTGAAAAGGGAAGACCCTAAGTGGGGATGGGGCAGTTCAAATACAGACACAGTTGCATCAAAGACAAAATGACTAATTTTCCAAGTGGAGAAAAATGAAGCAGTCTGTTTTCTTGCAGCAGAGGAGCCTCAGGTCAGATGTGGTCTAAATTTCAGGATAACTAAACACAGGAGCTAGCTTCCTTAGCAAGCTCTAGGACCTAATCCCTGAAAGTTTCCAAAAACAAGTCAAAAAAACAATGAGGAGGGATTGTCTACACATGCAATCCAGCCTCAAGGCAGGACCTGAACTACATAATTTCTGGTGGATCTTCCAGTCCTGTTGTTCTTTGACTTCAGTCCTGACCTAATTCTTTCAGGTAATCTACCTGTGACACTGTCAGGCAAACGGACATCAAAAATTACGTTTTAGTAGGGGGAAAAAATTAAGCACAAAAAAAAACAGAAAAAGAAAAGGAATGTACATCATGCACATGGTATATAAATAAGAGCAATGAAGGAACTTAGGTACAGAGCAGTTAAGCTACCTTGAGAATGCACACAATTTCAACAACAATAAAAACATACCACCTCATCAAGAAGCCTGGGAAATGCAAAATTGTGAGCCTTACTTTCTATGAGGAAAGGAATTGAGAAATGCAAGCAGTCACAGGGTGGTGGGTCACTGAGGAAAAGGAGATAAAGGTCACTTTGAAAATGCCTGTTTGATATGCTCTTGTCCCTTAAGACCTGAAGAGAGCACAACTCATTTAACAGAGACACGAACATATGCAATTGCATAATGAATATTATTATTTAGCTTGGAAAAGACTCAAACAGGTGACTAAGAGAAGAAAAAGTATCTCCCCTCAGTAACCTCCTGAGCCACCCAGTCAACCATGAAAGAGCTCTTCTAGCAGGTTTAAGAGCAGAAAACTGTTAGGTTTTATTAATTTGAGTATGCCGGCTAATTTTTTTTAATGGCACTAGAGAGGTAAAACTGACAGTAGCTCTCAGTAAAATGGAGAAAAAAATACTATTTTGGGTATGGGGAAAAAGAAACTCAACTGACCTCACCTTCCCTGAATGCCACCTTCAGCACACACAGAACAGAAAAGGGAGTGCACCCATCTACAGTGCTCTGTACAACGTTGCAATAGTAACATGGGCATTTCATGCCTTTGTAATACCTTCTTTTAAATGTTGAATAAAAATACTATTGAAAGACTGAAAATGTAACAGTGTTGTCTCTCAGGTTATGCAGTGCCATGCGGCAGAGAACTGCTCAGTCCAGAGCCTGCCCTTTCTCCTTTGACAACCTAGAGTGAGAAGATTTCGTATGAGAAACCTGGTCCTCATTTCAGTCCTCAGACATGAGACCGAAGAGGACATTCTTTATGATGCTCTTTGGCAAACACTTTAAGGCATTGCTTGTGCTCACGCTCAGCTAGCAGCCTGCAGAGTTTGGGGAGGGGGTAATTGCAGCACAAAGCAGCAGCGATGAAGGCACTGCATCCTACATCCTATATTGCACATCTACAAACTTGACTACGAAGCTCAATTTGGACTTCTGAGAACAATCTTATCTGTTTCATCAGCCTCATGTGAGTCCTGAGCTTATCCCGACTCTCTGAATATGTTGTGTTGCCCAACACACTTTACTGTCTCCTAGATTACATAGCAGAGACAGAAACTCCCAGAATGTTCTTCTGTACTCAGTGATCTCCAAGAATTTATATTATGAACCTCATATTAAGGTGCTTATAATTTAGATGCTTAATTCCCAAGAGCTAAACCTCGATTTAGTCACCTTTTAGCATGTCAGAAGTATAGCTCTTTCTTCCCTTACTGTTCTTACTGCAAAAATACATGTCAGTACGTATCTGCACTAAGCATGAGATGGAAATTCCAATGCAAACCCATGTTTGGGAAAGTAATGGCAACGACAAAACCTAGCTTCTCTGTATCATACCTAGCTTAATAACATTTAGTGTGTACTTTCATCAGCATATACCAAGAGCTTTTTAACAAGGCGGACAGTATCATTAACCCCATTTTACAAATGAGGAAGCTGAGCCACAGAGCTGTAATTTACCCAAGAAGTAAACTGCCAAATGCCACATTCCATCACTTTGGCCACATGAGGCCTCATCACAGACACCTCTCCTCTCGCATGTGCTGCTTGAGAGCCAGGTAAAGGCGGCCCTCAGAATAAGCACTGAGTCCCTCAGTCACAGAATTATGTCTCTATTGCATGGGAACCCTGGCCATGCCTGGAGACCTCAATACTGCCAGTCAAGGACCTTGCAATATGCAGATGCTGACAGTGCATCTACAGTACCCATGGCAGGAGGATAGAGACGGCCCTCAATCCAGCCCTGGCCCAAGATGGCATGGCTATGCTGAGCAGCGCTGTTAGCTAAATTTCCAGAAGTAGAGTACCTCTGTTGGTAGGACCTGCTAATAAAAATCTTGCCTATGTCCCACCCTGACATGACTAGATTGCTTTGGGTTCTAGGGGCAGCCAGGGCTGACACTACATGCTGCTCCTTACACAAGCGAGGCATGTCTTCAGAGAGCTCCAGAAAGACATCTGAGTGAAGCTCATAAAATGTTGTATCGAGTTTCATAATCAGAGCACACACCTAAAACATACACTGCCTGGTCCGACTCCTATTTACAGCTTAGGATGTCAACCATACCAACAGACCCTACAACAGTTCAATCTGGTCCAGTAACTGTGTAAAAAAAGAATAGAGAAAAAATAACATGGACACCACACAGAACAGTATTACAATTTGCTTTTAAACCCCTAATCAAGGAGGTAGCTAGTCCTGTCAGGTTCAGTTGAAAGACACAAAGCTAGGCCTGAAAAGCCCATGAGCACCTGAAGAAGTGTTTGAAAGCCACTGGAGACCCAGCAGACTCATCAGATACTGAGATCATCCTAAGAGTCAAGGAGCAACAGCCCATCATCTTGGTATCTCATGTAGTTACACCTTTTGTTAGTAAAGTTAGAAGAGTAGCATTACTCTCTCCCCTTCCTCCTGCACAAAAAAATGAACACTTTAGAAACAAATAACAACTGATGACCAATTATTATCTCAAGTGTTTTATTAACACTGCTTTGTGACTACTTCCACAGTCATTTACGAGGCCACCCACAGCCTGCTGGAAACATCTATTCATCCACATGCACATCCACAAGCCCCAGAAGGTCCTTGCACAGATGAAATAACCACTGAGGTTAAGGCAGACACTATCAGTACTCAAACCTCTGGCTCACTGTTGTTACAATAGCCATTAGGATTTAAAAGCAGCTTTGTCCAATTACCTCTTGCACAAATATGAGCTTGTGACCGGTGTATCCATAAACATCAACCCGTTTGGCACAGCCCTACCCCTTCACTGCTGCCACTGAGAAAGCAATCACAGATAGCTCTTCTGTTTTATGGCCTCAACAGGAAATTGTGGTTTCACTGCATTCGGGGTTTCCTTTACTCTTTTGGACTATAAGAATTGTGTTCGATTTCATCTGTGCATATAAAGTGAAATGCTTCCAAGCATAAGTCTGACTAGTTAGCAAATAAAGGATTCAGAAAATTTTCCAGTTAAGAAGATCATTGCCAAATACCAGATTCAACCACATGAAAACTTCAGTTGGCTAACAGGGGAAAGTCAAATCTATTATAATATTCAATTAGCAGGATAGGACTCACAAGTGTAACAACCATTCTGGTGTGTCTGGTAATCGAAGTGAGCAAGCTGAGTTCAAATTAGTAAATCAATTTTATTTATGATTATGTAGCTAAATCAGTCCCTCAGTACCAAAAAAAAAGAAAGAAGGTTAAAAAAAATCCCCCTAACCCTTAGCACAATAATTTCTGACAATGAAAACCTGAAAAAAAGAGATTTGCATTGAAATAAAAACAATTGGTAGTATCAACCAAAGATACAATAAGATATGCAGGCAGTGACATATTTAACTAGGACTTGCAAATATCTTTGACTATAATATCTTTTTTCCAGCTCTGTATTACTTTGCCAGATTTTAACTATTTGGGCTGGAGTTTTTCATACTAGGTATCTGTCTCAGGATATGCTGTGGTTTTTGGAAAGTTCAGCTGAAGTCAGCTCGAGTGTCTCTCAGACAGAAGTCTGGAAAAACATGTCATCTTTTTCATGAAAAAAAAAAAAAAAAAAACAGTCTGAAGACATTTAACAGAGAAGTTGTGGAAACTGCATCCTTACAGAAAAGACTTAAAATTTGGCAGTACAGTCAGGCTGATATCAGCCACATGCCTTTTACTGTTCTTAAGAAAAACAGTGCTGGTTTGGCTAAGTGAATACACACACACACACAAAAAAAGCACTGTCTACACACTCAATACAGATTTGTTAGCATTTGGTAGCTAAACTGCTATGGATTTCTCCATAAACATGTCATGGATCTGGACAAGACTTTCCTTACCATTCTTCCTTTCAGGGAGCGCTGTGATGCTAGAAAGATAACTGAACCTGGGCAGAAAAATCTCCTGTTTGTCTTACAGTTCCCACTGCTGGCACAAAGGGAGGACAGAGGAAAAGACGGAAGGAAACAGCTTCACCATAAAGCAAAAATGTAAGGTCTGAGATGTCAGGAACATACAAAGTGCTAACAAAGGATACATTTGAAAAAAAAAACCCAGATCCTTACTGGGAGCAGCGTGCCTTTTATAAAGGTGACTCTGTTCACCATGGGTAAAATGGGAATTACAATTACACCTCACTTCATAGGATAAAGAATATTTACAGGTCACTCAACTACCATCATGATGAGCACAACGGAAAAACCCATGAAGAAACGAATTAATCTGATTTAAGTGCCAGGCTTCAGTTGCAAGGAGTAAGTATGGCATAGAGCCACATACTGAACAAGGAAAATAAGATATAAGCTGCTTATTTTATGGCACTTTTCATTCTGCCCAATGAAAGTATAAGAAGTCCTGTAGGGAGAAGAAAATCTCAACACATGCAAACACACAGACATTACAGTCAAATAACTGAGAGGTGTACCACAACACGTATATGTACATTGAAGCTAAATGACACACGTGCTCTTTCGAGCTAGCATTTTAATTACATATATACAAGATGAAATTGTTGTAATACACTGCACATTTGTAATGGCAGAAATGTTTGGACTAGCCTTAGCAAATAAATGGCTGTTTATTTTTCTTGAGACTACACATAAATTCTTCAGGCTTCCCACAACATGATTTTGATACAAAGTAAGATGTGGCACAACGGACAGATGGGAGGGCTATCTGTTCAATATATTTGTAGCATTTCCAAGTCTATTGTGGAACTTACTGTTCATCCTCAAGATTCCTTCTTTTGCACTGCATATTTAACATTTAACGGCCTGGCAAAGACCATAAATAAGTAAGTATGTTAGTTAACCACGCCTCAGAATAATAAGAGAAAGAAAGAAAGGGGAATACAGAGGGGGACACAGCCAGAGAGAGAGAGGGAACAGTGTAATGGATTCTACCTGAAACTAAGCTAAACCTTTTGCCAGTAGACTACTATCCAGGAAAAAGCCTTGCAAGATTGAAGTCATTGGAGAACTGAAAAATTCACAACGACTTATACAGTGAAGGATATTTTGCAAATTGCCATGTCCTACAGTGACAAAATTAGTACAAACAGGACAGACATTAGAATGATTCCTTCTGACCTTTCAGTGAAATTTTTGGAAAGTGCACTTTTCAGGTTTCCTTACATACATACATTATTTAAAAGATTACAGGAATACACACTTATAAAGATGTTATTTACCTTTTTTCCCCCTCTGGCCTAAGAGGTATTCTGCAATCAGGGCAACCACAAAAGTACCGCACTAAATTCTATCCTCTTAAATTAATGAGACAACCAGCACAGGCAGATTAAAACTTATGACCAGGGAGAAGGAGACAAGACAACCTCAGTAAATATTTAAGCTATTTGCCTGATCAACCATTTTAGCAACTCTTTCTTCCCTGCTAATGCACACTTGCCATTGCACACAGAAACAGACACACAAAATGTACCTGTGGTGCCTTTGAACTATTATACATATTTCCAAGCCTCACACATCCCCATTACCAATTCTGACCTTAATCTTGTCTTTTTTAAGAAGAAATTACTCCAAAATAAATTTAAAAAAAAAGAAAAGAAAAAAGAAAAAAAAAAGGCCAGGTTTGATGCTAGTCCGCTTGTGCTGCAGTCTACAAGGGCGAAGGGTCACAGCACAGTGTGAGGATCACAGTGTTGGGCAACTGAAGATCACACATGTCGTGGAGTTGAGAAACAAAGCCTCTACGAGCCCTCCTGCCACTCTGCCCTTCTCTTCGACACGCACCGCAAACACGCAGTGATTCATGAAGGCAGAGGGAGTAGAATGAAAGAAAGGTGAGGAATTGACAGCATCCGCTAAAGGATGTCCAGAGAAACTGTCACTGAATGGTGAAGATGTGCAAAGGCTGGCATCCAGCCATAGGCTTCCAGTGGAAGAAGAAAGTCCTTTTGAGGGGATAAAATAAGAGTAAGAACGTGTTTGGATTAGGGTGAATTTCTTCTTCAGTGCCACACTGCATCTATAGACTGTACTTCAATCTTTGTAATGCTCAGGAACAACACCGTGCAGCAATACACTTACTTAATTACACTGGAATCAGCAGTGTCAATCCATTTGACCCATGTCAATCACTTCATCCAACACACACTCACACACCCTCACACACTCACACTATCTCTTCTCCTGCTCCACAGATAAGAAAAAAATACTAATTTAAAGCATATCAAAACACATTTTTTATAACGTATAAAGATAATACCCAATGGACCCCTGTGAGATACACAAAATTAATCCCAGTTGTGAAGGTCTTGATATTAGCTCTTCACTCTTGGGATGAATTTAAAATCCCACAAAAGCCCATGATTTATTTCCTTCCTACACAACAGCAACAAACACTCACATAATTTTTAAGTAATGTAAAACATCACTTTAAAGCCATTCATACACATCTGAGAGAGAGAGAGAAGGGAAGGGAAGGTGTGGGAAGGGAAGGTGCGGGAAGGGAAAGTAAAGGAAGGGAAGGTGCGGGAAGGTGCGGGAAGGGAAGGTAAAGGAAGGGAAGGTGCGGGAAGGTGCGGAAAGGGAAGGTGCG
>WHYT01015196.1:49235-58414 GCA_009806455.1 Tetrax tetrax | reverse complement strand
TTTAACTGAGAAGTTCCACAGAAACTTAAACATCCACAACCATTTTCTTTTCAACCAGGGGCCTGTTCCTGCTGTCAGTCTGCATGGATCGTGTGCCTCAGCCTCATCACTGCTAACACAGATAACTGTGTGCGGTGCATCTAAAGTGCACAAACAGGAGATGAAAAACCCCTTCCATTTGTTTTACTGACCCACAAAACCCAGCCACAGTTGCAGTGAAATTGAACAGTGTCTTGCAATTTCATCCCTTAATTGAGAGCCCAGCACATGGCAAAAGTCCAGGCCCCAGCTCAGGCTGTTTATCTTCCAATACTTTCAAGTCACTTACTAGCCAAAAAAGAAATTACAACATGATTTAAACGGAAATCAGTGAGTTGCAGGCCCATTCCTTGCCTGCCTCCTCCCTCTCCTTTTTTTTTTATTAAAATGGTTGTAACTGTACCATAAGTCTGATCCGTTCATCCCTGCAAACAGCTGTCCCACTGTGCTGCAAGAAAAACATTTGTAAAAATGTTTGGCTTAGGTTTAACTATATCCTTTCTTTTAAGTTCCCCCCAAAAAATCCCAACAAAGTTTCACAAGCAATTTTCCACCTTTAAAAGAATATTTAAAAGAATATCTTCTTTCTGTGCTATGTTTTAATATAGAAGTTGTGATGGCTTAAGGATTTCATACACAGCACTGAGTGCTAAATCTCAGTTCCTCATACCCATCTCTCTGCAAGTACTTCCCACCATCAAATAGCTTCTGCCGCAAGTTGTCCAGATGCAAGGGGTCAAAGCTGAAAGAGATTCCCCTCAAATGACCTGCTACTGACCAAGTCCAGGATCTGATGTCTCCAGTCCTTCGCTCACACACCCCTTTTCTCTTTTGGTGATTCAGTGGGAGAAGGCATAGAACCTCATCCAGCTCACAGAAGCTGAGTAACACGCTGGCAGCTCCCTGAGTAACAGATGCCACCGCTCACCCACAAAGCAAAGAAGCGAGGCTCAGCTGCACCAATGCTTCCTGTTGAAACTGGGACAACGCTCGGCTTTCAACACCCTTGATGAAGAAGGTAACAAAATTGTTGCACAGACATCAGAAAAACCTGGTGAGCCAGACAGTGAGCTCATCCAAACCACACTACCAATAATTCTTCAGCTGCAAGTGAAAAGCTTTACTTCTTTGTTTCCTTAGAAATAGAGCTCGTGATCTTAGATATATTATAAAATCTGTTATTATTTTAATTCACCAACATGAAGAACTTTTCCAAAAATGGACTGTGATACTCTGTGTTTTCTAACACACCGCAAATATAATAGCTGTTCTGTTACTCAGTCTTCAAACCTAAGGAAGACCTTAAGTATATTTGACAATTCCCGATTAGAAAGATTTGGAATTTGTTCAGCAACAAATGAATTAGCTGCTTCTTCAATTGAAATTAGCAAAGCCTCACACAAAGCAAAGCTGGGAAAACTTTTTTCAAGATGTCTTGACCTTGTTATACAAGCACATGATACTACAACCTAATACAAGGTCTTCCACAAGACAGTGATGTTATCTCCCACTCAGAAAATTTTGACAAATACAAATAACATTCCTGGATCATAAACTAGAATTGTTTGAAGCAGAAATTTCCCATTCTTGCATTATGGATAATACCAAAAACATTGTATAATGCAATACAAGGAAATTCTATCTTGGGGTTCTGATGACAAGCCACTTGAGCTACACTTTTTTCCTTTATAATGTCACCAGAACTCTCAGTGGAATTATATATAAAATAAATGATAGGCAATGGTGAATTACAAGGCCGTAATACATACAGTAAGCACCTAATATAGTCTTATAAATTACAGACTTTTATAGCTTTATATTTTACTGTGTAATGTCACATACCACAGTGACACAATGCTCCAATTCAAGACATGATATCACATTTAAGGAAAAAAGAGAAAAAGCAGCAGCCCATATGATGGTAAAGTAAAAATACTTCAGAAGTCTACAGATTTGCCATTTTAAAAGGAAATGCAGAGATCAAAACACAGGCCTCAAGGAAGAAGGTATGTGCCAGACAATGACCAGCTCTGCTGTTCCTCTGTACTGTGGATAACAAATGTTAGTGTTTGCCTAGCACTGCTGCACGAGAGATCCCAAGCTGGATTCTGCACTCAAGGGACAGGGCAAGGGGTGCTTCACATCACTGAGCAGTGACTTCTCCAGCTGACTAAGAAGTGGCACTGATGGGCTTCGCTGGGATTCCCATCCAGAGCTCTTCAGCCTGACGGATAATGTTGCATTTTAGGGGTCTAAAGGACAACAGTGAAGTAAGAGGCTGGAGCTGAGGGAATATTCCATTCCTGGAGCTCTGGATTGGGACCACTTCTGAGGCAGGAAATCAAATAACTAAGAAGTTAAAATAGAGTATTTTCAGCCTGATTTCTCAAAGAAGTGAACTATATGCTACCAGACAGCATCTATCTGCCTGTGTATATCCCACTTGTTAAGTTTTGAACCCACTGGTTTAACTGCAACTAAATCTGGTACAGGAAAAAAGGACTCTATGCAATCAAGTTCCTATAAATTCTGGGCAAATAGATTCAAGTAGAAAAGAATTATCCTCTCACTGTCTTCCTTGAGGATACAACTGCAGCACTCTTAGATGCACGTCATTAGACCCTAGAGAACCTACAGCATAAGGAGACGGAGCTAGGAGGCAGGGAAGGACAGGTTGAAGAAAACAGTCTCCCTGTAGAGTAACCCAAGTGCAGGACAACATTTACTACAGTTCCTACCATATTAAACACCAGAGGATTCCACCATAAGAAATAAGGACATAGGGAACCACAAACACAGACCCACAAGAACACCAGACAAGTATACAAGTGAAAAAGGCACATCCACTCTGCACTTTTATCACTAGGTAAGTTGCCATTTGTGTGTTCAAGCTTGCAGCTCTCTGAGGTGGGCAGCAAACAAGAGATTACCAATGTTTTAAAAGATACTCCTCATCCTGGGCTGCATCAAAAGAAGCATGACCAGCAGGTCAAGGGAGGTCATTTTGCCCCTCTACTCTTCTCTGGTGAGACCCCACCTGGAGTACTGCATCCAGCTCTGGAGCCCCCAACATAAGAAGGACATGGACCTGTTGAAGAGAGTCACAAAGATGATGAGATGGCTGGAGCACCTCTCCTGTAAGGACAGGCTGAGAGAGTTGGGGTTGTTCAGCCTGGAGAAGAGAAGGCTCCAGGGAGACCTTATAGCAGCCTTCCAGTACCTCAAGGGGGCTACTTTTTAGCAGGGGTTGTTGTGATAGGACAAGGAGTAATGGTTTTAAACTAGAAGGAGGTAGATTTATACTAGATATAAGGAAGAAATTTTTTACAATGAGGGTGGTGGAACACTGGAAACAGGTTGCCCAGAGAGGTCGTAGATGCCCCACCCCTGAAAATATTCAAGGCCAGGCTGAGCAACCTGATCTGGTTGGAGATGTCCCTGCTCCCTGAAGGGGGTTAGACTAGATGACCTTTAAAGGTCCTTTCCAACCCAAACTATTCTATGATTCTAAGTTGTCAATACTCAGAGCTGCTGCTGCTCTATGAGACAAGAGAGGGCTCTAACACACAGGTGAGACAATCACTGATGACACTGTTATGTGATGAGGCTGCTGAATGTTTAGCCATTCATACAATACACAGGCTTCATTAAGAAAAGAAATACCACTATGGCCTGACAGCTCACTGTACAAACAAAACACAGCCTTTATTTGAATAAAATTTCTCTTTTTCTTTTTTTTCAGTCAAAATTTACTCCGGTGACAAAGCAAGCAGTAAACACAATTCACAACCACCATCAGGTGGGAAATACGGCTAAGTTTTCCTGATAGCACACCTAACCAGCTAAATAGAAATAAATATTTAATTTTGCCCCTCAAAGTTATCTACTTTGAGCCAGGGCTAGACATCAAATCAAGCACATGGTTATGACACAGCAAATGTGCCAAGATGAAAACAAAAGAGGAAACAAGTATCAAAAAAGAAACAAAAAACTAATTAGTGGTTAGTTAAGTAGTTTGAGATACTAACAATCAAAAAAAAATAGTTTACATATGCGGTGCACTGGTTTTCCACATTGCTGCAACTGGACTTTTTTTTCTTTTCTGCTAAAAGACGAGGAAAATGACATTGCCTGTTACCTCAGAAGCGATGCATTGCTATGTAAGCAATCTCTCTCCAGTGGAAACCTTGCTTGTCTTTGCTGGCTTCTAAACAGGCACTCTAGTAAAGAACACAGGGTTTCACGACTGCGTATTCCTAGTGTAACTGAGTCAAACTGCAAATACTGAATTGCATTCAACTCCTCTGAATAATCCTGACCACGTTCCTCCAGGGTGAAAATCTTAGAAAGGATAAGAAATGACATTACACTCATTCTGAAAGGAGGAAAATGCAACACTGGCCTGCTAGGAGTGACGCAGTGCATCATGCCACCATGCCAGAGATCAGAGTTCACGCTAGTCTTCTAGTTTTGAGTCTTAGGGGAGCAGGGTATGGTTCAAAAATAACGTGTTTCAGTGTCTGAGAGGGGAAAGCCAGAGCAGCAGCACTCCATCTGGCAGGCCGACTTTGCTCTGAAGTTACACAGAAAGAGAGAAGGACTTTGTGTTCAGGGCTGGGGTTTGGGAAAAAAAGAAATGTGGCCTCCCCAGGAAATAAATTTAAGATTATGCTGATGCACTGTCTGAATCCTTCCTAAGGAGGCAACAGAAAATTTAAAAGTTAAATTGTGTTGTCCATGACATGCTCAACATCATTTAATGGGAAACTCCTGCTGATATTATTCATGAGAGACACATTTCTTACCAATATGGCTAAAATAAATAAAAAAAAAAACCCCAAAAAAAAACCCCTAAGTACAAAACCTTTCTCTATTTGATAATGGGTAGTGAAGAGGACAGATGCATTTTCATGAAAGGCACCACATGGAAGAGAAAATTTCTCCTCTTTTATTTTTAAAAAGGGTGCCAGATGCAAATGTTTCACTGGACGCCTATAAGTACTTAAAATACAAAACACCTTCTTCAAATGCATTAAGCACACAGTGAGGCACTTTAAATACACTTGCTTTGTCAGACAGGCAGCTGGCACCACTTTTGTAAGGAACAGGGCAAACATTCTGTCCAGTGAAAAGTGGTACCAAAATATAGCAGGAGGCTCAGCTTGACTTGCAGTCACAAATATCAAAAGCCAGTTCCTCTCATTACTTTTCTTAAGGATAAAAAACACCGGCTGACTCTCATACTCCAGGAAGGCAAGAACAGTTTAGCTTTTCTTTTTAAATAGGTCTCTCCGCAGAAGGCGCATGCGGACTCCAAGCTCTTGCTCTCTCATCTCTGAAGGGTACAAACCCCTCCTTCCCAACCTTTCCCAAACACACACCATTCTCTGGGTGATCAAAAGCCTCTCTGGTTCTCCAATTATTCTGCCACGGTAAATATAAAGCCTTCAGAGGACAGTCGCCGCATCAGCAAAAGCATTTGTTAAAAACATAGCCGCTATCAAACTTTTCACGCTTGCTTTTGGTCTAATTCAGTTTGATACCTCACACATTTCTGGAGAATAAAAGAGAATGAAAACTACCCAACAAACTCAAAAAAGCTAGCCTTTCCGAAACTGAGATGTGCCTTTTGTCAGCCCACAACGTTTAGGGCCACTGAGCTACACATAGTGCCATTTGCTTCATTTACTGAAAAGTGCCAGGGGAAAAGATTTTCTGCAGAATGAGGGAAAAATTGTTTTTAAACTGCCCCCAACACAGGGCGAAATGCAAATTCTACCCGAAACTGTACTTTAGGTTTTAAATTGCTCTTATAATTTCCTGAGCTGAGAATTGCTTGCTGTTTGTATCCCTTTCCCCTCCTCTGATGAAGTTAAAAGCGATGTTTAGAGCAAGCCCTATGCACGCAGCCACACCTATAACACAAGCCAATGCCTTCCCTCCCCCTCCTCCAAATCCACGAGCGGCCACAGCTGGAACTGTTTTACACCGGGCCGGCCCAGCCCTGCGCCAGTGCTCGCCTCCTTCTTTGTCTGTAAAATCGAAAGACGCTGGCCTCCAAGGTAGGGCTGCGTTCCCCGAGGATGGCGGGTAAACACCAGCTCGGCCCCGGCTCCCTCCCGATGGGGTCAGGTGATGCAGTGTCAAAAGCCGGCCATGGAAAGATCTCGAAAAGCAGCCTATGAGGAGAGGCTTTTGCCTGACTGGGGATGACAAAAAGCACACTGTTGGGTTTCAGCTTTTCCTACGATCTTGGAAGCTTAATAAGAACACAACCGGTGTAACATGAAGACTCCTCCTGTAACGACAGGGCTCTTTTAAAACCAATTTCTCCCTCGCCTTGCAGTGCATATTTAAGAGGTGTGCGGGGTTGGCCCAGCTTTGGCAGGCACCTTTGGACTCTCCCCAAGCCGAGGGAGAGCCGGACAATGAGGCAGCAAGCACCACACATTCCCGTTGGGCTGGGAGAGAGGGAGGCACTGCACAGGAGGGCAGGCAGGCTGCAATGTGAGTCAAGCTAGTAATAGCGTGAAACATGCCAGCGGGAATATTTCTGAAGGCTAAAAGACAAAGAGAGGGTATGCAGACTCGGGCATCTGAGGGAGAGGAACACAGGGAAAAAATAAGGATGCACAACAGAAGCAAAATAAACTTTTACATCTAACAGAAACACTCTCCGGATGCACGTATGCCTGCACATACACGCACACACATACGCGTCAACTGACTGCTTCTAAAGCCACATCTAAAATTTCATTTAAAAAAGCCCAGCTGCTTCTTTACCCTGACTTTGTCTTTAAGGACTTAGCTAAGCCGAAGGAGTGGCCAGAAAAGAAGAAGGAAAAAAAAACACTTCAACCCATCTCTCTCAAATTCTTTTATTTCAGCAATGCATTAAGCAATCTCCCTGCAGAGTTATTCTCTTCTTCCTGGTGTGGATAAAGCTCCCCCTGGGGAGCTCTGTAATTTCCAGCTTCTCCGAATTCAGGTATTAGTAAAGACCGCTTGGGGACACGCAACAATATAACTCTACATTTTCAGGCATTCGGAGAGAACCCCCTAAGGGTCCCAAGTTCAAATTTCTGAAATGTAGGCATTGTAAAAGGAACCTCGGGGGACTCCAGCAATAGAAATCTGCTGAATTCAAAGCATTTCCTAAGCCCTGGCAGGAGCCTTTGCTCCCACTGGAGGCTTTTTATAAAACATGTGTTGCTGACATGTTGACAGATTGCTCAGTGAAGTGTTAGGTGCATACACAGGCTGGCCATTTAGGGGGACATCAGTTTACCCTTCATCTCTACCTGAAGCACCATGTTTTATACATTACCCGAGGACAGGCAGAAAACAGACACTCTCCTACAAAGTACAGTATCACTTGGCAAGAGACAAAAAAAAAAAAAAACAAAACACCAAACCAAAAGGCCCCCACAAAACTAGAGATATTACATATATACATACACACACGCATACGGGGAGAGGAAGAGAGAAAGACAGAGAGAGGGAGTTGTACGGAATCTTGCAAATATCAAAAAGGTCAGAAAATAAATTAAGTGTACAATACAAGGCCTAGGCTGGAAATTGCCTCCATGTATCAGGCCTGCCACCCCTTTTCTACACAGGCCAGAGCTCCGAGGGTATAATGAGCAAAGGAATTTTCTAATGACAGCTGACTGTTGGGAGGTAATCTGATCAAAGGCCGATATTAAATCCAACTTCTGCTCATATCAGGGTATTAGTGATGTACGACTTAATAACCCAGCAGCTCCAAAAGTGCTGCCGTGGCAACAGGATGGAAATTGGGATAATAATGTATTCATGGTGCTGGCGACCTGGGGCTGCAGTGCGTGCTCTCAGGGGAGGGCACTTCACCCTGAGCCAGACGTGTCTGGGCAAAATCACTTCACAAAGGACAGGAGTTGAATACTGAAGAGCTCTGGCACTGATGAGTGTGTCGATAAGGGGAAGAGTGGAATGAAGTGAAGGGAGGAAAGGAAAAACATTTTCAGCAGAAGAGCTTGAGTGGTGCTTCTCTGAAAAACTGATGGGGCTCAAGAAGCTCTCCCCGACAAGTACAACCAAAATGGATAATTATTAAATGAACATAAAACTACATTCTCTGCAAAGTGCTGAAGGATGGATAGCACCAGCTTACACAAAGTGACAAGATTTTCACATCAGGCTACATCTATCTTCCAGCACTTCCACTGTGCATAAAAGGGCCACTGCCTGCTACCATCAATATCCAAAATTCTTTTAACATTAAACAGCTTCTCAACCTTTCCTGCCCTTAAATCTCTCAAGGATGAAAATCCAAGGAAAGGTCACACATCAGCCACACCTTTCTGGGTCTTGTAGCTGCATTTCCTGCATAAATGGAAATCTCCTTCACATTATTTTCCCCTCTCTCTCTTTCTATAATCACTACAGCGATGCATAACATATCAAAAACACACATTTCATTTCTTTCTGGTATGAAACCAGAAAGAAACTTGGCAATAGCATACAGCTATTTCAGCACAACTATACAAATTAATCTAACATCAGTTCCTTTGATTCTCTAAATCAGGAAACAAAGATGGATATATGTGTTATTTGAATTCCATTTATTTTCTAGACAATAGACAGTGGAGAGAGAGTCTTTCTTTCATTCAACTATAATTCAAA
Source organism: Tetrax tetrax (assembly GCA_009806455.1). Lineage (NCBI taxonomy): Eukaryota > Metazoa > Chordata > Aves > Otidiformes > Otididae > Tetrax > Tetrax tetrax. Next base: position 49,711 of record WHYT01015196.1, on the reverse strand, counting down.
GCTACTGTAAAATACCAGAGTCACTTGGGGGGTTCTCGTGGCAAAGAGTCTGAAGAACAAACTTTTGCTGACTATATTAGCGGAGGGGAACGGGTGGCCATTCCCCTGACATTCTCTAATGCATCTCTTGCACAGTTTACCGGGTTATCCCCTTGCATAAATTTACAGCCATTCGCATCACTCACAAAGTCACAGCAGAACCCGCTGCTGCTGAAGAGGTGCTGAAGCGCTAGTTTTACCAAGGGGTAAAAAAGCAACCTAAAAACTGCTCGTGGCTACTGCATCAATCCTGCACCATGGATCCCAGGGAAATTCCTCTCTATATTGTGTCTCCAACATGTAAGGGAAGGGATAACTTAGAATATCCCCCTTTCCATCTTCATGCTGCGTCTAGTACCAACAACATACGCATTGTACTCTTAAGCACTCTTCCTGCCTTTCCTAGTATTACAGATAATTTGCTAGTTTCAGAGTGT
>WHYT01015196.1:14235-46735 GCA_009806455.1 Tetrax tetrax | reverse complement strand
GCAAGAAGCTATTATTGGTCTCTTCTTTATTGTTGTTTTCATATTTTCAGCATAAACATAATGGAGGGAAAAAGGAAGAGAGAAGAAAGCAGTCAGAAGACAGATGCAGACAACAGAAATGTTATATAATCTGATAAAATGATGAATAAAATTAAAACTGGCTGTCAGGCAAAATGAAAAGCAATTTTGCTTACAATTTTCAGAATGGCTATGGAAAAGCAGCCAAATCTATGTACTGCATGCTGTCTGTAGTTTATGAGTACACACAGTAACCAAAAAGGTGCTTTGATTAGAAAGAACGCAATGATGAACACAGCCTGAAACACCGAATAATGCACTTGATACGACTCCTCCTCCGACAGCCTAGAGGAAATGTCTGAAAGCCCTATTAAAACAGAACAACGGACTAATAGAACTCATTGGTTACGTATTTGGGAAACGCAGAATAATTCCTACTAGAGACTCCATTAATTAGAATAAATCCCAACTACTGCCTGAGGGCTGCCAGAGACAAGGCTGTGCTCCCGACTCCTGCATGAGCAGAAGTCTTACTGGGGTCAAAGGGACTCATACAAACACTGAAGGTAACATTTAACCCTCTAAAGATTGTGGTGCTGTTCACTTTCAAGTCACTGTGTAAGTCACAGCAAAACTGAGGTACAAAATGGCAAGTAAAGGGGAACGATGCAACAGAAATAGGATTTTTCAAAGGAATTTAGTGAAGAGGTAGGTCTCACATCGCAGTGAAACTCTAGGGCAATTTGGTCCTATCTCCTAAAATGCCTAACAATGAAATCCTTCTATAAGATTATGGTTACTCTACTAATCTAGCTGGAATCCATCTGGAGGAGAAAGAGGGATGGTGAAAATCATATGATCTTCCCTCGTGCTTGGGCACAAGAGTTGAGATGGGGCTTGAAAACAGACTTATTCTTGCTTGTCTCTCCATTTTTGATATGATTCAGGGAGTTAACTGGTCACCTGGAAGAAGCAAGCAGAATTTATTCCTTCTCTTTGATGCACAACTTGACTTACAAGGTTTTTCCCTCATCTTCTTAGAGTAATGAAGATTGGCCACAATTTGCATAAATGGGGGAGTGAAGCTCTCCTCTTGCCCTGGGTGCCCAGTGGTAGTGTTCCCCCATACCCACAGTATGAAATCAATCACACAATAAGAAGTTCAGGAACAGAATTTTTCCAGTAGGTGGGAGAGATCTTTCCTCTGCAGCATGGCATCATCTGCTTCCCATGATCTTTTGTCCCTGCTCGTTGCAGGAGGGTTGGACTAGATGACCTTTAAAGATCCTCTCCAACCCAAACTATTCTATGATTCTATGATCTTTTGGAAGTTTTATTTCAAAAATATCTTGCTTCTGCAAGGAGATTTTGGTGACAGCTTCAGTCTCTTCTGTGGTCTCCCTCTGGCAGAGTGTAGTTGTGGCTTTTTGTTTTTCAGCACAGGCTTTACAGTTTTCAGTGTGAGGGAGATATTCCAAAATTATGCTGTTGACAGAGTGTGAAAACTAGACATCAGTCGTATCATACCCTAAGGTAGCTGGACACCTCAATGATGCAGGTCCACTCCTGACCTTTATTCCTGCAACAATGCTGCAGACATCTTAAAAGAGGAGACTTTCTATCTGACAGCAGTATAATCAGCACCAAAGCCAGTAACTCACACACACACTGTATGTTTATGGTTCACAAGGCATCACATTGTTAATGAGCAGATAAAACAAGAAGAAAGGGCTGTTCTTTGTTTACATCACTCCCCTCATAAGCAACAGATGTCCTGATAGACTAGACTGCATTGGCTTTGTTGGTTGAGAACCTCCCGCTGGCCCTGGATGAGAACCAAGCATCCATACTGATTTTGTTACAATTGTCAGCTACTTTTGTTACTACAAACCATGAACTGTTGCTGACTCATCTGTGCTCCCATGGGCACAGAGGAAATAATGTATGGAGTCATGCAGTGACTCCATGTATTGTTTTCCTCCTAAGATGACTACTGCTTGCTCACCCAAGAGTGCTTTATTGTGGGGTGCCACACAGTTTCCTGACATCATCCTTCCTGGTGGCTGCATACATGAAAAAATGGCCACTAGACTCACATTCCTCTGATTTCTGTCAATGACACTGAATTATTTAAGTGTGTTTTGCCACGACCAAAATTTAGGTGAACATGACCCATCCAACACCCAGTACAGTTACTGGCAGTGAGTCATGGTTAGTTCCCAGTGGCACAGAAAGACCACACGGACTCTTTCCAGAGGGACAAACATGCCTGAATTCTGTGTCCTGCTGGATTTCCACACTTTGGGCTACCCAGAAAAAGCCAAAAAACCTTCTTGTGTGATGTCAGAGGCTCTCATGGTTCGATGCATAGACTGAAGTATAGATCACCTTTATATTCTCCTACCGAATTTCATCTTGAGGGCACTTCAAAACTTCAAAGCTGATGAAAGATGCAGAAATGCCATTACCGAATATGATTTTATACAGGGAACATAATTACTCTGCGTTTTGTCATCCACTTTGCCCCTCTTACTCCTTTCAGCCATAGCTTATGGTGCTGCTCTTATCCACAAGTCTTACTTAACCTGGGGCCTCTACATGACAGAGGACAGGTTTTCTGAGGTGCTTTACTGAGAGAACACTCTGGTTAGCTCATGAAAAGCTGGCAAGTGCCCTCAGTAAAATCTCCACTTGCATGAATTCTGTTTCCCTTATTTTATCACAGCTTAGATTAGTCAGCTTTGATGCTGCAGGGTCAGTTTGGTGTGGGTTGTGTTTTGGCTGAAATGTGCTAGAGGAAGGAAGAAAATGGGAAAGAAAGCTATAGTGGAGGTAGGGAATAATTATGGAGAGTTTAAATAGCATTTGCGTACTGATTCTAATTAGTGCTCCCATTTTTATGATTCCTGGCAAACACAGTTTTATAAATTGAAAAACCAAGCTCATGTATTTATTTGTTTTCACACAGGACTTTTTGTCACCACAGTCTATAAATGCCTACCTTGATGTGCTATCAAGACTTCCTCCCTTGAAATATTTTTCTCAGCTTCTTTGGTCATGGAAGCTGCGGGTGTCATATTCAGACAGTGTGGCTTTGAGGGGGGGCATGTACTCCTCAGACGTTCAAAATCAAGCACTCATTATTGCATATGCCATCGAGAATGACTTGGTTTTATATTCTGCTCAGTGAACCAAGAGTATCTACTTCACTGAGAAGAACTATGTAGGAGACCATCTCCTTTGTTTATTCTGTCTTCAGACAGACAAAAGGCAAGTTTGATGAATGACATATGGATGCCTCAAAAAGTTGTTAACTAGAACCATTCTATGGTTTCCCACTCCAGAGCTTCACCCTGTCTCTGATAACATGGCAATCCCTCACACTTCCAAAGGGAAACTGCCTTACATTTATCCAAAAATGCTTTTCCCCCTTAAAATACAGTGGCACGGCTAATTTGCTTGTCAGTGCAGGTTACAGCTTGTTGGTCTAGATCACATTTGCTGGGGGAATTAATGTAATGCTCCCTTTTGATTTCTTCTGGCCAGTAATCACTACATTTCTGAAGCAGAGTGCTGTGTGAGTCTGCTCTATAAAGCCCTGTCTCATGAGCGCTGTAGATGTCCTCGAGGCATAAGTCTGATAGCAGTACAGGTAACTTGAACACCATCTGAGTGAGGCACAGGGTAATAATAAAGGTGGCAGCAGTGCCTATACTTCACCAGATTATTCTCTTTTATTTCAGTTTTCTATATTTAAAAAACAGTTGGTGTACCCCAGCTTAAAAATAATGATAAATAAACCAATTATTCGAATTTCCTCAAGAATTTTTTGAGCCTTACCTTTAAGGCAGGAAAAGACTTGCTAGTATTCTCAAGTTACTGCCACTCTACAACTGATCTAGCCATCTACGGCAGGGTCTTTTCCATCACCGGTACTCTTGAAGTTTGTGTTGGTGATACTAATAGCACACCCTTGAACTGTGTCTCCATTCTTCAATGTGACACTAAAAGTGGACTGTGCTGCTCTGGAGCATTTTGTCAGCTCACAGTGATTGAAAGATCCTCCCTGAGGCTCTTTTCTCCTTAATATCATGCAGAATTTCTGCCTTCTCTTTCAAAAGAAAATTCCTTGTTTAACTTCTCTAGGGTCACTGTATACTGGTGCAAAAAAAAAACAGGTGCAAGACAAGTCTCTCTTTCATGTTAAATTTCTGTACGCTTCAATTCTCCATAGATGATTCACATCATTTCTGGATCAAATTACCTGGTTTTAACTACTGACAGGATCAAATTAACAAGGAAAAATGGAATATAAAATGAAACACATTGTAATGAGGGTGTGACACACAGAAGTATTGCTAACAGACCGAACTCTGCTCCCCTGTTCCAAAAGGTACCCGTACACTCCCTTAACTTACAGCAGGGTAATAGTGAACAGACAAACTCAACAGGCTGAGCAATGCATTTCAAGTTAACGACAACTCTGCCTTCAGTGACTGAAAGTCTCTGCCTCCTGGATTGAGTCATCCGCCAAATTAAGAGGAAACAGGTGTGAAACTACTAGTTTCCACAGAAATTTGTATTTCAAAGAACTGACTCTATGAAAGGACTGCCACACTAAGCAGACAACATACAACATCAACAACCAAGTTAAGCGGAAACCAGTACATTTCTGTCCTTTGCAAATCAAATACACAGACTTGGCACATCCGCACTGTCCATTAAAGCAAACATAAAATACCCAAGTTACTGGGGACCTTGCCAGCCCTGGAACTGAAGCAGCACCCTGAGAAAAGAGAAATTGTTTACTCAAAAATTAATACAACTATATTAGAGAGCTAAACTATCTCTGCATGGCATTATACCATACAATACAGACATAACACAGTTACTGCTCGCTACTGCAAGGGTCTTCACACTGAGAACCATTCTACTCCATTCTGTGCAATATGCTTTTCTTCTCCATCACCCTCTTCCCTTTTGATACCCAGACCACAATGCAAAATTCTGGGTAACTTCAGCGATACAGGGGCCTCAGTGTCCATCATCTGCTTGTGCTCAGCCTTCCCGTACTTCAGTAGACATGCATATTAAGAACAAAGAGTTTCTGAACAGATTCAGCTTAGGTTCCCAAATTAATCTGATTACTCAATTGAGCACAAGGTCTTTTCCTCAGACATTTACTTCTTCACTGGCTATAGCAAACACCAATAAGTAACAGCAAATCAAAGGCCGAAGAAGGCTGCCACAGTAATATCTATCTACTACTGTTAGAGGAAAGGTTAATCTTTGTGCGAGTATGTCAAAGCAACTCCATTGAAATCCAGAGTTTATTTCCTCATTCAGGATGCTAGTTCTGCTTTCAGTGTCACTTAAAGCACAGAGATACAGTCCCGTTTATTGTTTTCCTTGGTCACATTTTTTCATGCCAATATTTAAAACTTTTCAGTTTCATAAATTAGACTGGAGCAGTGATGAGGGTGGAGGAACAGGACTGTTCTGCTAGCTCTTGGCGCAAAGTGACATGGATCTCAGACACTTCTGCATCCTTTTAGCTATTAAGATATTTATTCAGCAATTAAAGATTTTAGCAATCATGTTCTCTACTTCTCCTTACCTAAACAATTTGCCATCCTTTAATTCCTTCCACACAAGACATTTTACATGTCTGCAAAATTACTCAGACTGGAGATGCATTTGCAAGTCATAATTTCATTTTAATGAGTAGCACATTATGGTCAGTACACTAAACGTTGGCTATACTTTTATGCATACCTATTTTCAAATCATTTGAACAAATTTATGTGATATACAGATATGCAAAACAGCCAGAGTTAACAGATGTTGCCCTCTAATCTTTACAGCCTCATCCTTTACTTTGGAGTTGCAGAGATAGGTATTTGAGATCTCAAATAAAACATACACTTCTGAATACAATTCTATAAATAGCAGCAATTTGTTTAGAGGGCTTGCTGTAGTTTTCATAAAGAAAGATTCCCAGAAAATGTTTTCTGAAATAGAAGCTTTGATCAATAGGATACAGTAGTTTAAATCACTATATAACCTTGTAGGAAAGCACTGTTGGTGCAAGTTTTATACCTCCAGATCTTATTTCCCACCCAGGCTCCAGCTCCAGGCTCCAGCCAGACTCACTTCTCTGCAACAGTATTAACTGGCATAACTAGTATAAGGAAAAGGCTAGCTTACAATTCTAACTAAATTAGCAGGTTTCCTTTGTACCAGTAATTTCATCCTAGAATGACATACATTCCTATTTCCCACCTAAGCCAAGGGGAAATGGGCAAAGAATAGTGAGAAATGTAACACCGCTGAACAAAGAACCTCCTCTTCACATCCTTCATTCCTCACAGCTCTAACAGAGGATCTCCAGCAGCATTTTCCTGCGCTTGAAACCTCGTGATTCTATTTAAGAACAACTTGAAAAGGCAAGGTAGAGTTATCATTATGTCTTTTGTGGGTGCCACTTTTTCTTTTAAAATAACCTGTGCATCTTAATGCCTCAAATTTGGAAGTGGAGCATTCCTGAATAACAATTCCCTGGTACACCATTTCACTTCATATGCAAAAGTTTCCTTCCCTGATGGTCTGGAAGAAGTAGTGGAAAGCATCAAATTGTGGGATGGTCAAAAGAACGAGGCATTGCGGAGAAGGTTAATATTTCGTGAAATTACTTACCTTTGCCTGTAAAGTTAAAATCTTGTCTGAAGTTTACCGCTTTTCAGTGTGGGAATAATTTCTTTATCCTTCCTCAGCTTAGAGAAAACAGTGGTACTTGTGGGCTCAGGCCGAGACAAGAGACCGTTAAGTATGCCAGAAAGGTGTCTTTTTGGGGACATAACAGCTGAGCAGAGCATTTCAGGATCACAACTTTGGATGCAAGCACATATATCTCACCTTAAATGATTAAGTTCATTTTTTATTTAATTTTTAAGCACCCTCAGATCTTCCTAACCTTACTGAAACACTGTGAAGATAAACATCAAAGGCAAAAAGATACTGTCACATTGAAAGTTAAACCCCAGACAGACAGGATTTGAGAGATACACACTCAGTATTTCTTCAGCAGTCATTGAAAAATGGAAGTTCGAAATTATTTAAACAAAAAAAAAAAAAGCTGTATGCCTTTCTCTGGATGAAAATATTGATGTCACTAATTATCTACATGAAGCAGAGGATTCTGGCTGTAAGTAGTTACTTACGAAAAGTCATGGTAATTTGTCTAACTCATCTACTCTTACCTGGTCCCCCCCACATTCAACTACACACTCTCTCAAACTCTTTCATGTAGGTTGGCTTTTCAGGATCAGTAATTATAAATAGCTTAAAATCTACTCATGGCTTAATGATGGAAGAAATTGGTGGACTTTAAACCTTTTTTTTTTTTTTCATGAGGGAGCAGCGGCAATTTTCTTGTAGAATCATTTCCCCAGTTTCTTCCTGAAATCTGTATTGAATAACCATGCCTGTTCTTTCATTTCTGAATCTCCTATTAATCAACACAAAGACTCCTGAAAGTGAGAAACATTAGTGGTTGATGTTTGGACTTTTACTACTCGTAAGTTATTTTAAAAAAAATAAACAGCAGATCAAATACACAGCTACCAGGACAAGAGTCTTCCGTATTGTCAGCAAATATAATACAGAAAGGAAGAAAGGTAAGAATTTTAAAAACAAATGAAAAGTGGAGAGGGAAGAAAGAAGTTAAGACGACACAGCCTTGAACAACAAGGCAATGTGGAGAAAGTTAATATTCTGTGAAATTACTTACCTTTATCTGTAAAGGTAAATTCTAGTCTGAAGTTTACTGGCTTTCAGTCTGGGAATAATTTCTTTATGCTTCTTCAGCTTAGAGAAAACAGTGGTACTTCTGGTAATGCTACAAAAGCAGGCTTAGTGAGTGGGTTTAATTTTAAATATCAGTGAGGAAACAAGCCACAAAGCCTTAGACTGGAAATAGGAATTTTATTCTTTCCTCATTCCTGCTCTAGCTCATAGAAAACAAGTCAGACGGTACAGAAAAATCATGCCAAAGAACATATGAGGACTCATTTTATGGGATCAGTTTTGGAGCTGCAAATTTTCAGGTAACGTAACTTTATTTAGCTATCTGTCTTTGAATGATTAATCCACTCACTGCATGAACTTCAAATGAACTACATAAATCTGACCCAGGTCTATGTTTATAAAAAAAAATAGAAATAAGGGAAGAAGTATGAGAACCTGCAGGCATTTTGCTCAGACAGGCTTAGTGTTTCTTAAAATATTATCCACCTGATTATGCTCATAAGGTCTGGAAAAGGGGAATGCTACAGTCTTTACTTACAAAATAATATAACATTGCATGTGTTATTTTAGAAGCATTTCACCAGTGTAGGCTAGCTATTCACATACAAAAATAGATACTTTTGGGATCCAGGAGTTAATGTACCATTTATTGAGGGGAAAAAAAGAAAAAGGACTGTCAATGTTTCTCATAGATGAAATGCTAGCAAAAATGCTAATTGCAAAGCACATTTTAATTGAAACATACAACATAATTATATTGGAATTTTAACATACAACACCTTTACAGGAAAACACTATTATACAAAAGGCAACTAAAGGGTTCTATATTGCAGCCAAGTCCCTAATGCTAGTATGCAATCTAATTAACACACAATGACTCTTCTTTCAATCTGATTTAACTGTTTATTGAAAAGCCGTAAGAAAGAAGAATCTTTTACCCAGTATTTTAAGCAATGTATAAGAAATGAGAAAGCGGTTACTATAACAAACAACTTAGAGCCAGTCAAAAGTCGCAACATCTTTTTATAGAAAAAGGTGCTTTGCTGAAAAATGTCTCTCCTCCATCCAAAAAAGACATATCCATAGGAGTAGAGGAAATGTTAAGAAGCATTTTTACACTCAAAGTAAAATTTCTTCAGTTCCAGTGTCACGAAATGCAGTTGCAATGTGTAATCCAAACTTATTTTTAGTCAATAGCAAACAAGTTATTTTCTTTTTAATTTGTTTGTAAAAGATTGTTCTCTGTTCTTCCCATTCCCCCTCCTCAGAAACAGGCTTGTAGTTCTGATCAAACTACATACTTCATCATCAAAAGAATAGCTGGCAAGCCTTTAAGCTATGCAAATAACATTTGGATTGCAAACCGTATTTACTACACTTGTCTGATGGAAGAATGATTATTCCATGTCTCAATTCACTAAGAGCATACTGACTACCTAAATACACAACATTTCCTGTACCCTTAATAGCTTCCACAGTTTAGTAAACACATTCCACATATTACAGTAAAAGATTTCAAATCCAAACTTTTCTTCCACAGAGCATCCTGTATTTATACATCCCAGAACATTATGGAAGGAAGGGGAGGAATGCTGCATGCATTTTATGGCAATTGTACTGGGGTCTGTTAAAACACGTGGTTTGATTTTTAAGCTATCCAATAAGAGGCCTCAAGCCTCAACGAGTGTGCATTAGAAAGCATACATTATGCCCTCTATCGAAAATTATGTAATTTGACAGTAAAATGTATAAGTAAGCCCATAATTACCTTAAGTGTCTGCCACACAGTCAACCCTCCGGGCTCACAAGTCAAAATATTGTGCTAGAGCTCCCAGAGAACAGAGGCAAGGAGAAAAGGGAGGGCCAAGATACGACTTTAGGGTTAAACACCACCCAGAGCCTCTTCCTCGACCCCATGGTTCAGAATCACGTGGGAACGACAGCCCTTGCATGTGGAACAGTTTCTACAGCTATGGCTGGGTTATCAGGGGCAGCCCTCCTCTCTGTACGGTAACAGAGCTTGTGCTGTCAATTACCTCTGAAAGGAAGGAGCGACAAAGAAGAGTCCCATGAGTGCTACTCACCTGAAAAACAAAGCATCAGCCTTTTTTTGACCAAGCATGTGTGGAATAACCCACCCATTCGCATCTTAAAAGTTGCAGTGCAATCTGCTTTTTGCGGACAGAAGAGATCCTGTGGCATTTTTCACAAGAGTAGGAGGTTTGCCACATTATTCTTGGCCAGTTTCCTGTCTCCCCCTACTATGTCTCATGGGTCTGAGTTGCTGTCTTCTGCAAAGCTGGCTACATTTCATGGTATTGTAGATAAATAGTTGCAAAAAAGATTTGGAGCATAGAAAATGAAAGGCATTGTGGAGTTCTTACAGGCATATCAAATATAAGGTTTGGCCCACATGCAAAGAACAATACTGACACACTGAAGATGTATTTATTACATCTGCTAGCCCCTTTCACCACCCTCACAGCAACAGATCCACTAACTGAGGTGCAGTTTCAAAAACATTGTCTGAAAAATTCTGTGGGACTCACAGCATACAGAGATGCTCTTTGATTTCATATCCAAGCCTATGAATTTTGCAGTAGGTAGAATTTAGCCTTTAATTTGTACTGGGCCTTTTTCCATGCCTATAGAGGAGAACTGCACAAATAATTTTTAAGCATTTCAGGCACTGTCCAACAACTGGCATGCAATAGAAAAGGCTAGAGCCTCTCATGAAGCCAACTCAGAATACACAAACTCACCCTCAACCATAAATCAGGACCAGCTATGCCTGCATTGAGATGACAAAAACCATATGCTCTGTGGAATACCAGACACTCTTTCACTCCGTGCTATGAGGGGTAAGTGTTCCTACCACTTGGGAACTTCTTGCAATACTTTCAGTGGTATCCACTACAGTAAATTCCTAAAGATACATTACATAAAGGCTGGAGCCTTTACAAAAATGTTCAAAAAGTGATCAAGTCAAGCATGAGACTGTTGCAATGAATGGCTATGCAAATAGCAAGATGTGTTGTAGACCTGAGATTGCAGCTGTGTTCTTGGTTCCTATAAAAAAAAAATCTTGAAGTCCAGCAGAGGCTGTAGAATGAAACTAAGTATATGGAGTGAGTTTCAGTCTGCTATTCTTGCTGAAGTACCCGACAGGAATAGTAGCACTATCCTGGAGATCCTCCGGGCAAAAAAAAAGGAACAGAGACAAACAGTACAAAAGTGAAGAGTGAAAAAGGAGGGAGAACAGATGAGAAGGAGAGAAGCAGTGGGATACTGCAACACTAGAGAAAATAAACTCCACCCTTCTCAGCAAAAGGGAGAACTGCAGGGATATCTGACCTGCTGATAGTGGAAAAGGCAATAGAAATAAAAGCATGTCTCCAGAAACACTCAGTAAGAGAATGGAAAGTATAAAGATAACAAAGACAGAAAAGTAGAGTCTCCAGTAGCAAGAATAAGCATACCAAATAACAAGAGAAAATAAAAGACAATGATAGGTGGAGAGGGTCACAAAAGAGGCAGAATCCAATTTTAATAAGATAAACCGCATTCTTCCATTTTCTCAGCCTTTGCTTTTGAGAGCATGGCAGACAGGGAAAGCTTTTCTACTTTCAAACTAACCTGCCACAGGAAACTGCTTGCAACTATATGGTTAATACTACAGCCTGTCAGGTTTTTGGGAAGTGCTATTTGGAAATAAGTTTGTTAAGCGCTGGCTATTTTGAAATGATAAAGCATGTTAGAAAGGCAGAGATAGAAAGGCAGAGATCTGAGTGCCACGGAGAAGAATCCTGAGAGCAATAATACAATCGAATGAGAGTTTGAACTTGCTAGGAGAAATCCTGCCCTCAGCGAACATAATAATGACATTTCCATCGGTTTCAGTGAAGCAAAGATTACAGCCAACAAACGATGGATATAAATTGAAAACAGTTCTCCAGTCAGGCTACACAGATGCCTAGTGAAGGAAAGATTGCCCTGGAATGCAGAATATTCTAATCATAACATCACAGAAAAAGCAAATATTAAAAGTGTTTTAAGTATTTCAAATGCAGTTTAGAAGAATAATTAGAATCATACAGAAACCTACGGTTATTGACATATTAAAATAGTTCAGGACAAAGGATGTGTTGCTTGGAAACTGAATTTACAGAAAAGATCAAACATGCTCAGTGTTTTGTAAAAATCCAAGCATCACTTCTGGCCACATATTGAAGTCAGATAATAGCAATAAGAAATAAATGCATACATATGAACAATTATTGATGTTAATTTATGTGTTAAGAGTAAAACTGATGTGTTATGCACTCATGCTGAAGCCCACATTTGTCAAAGCAAGGTAAATTAGCAACTGCCATTTCATTTCCCTATGCTTTGCTTTTACAGCTGGTAGAAGGTTTGCAAAGTACTTGAAAAACTTGACCCTTCTCCAGCCTCCCCCGCATGAGTCACCCAACCTTCCTTCAGTCATTAGACTGCACTTCCTGCTGGGATCCAGCAGTAAAACAAACAAGAGACACTAGTTCTGGTCACAGTGAGGGAGGTAATAAACCAGTGACAGGTATTTTTATGAAATTTAAAATTAATTCCCATATATTATACATATCGACCAAGCGCCAATCCATGGCACTATCTTATGTAGAGTTCGATTTCAAAGAACATTTTGAAGCACTCCACTGCATTCCCTGTCCTGAAAGTATGCTTTCCTTGTTTACATACAGGCAAAACAATTTATTGTATTTTATGTGCTTCAGAAATATTACAGACAAAAATATTAAATCTTGTACATGTATAAACTTAACATGATTTTGATAGCATTAAGAGTAAATTTAAACCAAAATTTCACAGGTAAAGTTTCAGCATTTCATGTTCTTACAAAATCTGTGTCAAATACTCTTTGTCAAGTTTGCATTTTTTACAAGTTCACTTTTGTGAACAAGCAAACTGAAGTTTGCTTCAGTTCACCATGATAACTCTCAGTCTTTAATACATGCACATTTCTGGAAAAACCCCATTTCCCTTCCCCCAAAAATCAATCCCAAACGAAGCATCCATTGAGAGAAGTGATCATGCTTAGTCAGCCAAATTTAGCAACAAATTTCCCCTTTTGTGTCCACAGATCCTCCTGGTATTTCAGTTCCAAACTTGCTTACTACTACACTAACTGTGCTGAGAGAACTGCTGTCCCCATAAACTCCTTGGGCTCATTCTACAGTGCACACAGGAGACACAACCCCTTTAAACTTCAAGGAGTTCCCATTGCAGTGTAGAAGAGAAAAATTCAGAGATTATGGAATAATCATCTCGAAATCGATCAATTTCCCCCTGAAGGTAAAAAACTGAAAGAAAGAAAAAAGTTGAACAGTTCCAGCTTGCCTTCTTGAAGGGAAAGTACCCCCAGGGCATGTTGTAGAATGATCCCCATCTCCTTCTCCTGATGCTTATTAAGAGGTCATAGATCTCAGTTACACTACAGCATTCCCAAATGATATCCCCAGCTAAGAACTATGACCTCTTAGTATAAGTACAGGGATATAAAATTAAGAATATTAAGGGTTCACATTAAGAAAGAACTTGCCTTAACTATCAGTCATTTTGGAAGAACAGTTGGAATTCATGGCATATCTGGTGTCTTGTAAAAAATTGGAGCTTTAGTAAAAGGGGCTGCAGGTTCCAGTGTTTTCCATAGGTGCAGCACCCTATTCCAGGGCTAAATTTCTGTATCTGAACATCACAGTGGATCTGCACAACAGAATATTCAATAGTAGGTGTCTTTCTCAAAAAGCACAAGGTATGGCTGAGAACATCCTGGGTTAATTAAGATGTGCTTTCTCTTTGTCTTAAGCCTATTCCCTCTAACTAACAGTAATAGTAGGGAAGTGATTTTACAACCATCTCAGATGGGTTATTATGCCAAGACCAGGCAGGGACAGGAATACCTTTAAGGACCTTTCCTTTCCAATAATTCTTTTTTCATAAAAAGCAGGTTTTTTATACCCTCCTGATGATGCTTGAGAGGATAAACTGAGCCCAGATAGATGGCGTGTTAGTGAACTACCACATCACCCTGAAACCTTAACACTTTACAGCTGATTGTATAAACATGAATTAAGGTTTTTCTACAACTGCATTAAGGAAAGTATTAAAGAGCTGTGGGGCATTTTGTTACATTTGGCTTTCCAACTATGAATTTAACTGCTGAACATATAAGTAATGATAATCTGTTGTACCTCCCATTCCGTTCATTTCTAAATGGTAATTAAAGCAAGCACCAATAATAAAAACAGCAAGTATTTCAAGAAAATTATTTTAGAAGGTGCAGGAAATTCACCACTTAAAGAGACTAATTTGTCATGGCAACAGGACCTGTTTTGTAATACACCGACAATATATTATAAATATTCCAGTACAATAGAAGCATAGAATAAACAACAGGTATTTATTCTACAGTAACTGACTCTCTGAAACACTGTAGTCAATAAGGACTGTAGGTGTATATATGTGCATACATGCAAGACAATAGCTTTATTTTTAATAGTATGTCTATTAGAATTATACACATGAGCTCCCATTGTACTGGGTAAAGGTCAGGGTAGCTACGACCCTGTATCAGCAGCAGCTTTACAATTCAAGTCTGTATTACTGAGGACTGTGAAAAGCAAGACAAGTTTGGCCACAGGATCCGTATTGATTACAACCATAATTGGAAGCAGCGTAGTTATCATAGGGTAAGTAATGACTAGATTTTCTTCTTCACATATGTGCCAGTGTTGATGATTCCCCCTGCCCCCTCCTCTCTCTCTCCTGCAGGCAACCGTCTTCCTTGGACAATGAGAATTAGAAATTTCAGCTGCATAGATCAAATAGTGATTATAGTACTGCTGTCGCAAAACTGGAATGAGCTGTGGCAGTTAGGTCCTCCACACAATGCCTGATAAAGGTCAGTGGATTACCTCATGTCATCACCTGGCAGATCTCAGAAATTGGACCCTCTCCTGAAATAGGAGGGAGATGTCACTTGAGCACTGGGAGAGAGAAGTTAATATTCCATGGGAAAGACACAGCAGCCAAATGGTAACACAGAGAGATACCCTGTACTGCCCATTTGGAAATGCTCTGTGAGGAAACGGCTTGACCTTTAGAACACCCAGCACTGGCTATAAATAAATGGAGCAACAGACTGTCAACGTAATAAAGCAAAGTTCTGCATCTAGCTAGGGCAGATTTTCAACAGCGTGCCAGGAAGGCACTTGAACTAAGTCTAAAAAAGCTAGGGAGCTGGGCAAGTCAGTGCTTCGAGACAGGGATGATGATGTAGAGCAGGCTTGGTAACCACAAAATACCAAAGCCAGAAGAGGAACTATTTCTAATGTTATTGTGGCCCCTCCCAGAGCCTAATGCTATTGCACCCACCCACAATGGCATCTCAGGTATGCTTAATTGATGCTTGCACAGTCCTATGTAGAAAAGCACCACATAGACGTGTTCTCTGGCATAGCTTAGGACTACGGCCATAAGTCCTCCTGCTGAACATGACTTGGGATGAAGACACTGAAATAAGTTATATTTACATAAACCTCTGAGTATATGCTGAAAAACAGACTCTGGGTGACAGGCACACGGGGTCTTTTAACCTTTTAACAACAGTGTACTGTTGTCCTCGATATTCACTCCTTATCTTCAGTTAAAGAATATTTACTTGAGAAGCTTTGAGCAGAAGTGATCAAAAGCATGGTTCAAATGTGCGATGCCCAAGTCCCAGGATGATTTGCTTCATATTCCGGACAGGAATGGATATCTTGTGTATGTAAGAGCACTTTGACCAAACTCTTCTGCCACAGTCCATTTGCCCAGTAAGGCACAAGGCATGGATTGCTGCAAGATGAACCCTAAGAGCCCTACACATGATGCTAGACTATTTAAATGTAAACGACAGTTGAGAGACAGTTGTACCAAGAACTTGACCTGGTAACCTTTGCACTGAGGCTGCCTACACCGAACCCCTTTGCCAATAAGAGAACGACAGGACAGCCTCCAGTTGAGTGGCTTCTGCTGCAGGCCAGGACTTCCTAGGCTGGCAAGGAGGCGTCTCTGTCCATGGTACCCAGCGAGGCAATGCTTTCCTCGCTGCTGCAGGGACTCCGGCTCTGATCTGGTATCTTGCCATTGGCTGGGAGTTCAGGTTCACAAGGTGTGAAGTCCTTGGTGGACTCATACAGTAGATAAGCCAACCAAAGCTATCCTTGCTGGTATGTGCTAAAAGAATCGCCTGCCTTTTTTTAGTGATCAAAAAATCAGGCTAGAATAAGAGGAAAACAGGAAGCAAAATTGAGGAAATAAAAAAAAAAAAAAAAAATCAATGAAAGATATACAGGAAGTACTCAAAGTCGCTTGGAAGGCACTACCACTTGCTTCCTCCCCCACCTCCAAACAGAACAAGAGTTCTGGCATTTACAATTAATGCTCATGAACAGGTTTATTATGGGCGTTCCCTGAGTCAAGGATAACAGTTCCATGATACAGACATCAGCTGCTTTCATTTACAAGGGGTCACTGTCAGACAACTCAGGAAGTGCAACAAGCTTCACCCAAGAGGTGAAGATCTACTGGTTTTATGACTGATTAACAATCTCAAGAGCAGAGATTAATGGTTTCCAAGCAAAAGGGGGAGGAGTTTATGCCTCCTTGCCCATGTTGGTCATTCATCATGGATCTCTCGAGATAAGCACAGGGGTTTTGAAGTACAGCAAGAAGGCCATGCAGCCTACTTTCACAGCTTTCAGCTCCAGCATATACAAGTTGCCTCCACACCCGAGCAGTACCAAGCTAACTACAGAAGTATTTATACAGAATTTTGATATAAAAATTTAAGAATGCAATTATCAAGACCTTCATGTGTCTTCCCTAGGAGCATGAAGTTCTTTATAGCAGATTCTCCGAACTGCTACGATTTTAGCAGGTTTTGGGCATTCTGTAATGCATATACATTTTCCATCCAAGTCCACTGACAGGCTTTACACTGCTCTCTGAATTCAAAATTATGATCTCTGGAGACAGAGGCTGTAGTTACCACCCTGTTCCCCCTTTTCCACAAAAATGAAGGATTTGGACTTGCAGATATGGGTCCTGGACCACATAATTTTGAAAGGATGTGAGTCCACAACTTGCAAAATCAAAGAAGTGCATTGAACTACCATCTGTGTTGGCTGGGACAGGAAACTGCAGGAGAGGGTCTGCTTTCCACTGTCTCAGTCAAACAGAATGTCACTTTATGGAAAAGAAGTCAGAAGACTGTGGTCAAAAGCAAATGGAAAAGTAGAAGTGTGTCTCTGTAGTATGGCAACTGGGAAGTCCACTAGGGAAAAAGAGAAGCCTAAACTCAAGTCCCCAGTCCAAGCACTGTTCGTCTTTCATTCAATAACAGTTTAATGTAAAATCCATATGCAGTCCTTGGTGCAGAAATTCTCAAGAGAAACAGGGTGACTCTCTCTGAAGTGAAGTAACTGTACTTGGCAAACAGTGCTTGGCAGTGTGCCACTAACTGCAATGAGGCAGATGAATATGCTTTTGGTGCATCAGAGATTTAACTTCTTAGGGTCCTTGGTCCTTGTCCTCAGAAGCACTTTTATCAAGTTCAGATTTTTCTCTGTACTGCAGAAATGACCAAGGACCCTTGCCATGTATCTTTTCTCCACACAGATAGCGGAAACTTAAAAAAAAAACAATAATGGCAAGATCTGCAATATATTTGGCCAGCTCTAGGAATCTTTTTCTAGCAAGAAGAGCAATTCTAGCTAGGATATCAAAGCATGACAACGCCAAGCGCTCACAAGATTTATCTTGTAGTCTCACTGTGCACAGCATACATCCTTTGGGACAAAACCCCCTGGAAAGTTTTCAAGTCTTCTAGTGAAAGAGATGATCCTGGCATTACCAACTCATTCAGAAAGATGAAAGATTTCTGGGCACTAGGAAGAAGAGAAAAGAGGTGAATCTCTATTACCTCCCATTGGCAAGTCCATGATCACTCATGGTGCATGCTGTCTGTGAAGCTGTTAGGTAGCACAACCTCTTGTTTCTATACATGCAAGAAGGTGGTTTTCAACCACACAGGAGGATGATATCAATGAAGATTAATTTTAGTCAGAATTGGAAACACAAAAATACTGATTCAGCTAGAAGTTCCCAGCCTAGTAGTACTCCAGTGCTGATGGAGAACAGCACGCAGAACAATTGGTTCCCAATATATCTGCTGGAATTACTTTCAGATGGCATGCAAGAGGAATCTCTGAGCAGGGCTAGAGAGCAGGATTGTATCTCCTTGTTGCCAGGGGACACACAGCTATAGCCAGTAACCTTTTCAACCTCAGAAACAAGTTAGGGGGTAACACGAATGGCTCTCAGCTCCACCTGACATCCTTACTCAACCTGTCAAAACTGTAGCACTAAGCTAGAGCCCAAAGCATAAAACTAAGTCTACCTAATCATCTAAAGGTAAATAAATATCCCTGATGGAGAAATAGCTCATGTCTTTTACCTGAGAACACCCTTAGCCTTGAAGCTAGGACTGCATATATTTCAGTAGCCCGCCCTCAGAAATGTTTTACAGCCTGCGATGCCAATGGGGCTACTAGGGAAGCCATGTAACACACACTAGGTCTACTGACATTCAGGAGGAGGATGGCAGTCTTGCGTGCCAGCATCTCTATTGCTGAGTTACTCAACAACTCAGCCAACCAGACTGGCATGTTCACTGCATGTTTGACTGCAAGCAACATAGCACCACAGGATGCTCATTTTTCTAGTATTACTTTGGTTATAACTGAGGCTTCTGATGCCAAAGCGACCTACAGGATCTTCAGGAGAACCAAGCTTGAGTTGAATGCCTCTGAATACAGAGTCAGCCAGCAGAGAGGCAGTGCTCATATATTCAGAGGAGACTTCATAGAGTATGAACCCTGAGAGTTTGGACTGAAAAGTGAAATAAACAGCACGGAGTACTGTGCAGGGAGAAGAGACCACAAATCAAGTAGAAGATGATTAGGGAAAGTGTCTGACAAATGGTACCCCACCAACAGCATAAATGGCAGCACTGCAAAAGGTTAAGCTTCTTTTCCTGTAGGCAGAAGAAGGGTAGAAGGTGCAGTTGAGGGTTTGTCAGTAGTGTACCACATTTGATCTTGCATGCACGTTCCTAGAGTGAGATCCAAACTGACATATACTAGAAGGACATGAGATTCATAGCCCTGCTAATTGGATCCTTTACTTATATACACAACTTAGATGATGACAATGTGCAAGTGGCTCATGAGTTATTAAATGGAAATGCTGCAGGAAGGATAGAGTGAGAAAAGCATTAACATTAGAGAGAAACACTATGAAATCCATATTTTTATTGCCAATCTTTTGTAATGACTGAATTAATATGGTTCAGCATCTTATCTGCCCATGGTTACAAGTATTGCAAAGAATTTTTTTGGACATTTCCCCCGTTTATCCATTATCTGTATTACACAAACATCACAGGAATTGTCAGCAATTAACATAAATAAATCATCACCTTTTCAGAGAAAGCTTCAGTAGAAGAATTTCAGACGATAGCAAAAAATATTACTAAATAGCTCATGAAGGGCTTGTTTCATCCCCCACTGAAGTCAATGGGAATCTTTTCATTGGCTTCAATGGATATTGGATCAGACCCAAATTGAAAAGATCAATAGCACACACATTAGGATAAAAGAGCAGTTATGCCCTCCTCTAGAAAAAGAACACGAGTTCAATTCAAAGAACAGATTACAGGAAGGAACCAGTTGGGGAGAACTTTTTCTTCTCCTTTGAAAAAAATCTGCAATAGAAGAGCAATTCAAGATCCTGAGAGCTAAATCTCAGAGTTGTAAGTAACTCTCATCTTCCACTATTCTCTGAATAGGTGGGGGTGACTGACACTTTGAGAGATTGGAACCACTGTTTAATAAAGCAGCTCCCCTCTCCTCATTCCTGTTTTTGGTTGAGAGTGCAGAATGAAGATTCAATAAGCAATTTTATTCCTTCCACTGAAGTGTCAAAGCCTCAGAAGAACACATCTAATGTTTTCCAATGCAAAAACTAGAAGCCCCAGTATCAATCTGAGAACCTACAGTGGCAAGTGCCATTCTCAAGCATGTTACAAGGTTGGTAGAGACAATCAAGACACTCAACTCTTATGTTTCATGTGGCCAGTAGGAGTAGGGAAGATCATGCCCCTATACTTGGCACTGGTGAGGCTGCACCGCAAATACTGTGTGCAGTTTTGGGCTCCTCACTACCAGAAGGACATTGAATTGCTGGAGCATGTCCAGAGCAGGGCAATTAAACTGGTGAGGAGTCTGGAGAACAAGTCTTACGAGAAGCAGCTGAGGGAACCAGGATTGTTTAGTCTGGAGAAGAGGAGGCTGAGGAGAGACCTTATCACTCTCTACAGCTACCTGAAAGGAGGTTGTAGGGAGCTGGGTGTTGGTCTCTTCTCCCAAGCAACTAGTGATAGGAGGAGAAGAAATGGCCTCAAGTTGCAGCAGTGGAGGTTTAGGTTGGATATTAGGAAACACTTCTTTACTGAAAGAGTGATCAGGCACTGGAACAGTCTGCCCAAGGAAGTGGTGGAGTCACCATCCCTGGAGGTGTTCAAAAATGTGTAGACGTGGCACTTCAGGACGTGGTTTAGTGGACATGGTGATGTTAGGTTGATGGTTGGACTTGATGATCTTGGAGGTCTTTTCCAAGCTTAAAGATTCTATGATTCTACACTCAGAGTTTTACTAAAGGGTTGTGCTAAGTCATTGTTTTGACATCCTCTTTGGTCCATCAATGTAACTGTTGATGTTACCCAGTATAACTATATGGAAAATATAGAACTACAACTGGGTCAACATGCACAGTTCATAAGTTCTTGCAGTGCAGCTCCCTGGGCATCTCACAGAGCACCTCCAAAGCTCAGTAAAATCCAGAGAAGCTGCAGCTGGCTCAGCCATATGAACATAAGGGTTTGAAGGGCTTCAGAACTCAAACATGAACTTCAGGGACTGACAGTCCTGGTGTTTTTACATAATGGACATCTTAGGTAACACTTCAGTACCTGAAATGAGGCCCAGATTGGAAAGATCATACATCAGGAGAGAGGATACACTCTGTCCTCCTCCAGAGAGAACACAGGTAACCCCCCAAAAAAATGATAATATAATAGAAGAAATTCAATTTTGGTAAACATCTTGCCTTTCATTAATAACTTGGTGACAGACAAACACCTTAGGGTGTCTACTAGTTTCATTGTGACTCCTCCAAAGGGAGACAACCAGAGAAATTACACAACACCCTGTTGCATCAGAGACTGTGATGAGAAAAGGAGGTGCAACTACCCCTCCATGGTAATATTCTTTTTGAAAACTTTGAACCTGGGTGTGGCACCCAAAAACACTGGTGGAAGTCCAAGAGAAAGGCAAAAGTTCAGGGAGCTTGCCTAAAACGCTAAAAGCAAACTTTATTTTTATCAAATATATGTTGTGCTTCAGAAGAGAAAAGTAAGCTGCTTGTTTGTCAACTCTTTGTTACTGATTAACAAAAAAAAAAATCTAAAAGGATGAGGTTTTCATAAATGTTGTACCCTTAGTGTTAGGTCACACATGCAGCTCAGGACCTGGCACTGAATTCACCTCACTAACCACCTGTTTAGTGGGGTTTTTTTTGCTGGAGAAAGAAGAAATTTTCAAGTCTGGCCATTCCATCCAGGCCTGTCTCTCAACTCAAGGGCATATTTTGATAATTTATATCTAGAAAGAGGACAATTTGCTTTTTGTCAACTTTGCTGTCCAGATGGATATGCAGTTCAGGTTTTTATTCAATTCATTAGCTTTCAAACAGTCTGATCTCTATCCATTCACTATCACAAGTTTCCTTGAAAGAGAAGCAAAGGTATTTTCAAGAACTTAAAAAATTTCCTTCACGATTCACTTTCATTCCCCATCCTCTGATATCATACATATATTTCTGCTTTTACTTGTGCACCCCAAATTGATTAATCCAGCATGCTTGTTTTCTCTCCCACTTAGCAAGACATCTCTCAGCAAGAACTGCTGTGTTCAGGAGTAGTGCTCTAGGACTCTTCCTACTTACTGCTCCCCCCCCAGTTGCTTTTCTTTAGTTTCTCACCCCCAACTGTGCAAGCACTGTTCAGTGCATTCTGCTTGCAGCTTTAAAGCAAAGAAACCACTTGGTAGAAAGTGGGGGGGCAGCAACTAACTAACCAGAAAGGAAAAACAGCCATATTAGCCACTAATTTTTCAACATCAAAAGGGCAAAAGAAAGAAGAGAGGTATGAAGGAGAGAAATGCATTAAGAGAGAATAACCATACTGCCAGAAACCATGAGCAATATAGACAGATGCATCCTAAAAGTTTGTAGGAGTAGGGAATAGCAGAATTGACTGTACCTGAAGTTAGAAAAACATTTTACAGGCTAGAAAAGGCAAAGTGATATATTAATAAAAGTAAATGTTTCTTACTGCAGCAGATTTCCATCTTCCATAATTTCAAGATGAAATTAAAAACATTTTACAAATTCACATTATTTCCTCAGCCCTCCTTCTGCTCCTGCCCACTTACTCCTTTTCTGCTCACCTTCTTTTCACACTTCATCCTGAAGAGCAGTACTGCTACTTGACTTTTATGTGATTCTGCCAGGTCTTAGCCTATGGATCTACTGGAACCAAAAATAACCCAGAAAGCTCTCCAAACATGAGCACACGCACACTTTCTAAAAGTATTCCCAAAGGGGAAGGATGTCTTTCCTTGTTTACAAAGTCATACTAAAGAAAAGTTTTTAACATAACTTCACTGCACAATAAATACATTCTACACTGTAGAGGCTAAAACTAAAGAACCATCTAACAAAAAATTTAAATGCCTTTCTGTTGATACTTAGTATATTTGTACCTACAGATCAAAAAATCTAGTAAAACTAAAGGGCAAAACTACTTAATCAGATTTTATGTTTCTTCCTAGGTGAGGGGACTGTCTACAATCATTTCAAAGATGAACCCAGGCTGGCTACATGTCCATTCACCCAGCTCTGTTCAGTTCAGTAGTATCTGATCAGCACTTAGTTCTGCCTTTTGACTAAAGCTGAGATTTTATTTTCCCCTCTAACAATTTGCTTAATTCCTCTCCACTTTCAGTTAATGGTTACTGTACAGTCACTTGTAGTTAACAGATCAGACTAACACAACATCCAGCCCAGATCTGCAACATGCCATTGTGCAAATTCATTCATTATGTGGCTGCACTTAAATCCCACTTAAAAATATCCTCTGCCTTCCAAAGTGACTTAGGAAAACATGTGTATAAGCAAAGTATGGAAAGCTGTATGGTATGGATCTAGAAACTACACAGAGCAGCCAGGCACAGACAGGTAACGAACACTTATACAAATACAGTGACAATGCAGTAATTATCCATAAGTCCTTCGGTATGAGGGAAATTTATAGTGCCAAATTTACAGTGTCATCCTGTCCCAGAATCTGTTTATAAAGGCTTCACCCAAGCATTCAAGTGCAGGAGTAAAATAACTGAGAAAGGAGGAGGGATATCAGAAGCAGAGGCTGGGAATCAGAAATAGAACAGTGCACCAAGCCACAACGTGATAAGTATTGTTTACCTGTCAGTTGACATTGATTAATCTTGTGTTCTGTGATATCACTCAGTGACTCAAACACCTGGAGGCAGCTGTCACAGCTGTGCACAGCTTCTTCTTCTAACTCCTCCCCTTCATCCGGCCTTTTCTTACAGTCTAGCAGTTCTCCATCTTCTGCCTTGTCTTCTAGTTTACAGTTAGGGTCTGAAAGAAAATCAAGAACATGATGTCAGGCATCTAAGGAGAAAATCTTTACAAAGAAAAAAAAAAATCAAGATAGGTTCTTGTGGTAATGATGAGAAGAAACATATTTGGCATGAGCCTGCAGCACACTGTAGATTTTACTGCTAAATAAGCAAAAGAGGCTTTTTCCTTATTTTATTTCTAATCTCAGTGAAAGGAGAATTTCCCTTCTACTCCCACAAATGCAGCTCCATTTCTCATTCAAGCAATTCTTCCATGCTTCAATGTTAGGTTTTTCAATTTTATCACAGCTATTGAAGCTGCTTTGATCATTGTAAGAAAGGATAAACCACCTATGCAATTAGTTTTCAATGAAAAGAAAAATCAAATCAATGAGTGTGCAGGAACTTCTTTTCACTGTTAACTACAGTGTTTCACAGGAAATTACCAGAATTAAGAGACTAAAAAATTTGATTTACATAAACATGAAATTAATCTTTACTTTACAACCGACTCCAATACTCTATCACCACACTATTTGACACAAACATAGCCCTGGAAAGATTATACCCTGGGTTAAAATGCTACACATGCTTTGAACTTGTGCGTGACTTAAGAGAAACCCGATAAAGTTCCTGTATTTGCTAGATCACAGAAAACTGGAAACTAACCATTGTAAAACCTAAGTAGTGCACAAGAAGAGCTTTGTCTGCATTTTGGAGACAGCAGGATAGCTCCAGCCTCAGAGCAGCAATCCTGAGCCCAGTTGAAGCTTCTAAACTGGAAGAAATGTGTGGTCTCACCGCCATCCCCTACACGCAGAGAAGCCGCACAGCTCGCTACGCTACCTTGGTTCTGCAGATGACCAGCATAGAGCAAGATAATGTGAAGCCTACAACTTTCCCTCCTCTGAGGAGGCGCGGAGTGGCTTTAACTACTCCTGACTTTTTGCCCACTTTACTAAAAGCTTCCTTCAAAAGACAGAAATAAAACAATCTGTCTTCCCTAATAAAGCAAGCTGGCACTTAACTTTGTTTTTCCTTGGGAACCACAGCACAACAAGTGAAACGCAGAAGAAAAATGGTTGTGTACATTCCAGAAAAGGAATGCAAGCATTTCACCACTTTTCCCTTTTCTGCTTTGGCCGCCTCATCTTTCCTTTTAGATATCTGAGAGATCTTAAACACGTAAATTTAAAAAACAAGGACAAACTCACATAATAACAGGAGATTGTGCAAGTACATTTTAAGATGTTAGGCTCTTGAGCCAAGCGGGTTGCTAACCAGGAGTAGGCTCCTTGTCCACAGCAGCACTGAGGTGGTATCTGTGAACCCACTTTATTTAGCATTGCAATTGATTAGGAACATGCACAACTACTTGAATGGAGAGAAACTAAAACATGCTAACACTAAATTCATATTAGAATGAGGAAAGGGTGAGGAGGAGGAGGCGGAGAGAGATTCCACTTTAAACCACTCTTAAATCTCTCTCTCAGCACCCTACAGTGACGTGGACACAGCCATCCCTGTATTTGCCACTGTGCACAAAGTGCAGGCGTTCCTGCTGCCCACAGCGAAGGTCTGGGCTCTCATCATCTCTCCACATCCTTTGGTCCATGCGGCTGCACCCTGCCCTTCAACTGTTCAAACACAGATGGACCCGCAAGCAGTAACTGGAAAAGACCCATGTCAGGAAGCCTTCCTCATGCTATGTGGCTCGTGATCAAAACTGGGGAATTTCTTTGACAGGGGTAAAGGGCAGAATTTATTTTTAAGGGAACTACATTACAGAGGGAAACCAGATTAATTTTAAAAAATAAAAACCCTATTCAGAAGGCAAGTATGTATTGGCTCTGCAAAAGCCCTGCCTATAAGTACGATCCTTGTATGACAAACTACATTCAAAAATTTATTTCAAGAGTAAAAACTTCAACTTGGGCAGCTACTTCCAAATAGTGGAGTAGTGTGCAAATTTACACAGCAAAAAGGGATGCAAATTAAATAAAAGGACTTTATAGCATTTTAGTCATTGTTGAATGCTCTGAATCTAGTAATTCCTATTAGCACTTCATTTTCCAGGATATCTTGCAAGATTAATAAAAGTAGTTAGGACATCACCAGGTTATAAGCAGTTCAGAAAAAGAAATTATTGTCTTAACTGTTGCAAACTGACCCCAACATCATTAAACACTTGTTGGAAGGCAGCATGTGCACATCGCATACGATTAGTTGTTCAGCTGAAGCTCCCAGTTTCATCTCATAAAACTGACAGCACTCAGGGAACTGTGGGCACTGGGTCTGAATTTTAACATGAGTATTTAAATGCTGCACATAAAGTTTACAGACCTGTTTGTTTTAAAATAAGGGCAGTATCTGACTCTGCTTTACATACAATGCTGAAGGAAAGAAAAGGGAGGGGAGGGAATTCTCAAGACTTATTATTCAGAAACACTTGCACTTTACAGGAATTCAGCAACACAGACGCATGTAGGCATATATGCACCCCTTAGTGCACAAAAGCCTAAAGAATCGCTCAATTTAAAGCTTCCTACTTAGAGACCAGTTATTAAAATTAGAATCATTTTAAGACTAATAAATGTTTTGCTTCTCCTTCTGCATTTGCAGATATAAACTCTACAGGGACAGAAGTCAGTCAAGCTTATTCCCTTCTGCTGCAACTTTAGAATACATGCTCCAGCCAACTGGCACATTTGTTTTTAGGTCAACACTTAAGTGGGACCCTCTGGGACCTAGGTTCGAGCTTAGCCTACGACAGCTTTGTGAAATGAGTTCTGGCAGTCTCAGCCTCTCTCAATGAACGCATTTCCACTGTGGTCTGCTTCCATGAAGAGATGTCACCACCAAAATGAAAAGATATTTAAAGAGAGAAAATATAATTTGGATGCTTTGTGAATAGATAGCTTCTCTGTTACAATAACAAATACCTTCCATCAAGAGCTGGTCTAACCTTAAACAGTTACTTAAACTGAGGATATGCTGCCTTATTTGAGCTGCTCTTTTGAAAGACTAGAATAAAACATATTTTATAAATGCAATATGCATTCATCTATACTTCCTTCTTCACCTGCCGTTCAAAGCTCATGCTCACATACAGACTTCAGGGCAAATGTCATTAATCTTTCACATTTCTTTCTGCCCAATATTTGCAACAACCATAGCCAATTCCCTCAACAAAGACCATCTTCATACTAAGATTACCTTTCCCAACATCTGCAAATGCCACTGCCATTTCCAGAGGCTTCCCCACCCTGTTTCAGAGACTGCCATGCATTAACTGAAATTTTTCCATAGGTATCAGCAACAATACATGCACCGGCTCCATCTGCAGATATCATTGAAAATTGTCTTATACAGAATGGAGGGTTACATTTTTGGAACAGAAATAAATTCAGTCTATAAGGAACTTAAAAAAAAAAAAAACAACAAAAAGAAGAGAAAGAACAGTTGTCTTCTGTTACTGATTATGTTAACATTATTTATAAATGGAAATTAAAAGAAGCATGATTTTCTCATGACTATGTTCCCTGGCAGGTGGTTCTCCCTTTCCCTTCTTCCTCCTCCTTATAAGGGATGTTATTGCTGTAACTTTGTCTAATAAAACTGCAACTTTGGGGAAAATGAAAAATTGCATTGGCTTAAAAGTGTTGGAGGCAATAAAGACATGGACTTCAATTAATTTCAAGTATGGGAGCGGTTTAAGGCCAACCAGCAGAAATTCTATTCTGTCCATGTAAAAATGAGGTTTCACCACATTTACTTTTTATAACCCATATAAAAGTCAAGTAAAAGTAATGAATATCTAAAAGCCATCTCAGTGGACTGGCAAAGACTATCTGTATTCTTGAAACTCATCTTATATATTTCTGCCTGTGCTACCAGGATCCATAGCTAATCACGACAAAACCATCAAACTACCAAGAAAACAGTCTCCTTTCCAATCCACTTCACTGCCTTGCAGCAGACCTCCTTCCAAGCCACTTCTGCATGGAAAAGTGCTGGCAAAAGAAAGGAAAACTTAGATCATGTGGTTATAATTATTACCAGGCAAGGAATATTTCTTCAGCTCAGTGGTAAAGTAAAACTCTGTCGCTCTCTGCTCCCAATAGTGTCCATCGCAAAACAACTGCCTCATTAAATCTCTGCAGTAAGATTAATATGCCGTAGCTGCACTACATTTATAACTTGGTACTCTATAAAAAGCACATTTAATGGTTAGAGCCAGAGCTTAGATACAAAGTATTACTATAAAAACTTCTGGCAGTGTGTACACAGTGTGGGCCTTCTGTACTACTTGCTCTATCAGAAGGTTTTTTTTGTTTTTAATAATCAGCACTGCATTCTTGCTATAGAGAAAAACAGAATGTTAAATCTTGCCTAGAAACAGAGAACTACATAGGACACGATGAGAAATAAATAACTAGCAAGACAACCTAACCATTGAGAATTTCAAGAAAAAAATGCAGAAAAGCAACCGTTCCTTGTCATATCGATCTCTTATTTTTTCAGTCCTCTATTTTTCAACTTCATGTGTCTACAGCAGTACAAGTTTGCTTTACTTCAAGTTTGCAAATAGCTAAATGGAGACGTACATATATTCAGAAGAGCTCAAGAAATTTCTCACTAAGAAGCAGAGAACTCTGACTTTCATTTCATCTTTTCAAACAACACAGTTTATGCGCAAAGCTACTAGAACCTATAGAAGACACCAAACTGCAAACAGAAACCCACAGAACTCATACACAGGAGAAAAGAAAGCTTTCTAGCTGAAGAAAAAATTAACTGCGTTCTTCACCTTCACAAGAGGAATAACTCCAACTCTTCTCAAACAAATTACCTGCACCTATTCAGAGATGACTAGCCTTCTAGGAACATCCTTAAGGAGTCGGCCCTTACTCCAAAAGGTGACCTCAGCTGAATGAAAGAGCCTATTCAGATGAGTCAGTCCTGCTTTTCAGATAAAATTCTGTGGAATCAGTACCAAAGACAGAAGTGAAGTATTTCTTGCGTTCTCAGAACTGTATTAAATTTTGAGAATAAAAGAGCTCTTGTTGTTACTGGGAATTAACAATTATTTCTTCGTTATTATTAACAATACATATCCCTGTGATCGTAACTCAAACAATAGCTTTGTTCACCCAATCTCACTGACTTAAAATTAAGGAGCCCTTAATTAATCCCTGATTGGTAAGAAATTATACAAACAGCCCTAAAAAGAAATTACTCTTATCCATATATTTTACAAATATGAAAATAGTTTAAGTGAATGAATATTCAAGTTCATCTGAAATGGCATAGGGTGGAGTTTTATGTAAAGAACAATTATTTCTAACAAAAAAAAAAGCAAAAAAAAGCAAAGCATGCTGCGTTTTAGAAGCATCTCACTTTCAGTTGGCTGACCTACAAAAGGCAGAATTTGTAATTCTCAGGAATTGAAAGGTGAGGAGAGAGGAATGTTATTTTCCACTGTGAGCCCCAAGAATGCATTTTATGCTGAAACAGAGACAGAAGAGTGCAGGCTTTGCAAAAATACCCCAATACAAAAATCCCTCACACTGTTGTCAAACGGTAAGCAAGCACTAATGAAGGAATTCAGCATTACCAGTCTGTGCGGCTGTGTGTCCCACACCTGCCTGCTGGTCCTCTGTTTCATTTTCTTCTACTGTCAGAAAAAGGTAAACAAAACAAAAACAAAACAACAAAAAAAAAAAGATGTTAGGTAGGTAACTGAAGTGTTTCAAGCATCTTTACACCAGCTTCAGTTGTGAAAGCCAGCAATGCTTGTACAACACGGGCAAGAAAAGCTGCACTGCAAAGTGCGAAAGCCTAGACCAGACCAAAACAGAATACGTTGCTGTATGGAAGCTACAGGTCTGAGAACAAAGTGACCAAATCAGTTTCGTGGCTTGAAAACAAATCAAATTTCCTTTGGGGTATTTTTCTTCAATGCACTCTACTGTATTTGATTTTGGAACTAAATGAGAGAATAACTCTGGGCTTTAAGATTCTACTCGCTCCGCATGCATAAGAGAAGGCCTTCTCCTGGCAGACCGGAGAGGTGTGTGTGCTAATTCATAGGTAAGTTTTAAAAAAAAAATAATAATAATCCTATATTGAGGAGCAAACAGCAAGGCAGTGCAGACAGCCTTGCAAAGGAGAACTACCCCCATGCTGTTTTACTGTATGCACCATGCCAGCATCTTTCCCTTGGCTCACAGCTTTCCCGAGCAGCAGAACTAAAAACAATACAATTCTTGTCAGATTCACTATTCAAAACTTGTTGGGTGAGAGTGAACCTAACAAGAGCTGTTCTGCTGCTACTTTGAGAGCTGTTCTCGTATGCTCTGATATGATGCCTAAGTAAGATTGACTCTCCCAAAGTAAAAGTAAGGGAAGAGCTAAAAGGCACAACCATTTCCTTTTCATTCTCCCAAAGACGGAGTTCTTTGAGTTAGAGAACATCAGAGAGAAAAGAATTCATTCTCCCTCCACGGGGGAAAAAGCTGAAAGGGGAAAGACTGCACTTCTACAGCATTTCCACTCCCAAGAATTCAGACCTCAAAAAATAATCATGCAACTGAGTTAAAATCCAAAGATTTTTTTTTTTTTCCTGGTTCTTGGGACAAGAGAGTGCAACACTTAGGGTCACATATAAATCTAGACATATATTCAAAAGAAGAGATACATATACACACTCCACAGGTACCTCTTTTCCTCCTCCGCCAACCCCAAGGCTTCATACAACTGGTTGTTTCTAGAATCTGAGTTTCTAGAAAAAAAACACCAGTTTTCATAAGGACACTCTTAGGACACCAAAAACTTGAAACACAGTACATATATTAGAAAGAGTCAAGTACAATCTCTGGAGGACTCATAAAAATCTCTCTGTCCAGTGGTAGTAAGCACACTCTTCTCATCAACAGAGATCTGAGAAAGGTTCCCCAGCCCTGGAGTAAGTCAAGTGTTTCACAAAATACCATTTTATGAGCTGACTTCTCAGCTGAACTTGTATTTTGCAGCTATGAAGTTACTAGTACTTCAGCTGTGATAATAGTGTACAATTTTCTTTGTTATGCTGAAGCAGTCATCCCAGCAGTCCTCACAGTTAAAGGAAACTGGTCAGACAAAGAAAGCAAAGGGAAAAGCTCAGGAAAGCTGAGTTTCAGGGAACACGTGGTCAAACACAACTAAGCTAAATAGAAAGATTTCTCACTAGGGTAGCACATATCAGTAAGACTTGTTAATACATCAAGAAAAAATAATGAATACAACTAGTATACAGTTTAAAAAAAAATATATATATATACCTCCATTTGTGACCCCCTCAAAGCCCCCGGTGAAATCTCTGCAGCAGCCCAACCTGACCCTGTTTATGCCCACCATCAGCTGTTGATCTATTTCCACAAAATCATCTTAAGAGCAAGCTCTAAAACTGAAAAATGAGTCTGCTTTTCCATCCCTCAAAGGAAACTCATCTTGGTCACCAGTACCTACTGATCAGCCTTATTAAAGGTTGCAGATGTATCGATTATCTACCAATGAAATCCTCAACCATGATGCACATCATAACTCGGCACAGAAAGGCAATTTAAAAACTTTGTCATTTTTTAAGTCTCAAGGTGGAATTGAGGTGCCCAAACATGAACTTTCCAAGAACAGATTCTCAAGCTGGAACCTTCAAAATAAAGCAGCTACCTGCTAAGGAGTGAACAAGACCTGCTTGTTTGAAGCAGATCTCCATGTCTAGGTGTCTGCAAACTAAAACGCAAGCATTCATCTTTTCTGCTGTTCTGTACTGCATGTCTACTGCCACCAGCTGCAGTACCAGAACCTCTCGCTACTGGTGAGAAGTGACTGCACACCAAAGTGTGCTCAGCTTCACACCGCTGACCGAGGGGGACGCCAAACATGTTTAGGTCTTAAAATGGAAAAAACAAACCTGGATACCACCTAAAAAATTGTCTTTCGGCACGCAGTTTTGGAATGTGAAAATATGACCGTGTGTGCCTTGTGAAACCAAACGTTTAAAAGCTCCCCTGCTATTTAGGGATCTGAAAATTCCGCGAGAGCTGAGGTTTACTTTCAACAAAGGCTGACCGATATGTCTTTATTACACTAAAAGAACAAAACAAGTATCAGAGCTGGTAACTTTGTGGTTAGCGTCTTTCTAAACCGTTGTTCAAGCCCTTTAAGGATTCGCAGTCACAACAGAACCAAGTGGGTTACAGTAGGCACAAAGACTTGCTAATAATATTCAACTAGATTGATACATATTTGTCAGGAAAGAAAATTTAAAACTGCATTTAAGGGGAAACATAGTAAAAGGGGAAATATGGTAAAAGGAGTAAGAAAACTACCCCAAAAAATCCACAAAATTGGGGAAATCTTAGCGTTAGCACAAATCATCTACCAAATAGCATCTCATTTTCCTTTGCATTAAGTTAGGTCATTCCTCCAACCAGCATGAGTATTTGTTACGTTAAGTAAGCTCCAGCTGGTAGCATTCAGATAAGCTCCCAAGTAGCACCTTATGCCGTTCCACAACCAGACTCTGAACTTCAGTACTGTTTCAGCTCTCAGGCCACTGTTAAACTCATCTGACTATGAAAGGTAATGTGACATGCAGCCAATGTTAACTTGTCTTAGACATTAACTATACCATATTCTTTCAGGAAAGGAAGGCAACTTTAAAGGGAACCTATATAACGAGATGCTTTAAGTTTTGCTAACCAAAAACATTTCTCTAGCACTAGCATGAAATGTAACTAAAAAAAAAAAAAAAAAAAAAAAAAAAAAAAAAA
>WHYT01015196.1:2914-14215 GCA_009806455.1 Tetrax tetrax | reverse complement strand
AAGCACATATCCCAAAATAAACTATAAAAATAGATTGCTATTGATTTATCCCTTCCTAAAACATATTCCTTGAGAGATGTGAAAATAAACCTAATATAGCAACTAAGACTGTTGGGATAAGAAGTTCAGAATATATATTTTTAACTTGCACTTTGCATTTCCTATAATTCAATACTTAATCTATAAATTTCCATTAGCATATGATTAGTAATTCAATTTAAAGCCATCTTTGCACAAAAGCCTTTTTCTTAGGATGGCAACTTCGCCAAGTGCATCTTCAATCTACATGTTCGAATAATTTCTGCAGACAAGTAATAGAGACACTAGCTGTATTAGCATAATCAATACACAATTTACAGAGTTACCCAGACAGAACAGAAATAAAACGTGTGTGCCATTATTTCAGTACCTACAAATGACTGTAATTTCTGGAAGTATCTCTCTACCTTTTTTTCCCCCTCCTCCTCATGGTCACACAAAAACCAAGAGGACATTCATACTGCTACTATCTACAGGTAGATATTAAGTATGATTAGATAGATTAATCACATAGCAGAAAGCAAATTTAAGAGCCTGTTACAGGAGGTGCTGAGTATCCTCTAATTCTATTGAAGTCAATGGATTTTGAAGATGTTTCGCACTTTGTAATAACATGCTGTGGAAATACGTCTCCATAAGGGTTCAGTCAGGATACAAAACTGAAATTAAAGAAGTTACAGAGTAGTCTTAAATGCAGAATCACATATTAATGCATCTCCTGCTAGGGCTATGCCTTCATCTACTTTCTTCTCTCCCTAGGTACCACTGGTGCTCTAAGACTCACCTTTGAAACTCTTCTGGCCAACACCTGCGAGCACAGGATTTCACACGTGGCTATGCCACATGTGAGGAGCAATTCAGTGGGTGACGCCTGGAAGTCAACAAGCATTTCAAGCTGCTTCATCGTGTCCTTTAAGCTAAACCGGCATTCATAAAAGTTCAGAACTACTAAGAAAGTCTTGTTTTCTGAACAGCCTCACCTCATATCAGTAGACGTCTATTAGCTACTAGCCAGAAACCCGATTACCATTTTGACTCCCAAATGTACATGCACCCTATGGCTTTAGGGCCAGAAGAGTCAGAAAAAGAAATGCACTGGCATATTAACATTCCAAATATCTACACTCCAGATCTCTATTGAAAATTAGTTCTGTGTGTGTAGCCACAACTGTACAAAAATCCAATTAATTATATGCATGAATATTTGCAT
This sequence comes from Tetrax tetrax, assembly GCA_009806455.1. Taxonomy (NCBI): domain Eukaryota; kingdom Metazoa; phylum Chordata; class Aves; order Otidiformes; family Otididae; genus Tetrax; species Tetrax tetrax. Next base: position 12,966 of record WHYT01015196.1, on the reverse strand, counting down.
TTCTGATTTTTTTCCTTTGTGCTGTCACATACCCTTTTTCCTATTTCTACCCCACCCAGCATTGTAACAGTATTCTCTTGATACTTGGAAATAATTATTTTCCTTAAAAGATCCCTGTTATATAAAGAATTTTTTCTTCTTGCATTTGCTTCTTCTAGAAGACAAAACCCCTCATAGCATTCATATTCTTTACTTCTCTCTTTAGTCTACCCCAACACTGAGCTTGGGGTTTTTTTTCCCCCTAATGCTCTTCTTGTAGAAAGACTGAATTAGGAGCTCCCAATTAGACTGCAGTGGTTGGAAAATATTATTCTTATGCTAAAATAAAGTATTTTCCTAGGCAGCACATAAACATGAAAGTAATAAATATACTTAAGTGGAAAGAAATTATGCTTAAAAAATCCTTTGCATATTCTTCAAACCCTTGATCTGAAGGATGACAGTATCCAAATGTGACAGTGTAAAGACATCCAGTTTTATATAACATTGTGTGCAGAAAAGGCAGAAGATGCTCTTTACTGCAACAGAGGGAGAATTCTACAGAAACCCCGAAGCTGAGGGTGGGGGAATATCTTTTTCTGGATAGCTGAGGTAGTAATCAATTAATCCTTCCCAGAATGCTAATTTTGCCTCCCTAATCATGCACCTTGTAACAAGCTTAAGCCACATCTACATATACTTGTATTTTTCTTGTCTAAAGTCAACTAATAATGGTGTGATACATTTTTTAAAGTACTTTCCTCCAAGAGCTCCAAAAGCTCTTTACAAATCTCAGGTAAACTCCAGACATCCCTAAGACTCGATCATGCAATAAAACAGATTATAATGGATTTCCAAGCCAAAATGAGGACCATGGTGAGAATTAGCAAAGCAAGAGGGAATCTCTCTGGGAGTCAATTCTTAGACCTAGAGTCAGGACTCTCAGCTGTCCTGCCTGTCTCAAATTGAGTACTCTGCCTCCATTCCTGACAATGTGACTGCAGGCATCCAGTCCATTTTGAGAACTGACAGAAGTTAGGAGGCTAATAGAAACTTTGAGCCTAATTATCAAACCAAGCACAACACGAATGTTTTCCAAGTGATTCCTCTCAGTATATTGAAGCTAGGTATCATCTTAGCTTTCTTCCTCTCTCAAAGGGACACAAGTAACAATTTGTGGTATTCCTACAGACCTGTCTTTTCAACTGTGCTTAGAAAACAGGAAATTCATTGAACACTGTCTACAAAAGCCTAAACTCAGCAAGAGAGAGCAATCTGAATCAAAGTGACGTGCAGATCACAGAACTTCAAGGTAACCAACATTACACAAGTCTGAAGACAGCTGATGTAAGGAAGGGCTATGAGGACCTACAGTAAAGGTTACTGTAGATGATCATTGCCTTTGAAAGTTAAGCCATTTATTTCTGTGCCTAAAATGAGGCACTTAAATTGAGGAGTTTGGGTTGTCTGACACCACTCCAACAGCAAAACAAAATGCAGCTGCATGTTTTAGCTCTATTACCTAAAGACATACATTTATCTGAGTCAAAAAAAAAAAATCTCCTTTCAAGTGAGATTATCCTTAATTTACCAGAGATCTCCATCTATTGTGTACCAGGGTTTTATAAGTTTCTTTTTGATCCCTCAGACTCTCTGCTCTGTTCTAGATGAGTCTCTATCATGCAGAACAGCACTCTCATCTATATCCACAAAGGAGCTTAGAAGCCCAAAAACTACTGAGGGGATGCTGCATCTAAATCGCCAGAAGTTCTGCTCAGATGTCACTCAGGTCAGGCAGTACCTACGGTTTTATCACCCAGGCTTTCTCAGAGCTGCGCGGCTCAAAGCTGAAATCAAACCAAAGCCCCACTGCAGCTGGCTAGTGGAAGATTAAATATTCTCCTGCCTGCCCTGGCTTTGGATGCAGTTTTATGGGCTGGTTCTTCAGAGTTTACATACTCTTCCCTGGTTGCTACAAGATACTGGCAGAAAATGTGTGGGTTGAAATACCTCTTCCTTTCCCCCTCTTGCCCACACCCACTGGTTAGATCGCTCACCCAGGATGTGGGTGGCACCAGCTCAACTTTCTTCTCTGTCAGAAGGATTTGTACTCACATCATGAACTTCCTAAGAAAGAGCACTTACCCTCAGACTTGAGGTGCACTCATTGATTGCTGTTGAAGCTGCCATACCTCATCTACCACACGCAGTGAACCAGGAAGAAGGAGAACTAGTATGATACCTTATCCTTGTGGTTAGGACACCCACATGGGAAGTGGGACACATAGACTCCAGTTCTAGTTTCACTGAAATAATTAATCAGAAGTAATATTGCAGTAAGTACTTGGCAGACCAGGACTCGGGTCTCCTCTTTCTACACTAGTACTCGAGCCATTAGAGCCATGAGTTTTGTGTATGAGCACTCCTTCTCACTCTCTTGTCCGCAAATGCTTAATTGCACTTTTGAAAAGGGAAACATCACTGGCAAAAATAAAAGGGCAACTCTCACGGCACAATACACTGCTGTGTAATGACTGATGTACTCCCTGTGAGATACAGATTCAAACACCCTTAGACAAAGCACAGAACAGGACCTCCGCCTCTCACATGCTAGCAGGGCAAATAACTTTCCCTCTTCAGTAAAAGGGAGAGGAAGAACAGCAGCACAACCTCTCAATTCCTTCTAATTCGGGAAGAAAGGACCAAGCTGTCCCCTATCTCCAAAAAAACTGGATCAGATAAGCGCCTGCTATGAGATACCCTATTGCACTAAGACATCCACACCTAGAACAGCGGAGAAGCTCAGACACACTATTCTTTCCAGGTTTTTCCTACTGTCTCCTTAAGGAAGTTCCTACTCAACAACATTCATAAACCCCTAACCCACCTATGAATTATATAAAGAATCCAAGCGCCTGGTGCAAGATGACTATTCCACTAGGCAACTAGGCATCTGTAAACTAAGCACTGCAGCATGCAAGTCTGTCTTTATTTTTTTTTTTTTTTAGGACCTAGACTTAGAGCTTTCTGACCTCTCTTCATTGATTTACATATGTATCCGGCTACTGAGTCTTCTGCTCACCATATTCACCAGAAATCACAAACCAAATATTTTCCTATGCTTTAGCTCTTTGTAAGTCACGTAACGCAATCCCTTCCCAGCAGTTGTATGTACAGACCAGTAGCCACTCATTTCCTCCTCCCATCTTCAGAGTGAAAACGTTACATCAGGCATGGATCTTGACATCCTGTTGTCCTGGAACCAGTGAATCAGAAGGTTCCTTCCTCGCAATTGTATTCTTTGTAGGTGGAAAATAATTAACTTCCCCGCCCCCTCCTCCTTCCTACTGCCACTATCAAAGTTAGAAACTCACTTGACTCTCTCTGGAAAAAAAAAACACAGCCATCATAATTCAGTGCCAGAGAAAGTTGTGTTGATCAAAGCATAGCCCAGTCTTCTCAAGGACACTGCCTCGCTACGTTACATCATCCAGTCCAGCAACACAACAGGTATTTTATTTTTGGGTTTGAAGTTCCTGTCAAGAAGTTAACGAGTCAATAATGGGAGTTGAACTTGATAGGTTACGAAAAGAATAGAACAACAACAAAAAAAAATTAAAAAAAAAAATTTATAACGGAATTCATTGTTTGAAATATATTTTCCCCGCAAAACACAATCCAATAATAACAAGGGCACAAGTTCTAGCAACTGTGTACAAAACTCATCTATTGTGCAGTTAACCAGGACCTTCAGACTTAAAAGAGCTCTAGCTTTTCCACACTCGTGTGTAACACCGAGTGCCTGTGTGAGAAACTAAGAGACAGATTTTGCACTTCCTACAAGGTAAGGATAAAATTCCTGTTCCAGGCTATTGCCTCACGGGAGAGAATAAGCCTTCCAAAACGGGGTTTGGGAAGGAGGGAAAACACTGATGCCTTCACTATCAACAGCTGTCCATTTGTCCTCAAGGCAAAAAGGTGTTCTGCTTCAGCCAAGAGGCCATTTAACTAATGACTACTACTTCCAAATTTGTAAGAAGGCTAACTCGTTACTGATAGCATATTTTTAAAGAACCATAGTAAGCCCCTATCACATTAAGAAAGAAGAAAGGAGGGAGTAAAGTCCCTACACCAACAGATATATAAGTGACTTTAAGAAATCTTGAAGGACTAAAAATCCTAACCTTAGAAAGAAAAATTGTACCTGCATTTAAAAGTGAAACTATCAGAAGAATCGCTCAAAAACACCCCTCTGCCTTGCTCCCATGATTAAAAAAAAAGGGGGGGAAAGCCACAATGAAAACACATCCCCTCAAAATTTAAAATTTAATTTGGCATTAATTGTGCAGAATTGGTAAGTAACAATCCTACAGCCCCTTGGAGTACACATTATACAGATTCAACTGTACAAAGAAAAGTTGCTGTGCACAGCATGCACAGCATCACTCTAGCTAAAGGAAAATCTAAAAGGCTCAAATGTGCATACACTAGAAGAACATGGATAACCTAGACTAAATCCTGAAAAAGGAGGAAAAAAAATCCTCTACATCTTTTTCTCAATAATTATGCCGCATGGGGGGACAGAGAGGGGGAAGTGTTTGAAACTGAAGGAACGTGAAGTGGGGAAAAAAAATGTGTGAACACCGCTAACTAATAGTGTAAATACGGAGGACAATGGTCCTGGTTCAAAAACCCATTGGAAGAGGGCAATTTTTTGCAATCTTACTAATCTGTGCACAGAAGAGCATAAAGCTTTTTTTTTTTTTCCCCTAAAGTAGGAGGGCTGAATGAAAATGTTAATTATAACATGTTGTAATAAGGATACCCCCAAGATCAGCCCTATCTTTTTTTGCTACCATGTAGTCCCTAGGCATATGGCTAACTACTCCTTGATCATTATCCTGGCTAAAACTAAAGCTACTGAAGTTTAGGAGACTCATATCTAACAGAATTTCTTTCATCTCTCATAATTGCTAAACTAGCATAATTACTTATACTTGAGGTGAAATAGAACCCAAGTTGTCTAAAATTAAAGTTAAAACAAAAACAAACCTCACCACCTCTTTCAGGTTTTGCACACTCATCTTTTGTCAGAACCCTATGCCAAGTGTTGCATTATGATTTAAAAGTATTTACAAGCTTCTCTTGTGCTATCTGACTTTTGTAAAGAGAGAAATCAAAAAACTTTAATGCTTTGTAATAACACACTGCAAAATCTATCTGACAACAGACACGTACATTTTCACAGCACCATTTAAAACAGGCCAAATTCTTCCTAGATCTGTATGTTGTCCCTTCAGGGAAAAATATATATACATATGTATATATGCCAGGGTTCTGATTTAAGTAAAATTGTGCCTTTTCCCCACGCCCAGCTGGGACTGATTTTGAGCTCAGGTAGCCCTACAGGAACCAGCAGAAATTGTGAAATACAGCTGGGAAAAGATGCTAAGAGGTCTGTCTTAAGCTATCAGCATTTATACTATATTTTAATCAATCTAAAAAATCAACTCTAAGTAGCTTATTTTCAGTGTTTTACACAGGAAAAAACCACTGAATTCGTACGGTCTACATCGAATGTTAATAGTTCTTCCAGATCCTTTCCTCATGTACAATTATTCAAAAGGAAGATTTCTTTTTTCCAAAATGCGAGAGTTTCAAAATACTGAATCGTGTTTCAGAACGAAGAAATGAGAGCTATTAAACCAGTTGTAAATTAGACTGAATGAATTACAGAGCAACATAAAGCCTTTCAAGACATCTTAGATCATGGCGGATAACGTTATCCAACACATGTTAGGTAAGTGCCTCCATATTGACAGCTTCCCTTGTTACACAAGTTAACAGCAACTCGGGAAAAAAAAATCAAACCAAACCAAACACACAGCATTTCTGAGCCTCTTCAGATTATCTTTGTCACAAGATTTCACCTTTATGGAAACTAGCAGTACAACCAGTAGCTGTCTAGATGCAGCTTGTTTAGATGTTCACTCCTAATAGTACCTGCCCCTAAGAAGTAGATGGTGATGGTCAGTATAACTCATGCTGGCCCCAGAAATGACTGGGTAGCGTTACTATAATGCTACAACTAATCAAGACCATCGACACCAGTAAACATTGCCAAAGTCAATGAATATTACTGAAGGTTAGGGATGTTTTTGTTGATATGGACTTTTTTTTCATATATAAAGGAGCTGGGGCTTGCTTTGGCAAGTCAAAAAGAGAACACTATAAATAATCTGCGTTATAAAAAGATGCTAATCTTAAATCCTCTTTGTAATTTGTTTTTTTCATGTACTCTTTTAAGTTCGATATCTTTATTTTTGCCCCTTTTCGGATGGCCAAATAGAAGTCAGCAATCCGCTCATGCATCAAACAGATGTTTTTGCTTTTCAGGCCAAATGGAATCTTATGAATTTTTTGTTCCCTCCCTGTAAAATGATGATGCCAAAATAACAGTTCCTGAAAACAGCCCGTTCAGAAAAAGTTCTTTGGACGGGTAATACTGAAACTTAAAGTCAAGTTCACAGAAATCACGCCAATACTAATTGCTGGTTTTGTTTATGCTGGATTGATTATAGTCTAATCAGCAGACAATCTAATGACTTTCGAGTCTAGTCCATGCAATTTAGAAGCCAGGGAGGGTTGGGGCTGAGAATAAACACTCAAATACTTGACAGATACACAGAAAGGTAAAGGCTACTGTTCAAAGGAGATGCGAATGTCAAATTCTCTCTGAACTACTGCCGCTATCAAGTAAGGTGTTTGTTTTAATCCACTACTGTTCTACCTTCCTTGGTACTACACCACACCACCTGCACCTCTGTACGAGAAAACATCTTTTCGCTTCAAATTTATGATGAGAAAACAAGTCACATTAAAAGACAGGTACATTTGCTCAGTCTACCGACACTCTGCATGAATTGAGTTGCAGTTCTAAATTCAGTCGGGATTGAAAGAGTACCTAGGTTTCCTGAAAAAGAGGAAACAACTTTAAGAGACACTCTGGGCTTGCCAAAATATTTCAAGGTACAAGCCTTCTTTAAGCAGAACACAGATACGTAAAATACAGTGGATAACTTTCCTTCTCATCTTTCTAGGAAATAACAGTCAGTAATTTTGTTTCTGCAGTCAAATATGGGATACAAAATTACAATGCATTAAAATTTACTTTGAAGTATTTGTTTTTTTCAAGAATAAATCACTCATAGAGATCAGCGCTTCTATGAAATGTGTGGGGCTGTTCTAGTTTCCTTGTGATGGCTTATCTAACACCTACAATTTCACTGTTTTTTTCACGGGTGACTTCAACATAATGCATATTACCTGACTCCAGCTTAGAGAAACCTGGGTTTAACGTCTAGTAGGACTACATTTCCATGCAGGTTTGTATAAAGAATACCTGGTTTTCTCTGCAAGCGACTATGTTTTTGTAACTTTGTTTCTAAACAGAGTTCTCATCAAAAGCCGGTAGGAAGGGCAAAAGAAAAACCTCAAGCCCTCCCAAAACTAAAACCCCATAAACCAGAAAGTGGAGGGAGGGGGAAGGAGGTCAGTAACCGAAGTGTGATATCTACAAAGCACGCCAAGTCACAGAAGAAGGCTTACCATTCCAATAGCCAAGTTAAACAAGATACAAGCGAGCTGCTCTCCTCCTCATCCCTCGCTTTCTCATCTCAGGGGGTCTCCAGCATGGTTTTACTTAGGGAATGGTGTTGCCCTTGTGTGTTAGAGGAATTTCAGGAGTCACACTAATTGCCCCTCCTTAATACCCTTCATTTGCACAGTGGCTCTTTTGGGGCTCATGTACAGGGATCGGACCTCAGACTTATCTTTCCCCACCCGCTTTTCTCCCCACTGTCATCCCTCCGCCACCAAATGCATTAGGTGATTTTGATCAGGTCAATGATACCTAATAGATTTGGGTTTTTTTTTTTTTTTCCAGAAACTAGCCAAGGAAATGGGATAAATTAATCAGTAGAATGAAATATAGGTCAGAACTGATGAGTTTGATGCAACTGATCTTTCCTCTGCCTAAAAGAACGTGGCAGTTGAACTTTAATTCCTCCTTCCTAAGGTAAAATAAGATATTCAAATCATAGTTTTTCAGAAAGTGAAATAATTTACTCTCCTTTTGAGACTTCTTTCTTGCCACAATCCTATAATATATTCGTAAAAGACAGTGCTTTTCACAGAAAATAATTACAATCTCATTTTTCCTTGGATAGATGTTTTTATTATTTTCAAATTGTAAGAGGCTTATCTAATGTTAGCCTAGGTCCAAACCTGAGATGCAATCCTTACCAAGAGCTGGGGGACAGTCAGACCAAAGTTGGCAAGAAACCCAAACGGGGCAGGGGGGGAACAGAGAGAGAGAAATAGAAAGAAATAGAAAAGGAATGTAAACAGAAACCAGGGTAATTCAAAAAAGTGTATTTTCAAGAAGCAGAAGAAATTTAGTCATTAGCAAGTTCTTAACACCCACCATTTCAGATGAACGTTAGTTTCATGCATTCAATATAAAAAACTCAATTGTCATTTTGTTTTAATGTATTTACCTGCCTTCTATCAGTATTCCCCTAAGATATAAGTTTCAAATTAAGTTATCAAAAGTGACAGACATATCAAAAATATCTCTTCTATCTTCCACCCAGAAAGGGTTGCTAAGTACATGACAAATTGGAAACATAACGTGTAACTCCATATTTTATTTAGATGTAAAACGGCACTCATGAGTTTAAATAACTCGTTTACATACATTCAAAGAATAGTTTTTCAAAGGCGCTATTTAAAATACTGTTTATTTTTAAATTGCAGAACAGTATTTTGTACTGACTAAATCAGTAATACTTTAGAAATAAGGCATTTTTAAAAATGCTGCATTGGAGTTACAGTTGAAATTCTTCCTGCAACATCACTTACAGATTTTGTTTGTCCACTAAAAATGAAGATGTAGTAATTGATGGGCAGACTCTTATCAATGAATTTAAATGCTATGTCTATGCAAGCATCTTTCAGCTTCGTGGATCAATTGCACTATTAGCCCTTCCAGAAATCTTACAATCGGACTGCTTTCAGAATACTATCAATGCACTCAAAAACGGACATGACTCAAGAAAAAGAAAACAGTGAAAATGAAAAAGATATTTGAACAAAGGCCACCAAGAATGATAACCTCCTCCCCAAAGGTAATTACTGCAGCAATAATTACAGATGATGATTGATTTACTGCCTGGTTTTAGTTGAAAAATAGTAAATAAGACACTGTAAAGAAATCTCTACCATCTCTACCCTGAACATCAAGCGGTTTTCTTAAGTCAGTAGTTTATTGTCAGCAAATCCAAGCTACTCTCCATCTGACTCGTACAATGTTGCTGTTTTCTCATTTTAGGAACTCCCAGGCTACTGGTACACAAGGAAGGCAAAGCCCATACCTCCACATAAAATGGAAGCTGTATCTCTTGTTTTAAATTAACTGTGATATTTACAAGAAGATATTTGAAACAAACCTCCTCTCTGCAACACATGTAACAAATAACCACGAGTAAACCCCCTCCAATGCCTAACAGGAGAACAATTTCCTCTATTTGCCAATTAATTCTGAACGTTTATTCCTTTGCACTTTAAAGACTCGGAGGTCTAAGACTACCCTTCAGTCAGTTTCCCAGCATCTTTTTTGCAAAAACAGCTAATTGGTCGCTCTCCTACTGGCTCTAAAACTCTTAGGCGCACGTAAATAAATCCTCCCTGGGAAGCTCGGAACATAAGTGCGCGCTCAAGCAACAGAACTTTCATTGTGGTATCATTTCTAAAAGGTAAGGGAAGAGGCGGCTCGTTTGTTCTTCACAAGATGCCAAACAAAAGCGCTACTGAACCGCGCAAACTTCGGCAAGCCAGATACAGACAGCAGCAGCAGGTAAAGCGGTAAATTCAAGGTATCCTTTATTCCCTTTTAAAATATCTGGAGAGTTTAAAATTAAAAAATGAAAAGGAAAAAAAAAAAAAAGAATTAAAGCCTGCTCTAAAGCTCACTGAAGTCAACAGGAAGACTTTCAAGAGGGAACTCCTGGAAA
>WHYT01015195.1:26403-79561 GCA_009806455.1 Tetrax tetrax | reverse complement strand
CCTCTCCAGCACCCTCAACCCCAGAGCACTGCCCGGCAGCTCCGGGAGGTGAAGGTGGTCCCGGGCGGGCCGATCAGGGGTCCCTGGGCTGAACCCTCTCTCATCCGGGAGCCCACCGAGGGCAGGGCAGGTCCCCTCCTGCTCTTCCCTTTGTTGTCCTCTTCCTTCCCTTTTCCCCGACTCTTCTCAGATTTACAACAGCCACGGGACTCTTGTAACAGCCCATCATTGTGTTCGGATCCCAACGTCCTGTCATTAGCACTGTTGTCTTTTCCTTTTCTTTTCTATTCCAAAAGCCAATTTAAATCGCATTAAAATCCTAAATAGCGGGCTTAATTAATGGCTTTCGTGGCTCCAGCTGAGATAATCTCCAGCCGACTAAAGCCAAATCGGCCGGCGAGTTTCAGCTCCCCGGGAGTTTGGGGCTTGGGAAGGGGACGGAGGGGGCTGAGGGGGCTGAGTAACCGGTTAAAACGGGCTCTGCCCGGACACCGAGCACTTTGCCGGGCCGGGAAGGAAGCGGAATGGGTTCCCTTAGGTCCTGGCACCAGCAAGAGGTTTGGGAGAAGTTTGGGAAAGAGATGTGAGGCTGGAGTTTGGGATGGTTTTGGGAATTTTTGTTTATTTTTCTGTGGGTTTTCATTTGTTTGTTCGCTTGTTTTTCCCGCTGATCTGCAAAGGGGTATTTTCTGGTTGCACACAGAGGGGTGATGGGAAGGCCCTGGGTAGGGATCTCACGTGCTTTGGGGGTCTGTGCTGCGCTCCTCTTGCTGGGGTAGAGGTTGTGTATTATGTGCTTTCTGTCTCACTTGGCTCCATTCCAAGCTGTGGATCCGCACAGTTCCAACTTGGCCTGCCTCGGCGGAGATTTTGGAGCTGTGCACACACAGGATGCACACCAGGCAGAGAAGCCCTCAAACTCAGGCACACACCCACCGAAGTGTGTAGAAACACAACACACATGAACACACAACATGCACACTGCATACATAACCTGCCGGCTTCTCATGAGGATCACAGCTCCCTGTCTTCAACTTTGCTTGAAGTTGAAGCCCACTCATGGGACACCACAGGCTGAGACTCAAACCCTTATCACACCCCACACACCATCACAACCTGTCCCAGCCTTCCTCCTGCAGCCTCCATGCACACTGTCCAGCAACGCGCAGTTGTTTTCCCAAACCATTGCCGCAGAGGGCCCGAAGATGCATCAAAAAGTGCCAATGAATTCTTATGGCTTGTGCATAGGAAAGAGGAATGAAGCAGATTTCTTTTCTTTTGGCTCTGGTTGGGGTTTGGGATCTATCCTTTGCCCCAGGAGCCGTAAGAGTGCTCCTATGTCAGTGCTGATGCAGCTCGCTAATGGAGGGCTGAGCCTGGGTGCCTGAGATTTAACGTCTTTTTGCACGTTCAAACAATTTTTCAAGTTCAGTTCCCCCTTATTTGTATTACTCTATTTTCCACCATAGTACCTCGCTTCTCCCAAACTATTTTTTTAATGTTGCTTAAACTTAAAACTCTTAACACTCTTAAAAACGCTGTTTAGGTAAGAGACTGGTCTTAAAAACTGCTGACTATCCCTTCAGTCCTATTGAATCTTCTGGTTTATATTTTTAAAAATTTGTCTTGTGCATGCAAGTGTGTTCATCTCTCCTTAGTGCAAATGTTGTAGTGAGGGACCTTATCTCAGAATTATTTATGTTCACGGAACAATCTGGTTTACATGGCTTTTCGTACGATGCAAAGTTTGTACACCTAAGTGACAACAAAAGAATAACTGGGGGTGGCGGGGGGGGGGGAAGCTGTGCTTACTATTTTTTTTCCTGGCAAATGTAGATGAGTTTTACAATTTTAACTATTTAGTGCCTGAGATAAATGACTGGATGATGTGAGGATAATCTGAAGAACATTTTTAATTGCTTATAGGCCTCTGGGAATTGGACACAGGATTAAACAACACTGCTAAACTCTATATAGCTAACTGCTTTCTTAAATTTGCTACTTGCTAGGGAAAAAAAAAAAAAAGCTGAGGTGAGGTAAATTTTCTTGTCTTCATTTTGTAACATACTGTAAAGTTGCCTGAATTTCAGAGCAGAGCGGAAAATATACTATGAGCTGGAGACTCCTACTAATAGCACCTGTAGATATAAATAATAGACTAATAAAAAGCATAGCATGTTATTAATATTTTATATAAAATTAATTTGTAGGCAGTCACGGGTGCTTATACTTAATAATGTACACAAGCACACAAACGTGTATATCCTGAAAAACAGAATAAACTGTATTTCTGCAGTGTTGTCACAGTACTTCTGCATTGTCGTTTCCAGTATATTATGATGTTCCCTTCTATAAGTGCATGATATTTATGGGTGAATATCTTGGAGAAAGGGACTACCTCTTCAAATACTCATCATATTGCAGCTGTTACGATTAACAAATAAGAAATGACCTTGCAGAGTGCAGGGATATATGCATGTATAGAAAATTATGGACATAAATTTAAAAAAAAAATGTTTGTATCTAAAGTGTAAAAATCATCCAGTGACATCAATTATATTTCTCTCTCATTCCTAATAAAGCAATAACATTACTTATGAAAAGAATAAAACATGTGAGAATATGGATTTTGTCAATGAAAAGACGCACAAATACTTAACTCTAAGGGCATCATGGAGACTTACATTTCAGTTGATGCCCAAGCACGTAACTGCATCGGAATAAATTGTTGCACTCCAGCCACCCTATTGGCCTCTTCATCTGTACAAAGGGAAATCTGCAATCAAAGCAGACCAAGCTCTTTTTGCATCCCGCTTTATTGAGATTTTCATTGTGTTGACAACACTGTTGGGTTAAAGTATGGCTCTGTTGTTCTCCCTGCTGTCATCTACACAACCCATCATCAGCTTGTGTTGGCATTTTGTACTGACTTGTGCTATTTGATGGGGAGACAGGAATAAGGAAGGGAAAATACTCTCCTGATGTTTGCTGTGACTGCCTTTTGCAGTATCACATAGCCTAACTTTTGTTCACACGAGGCTTGGGAAACAAAGGAAAAGTGCAGTTCACACAAAGGAGTGTGTTGTGCTGAGTATGAACCAGTCAGCTACAAGGAGAAAGTCTGAGTCCCAAAAGTAAGCTAGCAAAAATAAGAGTAGTCTTTTGTTATTCCCGTCCCTCAGACTGCTTGATAACGATCTCCTGAGGTGATGCGGTAGCTGAGGCGATTCTGTATATGGCAGTACCGGGCCCTAGGTCTTTTACCCATATGTGATCTGCTGCACAAAGTATATCTCTTCCTCTCCCATCTTTTTCCTTTCAAACAGTCATGTTTGTTGAAATCAATATGAAGATGACAGATCAGAGGGTAAAAGTCTGTCACGAAGAAGGAAGAAGTAATTGAACAGAGGTGGATAAAAGAGAAGCCCTAAAGAAGAGTTTGTGTGCCTGAAAGCTTCGCTTCTTTCTTTCTTTTTTTCCCTCCAAATCTATCAGTTGCTGTATAAAAGATATTCCCCCTTTATCTAAACCTTCTTTTGCTTGTGCCTTTAGACCTCTGTGGCTGTAATAGCACAACTACCACAATTTCCAGTCTTCTCTAACACAGTATCTTACGGCAACAGATGATGTCAGACCAGACCACGTAATCACTTCTCTCTGTGAATAAACAGTTTTCCTAAAAAGAATCTTTTTAACATTCACAGGCCCTTTTCTTGTGATACTTGGAGCACGAAATTGCTGAGGCAATCTGCTGGGTGATCCTACCAGTTATCCCACCTTCTGCCTGCTGTCATTTTCTTTTTCCTAGCCTTGCAGTAGGACCGATGGTGTGGGCAACTAGTCAGGGAGCAAGGGCCACGGTTTTCCCTTCTTTATGTATGCTGGTGGACACATCACTTTGCCATGGCTGTGTGTGGGGCTGTTCTTCTGATGAGCTGATGGTGTCTTCTGCATCCTGGCACCAGAAGCCAGACTGTAAAGTTTTCTAAAGCACGTAAAAGCTGCGAAGAGGAATAGGGATCTCAGGGTTGAACTGGTAGACTCATGAAAGGCATTATTTCCTTTCTGTTTTTGAGGGCATTTTCTTCTGCTTCTTCAGCTGGTGTCTGTTAGCATCCCACCTCTCAAATACCTGTTATGACAAGACCAACTCAACAGCCAAAAAAAAGGATTGACTTTTCCAACAGCATCTACAGCAGCATTGGGTTAATGGGAAAGAAAAGCTGGTTGTTGCCACTACTCTTTAGAGCGACTTAAAACATGCCTTGTCCTCTCCTCACTGAGCTGCATTTCTTCACAAAATAATTTCTTCACTCTAACATATGATCAGAATACGGGGAAAGAATAGCCTGAAGTGTGTGTGTTTGGCAAGAAATCTAACCCTTCATCTTCCAGTGTGGGAGCACTTATCCTTTCCTTTCTCTTCCCAGTAGCCCTTCCTTTGTTTACTGTTATCCCTTTTTCTGTCTGCCTGGTGTAAAGGCCAGGACTTCATCCATACTCTCTCCAAGCTGCTTGTGGTAGGTGACCCGTGCCTTCCAAACTCCTCACAGTTTGTGATGAAGAGAGAGCTTCATCTAGAAATCACCACAACACGCTCCGTTGCTGTGTCAATGAATAATTAATATAGTGAAATAATTATGTGCAACAGATTTTACCTTCTTGTAATTTGCAACTTGTTCTCCGTATTTCTGGAAAGCAAATGACTTAGACTTGTTGTTTTCTTTTACTTTTAACCCATTCCTGGCTTACCTGGAATTGCTTTGTTTAAGATCATGTTCCATAAGCATGATATTTTTTAAACATTTTAGACTGTAAACAACCTTCTACTAAATAGTAATGAGAAATGTTCCAGCAAATTGTGGTTAGGGTAGGAGCAGCTGCTGGGTAACAGGTTTTTGGATTAAAAGAACAATTATTTATCTGGCATAAATGGTGCACATACTAGCTTAAGCTGGCAAGAAGATAATCTTTAATATGACACTGATTTCAGTACAGTCTCACTCATTATAGAATTTACAGACTTACTGAAGTAAATAAATATGTACACATTGCTACCGTTTTCTTGACACGTAAATACGTGCACATGTGTACATGTATTGTGTGTCAGGAGATGTCAAGCAAACAAATCTACTCCGTGTTAACACTCTTCGCAAATGTACCTGACAGACTGGAAGTTTGAAAATGTTGATTAAAAATATTTATAGGTTCCTGTGCAGCCCTACCTCAGATATGAAAAAATTAAAAAAAAAAAACCAAAAAACCCCACCAAAACAACAACAACAACAACAAAAAAAAGAAAACATTTCAGGCACGTGGCACTGGATTTCTGTATTTGAGCATATGAGCTCATGAATTGTAGCTTTGAGCTGTGCAAAAATGTGACTAAGTGCCCCTGATGTGTATATTTATTTGATGATGCACAACTTGTCTCTGTATTCTGTTTGAGAAGTGGACACTAATATCTATCCTGTAACATAATTAGAAAAGTCATAAAATACCCTGCTGTACTGAGTCAGGATCTCATCCATCTGGGATTTCTATTGAGAGATGTTCTTTTCTGCTGTTGCTGTCAGCACAAATGTTTAAATATACCTTCAAAAGCTGAACTATTTGGAAAGAAATTGTGTTTGCCTTATGTAAGCAAGCGATAGTCTGCCTTTAATGAAGTTTCATTCTTCAGTTATATTCCTCTGTCTCCACTGAAATTGGAACATACGCAGTCACCTTAATTTTAAGAGGGATAACATGTGGAGGAAGATGAAGTGAAGGTGTTAGGATCTTGTCTAAAGCAAGTTATTTTTCTATTCTATTCTAGTCTAGTCTAGTCTAGTCTAGTCTAGACTATTCACTTAACATAACTTAGATTACAAACTAAAATTTTTAAGCATAATAATGTGAGCTCTTGCAGTGCAAAAAGATTTGAGCGCTCAGAGGAAAGAAGAAATTATCATGGTACTTTAAAAAATACAATCTCTTTCCTTTAAACATGAATGATGAGCACAGATTCATTCTTTTGTAAGAAGGTCTTTATATCACCATACTCACAAAAACTATCTGAACCCCTTCTAGTAGTGCATTGAATTATATGATATTTTATATCACTGTCATATGCAGCTCATTCTTTTTTTCTCATCTTTCCCTCAGGGAAGAACTGTGCATGCAGTGGTAAGATTTATTTCTTTCACAGAATTTTTTATTATAGTCAGGCTGGAGAAGGCAGGTCAAAAAAAAGTGTTTTGCACTTGGTGAAAAAATATGTGCTAGTTCTTAAGACTTTTATTTTTTTTTTCCCTGGGAGTTTTCCCTATCCTCTTGGATCAGTTGTAGAGAAAGTTTTCTCTCTTTTTCTCTCACATATTAACTTTAAGTTAAAGTCTTGATTTTGCCTGAGGAGTTATTGATTGCAGTCTTCATTAAAAGATTTGGTGATCATTCAGCAGATTTAGACCCAGGTCAAGTAATTGCACTTTCAAGAAATAAACAATTCCTGGATGAACCTGAGATAAACTGATGTAGCTCAATAGATTTCAATCATTAACATCAGTTGACAATTTGACCTAACTTCAGAGGGAGTATATGAGAGTTCAAAGGCATTCTGGCTGTAAATCTATAGTGCTGTTGCATCTTTGTTATCCTAAACACTTCTGTGAGAGTTAAAACGAACATTTCTCACTAGAACCAATGTCCTAAATTTTTCATCAACTGTATTTTTAAAAATCATGAGTCGTATCTGAATCTGGTTCAATCATACGTTGTTAATCACACCAGACATGACTCAAAAGACTGACAACATGTAATTTTTACTAAACATGAAGTCAAATGAAGTAGCCATAACTACCTAACTCGACTATAAAGCTTATAAGATCTAATAGTTCATTTTTCCCAGACTAAAATTTCAATCTGTTCATCTTTCTCAAAACAATAATGTGATGCAATATTTAAAAATGAAAACAAAACCACCCCTCCGAAAATAGTCCAAAACCCCAGAAAAAAACCACCAACAACAACCACAAGTAGACAACAGAATTGTTCTTCATTACTGAATTTGTTAAAACATGGAATATGAGGTTTCCCTTTCTGTAATATTTCTTCTGTTTTGTAGGTGGCACCTGCGTTGTTAACCCCACCGACCTTTTCTGCTCTGTTCCTGGTCGCTTATCTCTACTCAGCTCCACTTCCAAGTACAAGGTGACCATTGCAGAGGTGAAAAGGCGCCTCTCGCCACCAGAATGCCTCAACGCTTCCCTCTTAGGAGGTATTTTGAGAAGGTAAGTTGAAGGTGAGAATAACAAGTCCTAGACAGTGCTGTAATTTCTGTAATTTTATTTTCTACAAATAGCTTTTGTTTTCTTTCCCCACTTGGCTGGGTGGTCACAGTTTGGGAAAACAGAAGCAGATGGATTGGGAGTGAACACTGTTTCTAGGGAAATTTTCAGTAAATGAGAAAAAAGAAAATTGTGTTGACATTTTTCACATAAAGTTTACATTTTTTCAGTTAATTTATTTTTTTTTCCGCCCCTCAGTTTAATCACCCATCAGAGATGGAGAGGTGGCACTTTTCTTGTTTTGAATGAAAAAAAAAAAGACGTTTAGTGTGTGGAAAATTTCACGAGAGCTACAAATCTGAGTTCTTGTTGAGAAAGTATTTCAAAGTAAATTGTTTTACCAGGTGTAGTTACAACCCCTGCTCATCAAAACCCTAAAACATGCAGGTGTAGGGATGTCATTTCCTTCCATTCTCCCTTGTATGCCTTTCGAGCACAGAAAAGACAGGCTTAGCAGAATATGCTGGTTTTATTTTTCTTGGTGTGAGATACTGGAGGAGAAGCAAGTAATTAGGTACAATTTTGCCTCTGACCCTTCACTGACCAGAGCAGACATGTGCAGAGAGCAGTAGCAGAGAGAAGGAAAGTGGCAGACTGTGCCTCCCATCGCAAGTGGAAAACAGGGCGGGAACTGTAATTCAGCCAGGCGTATGTAAGTCGCAATGGCCCTGAGGCGTCAACTTAGATGGCATAAGCTACTTGGATGCCCTTTGATCAAAACTAGCTGGAAAGTCATAGGCTATTTCACTGCTGTCACTGAAGGCCACACTGATCCCCGTACTTATACTGAAAGTAGTTTTAACCAACCTGCGATGTTCTAAGATACGTAGTAGTCCAAGAGCTGCCTCGAGCCATCTTGCAGAGGGAGGATTATAAATCGTAAAATTGTTTCAGGGGCATAAGCCCTATTTACCTGCCTCTATAGGCATTGAAATACAAAATCTACATTCACAAAAGTTTTCCTCTGCTACTGCTTCATCTTGGAAAGGCCTTCAGCTAATAGTCACAGAAATATTCACTTTAAATACTCGTTCCATAAACTTCTTCAATACCAGTGCAAGCTATTAAGAATGTAAGGGCATCCGCCTGAACACGGGGACTTATTTCTCTCTGCTATTAAAATGCTAGAACAATCCCCATAATTTTTTGACCAAGACCAAATATTACTCCTCCAAATCAAACCTGAACATGGCTCAGCAGTTAGCAAAAGCCAGGGAGTAGTCCCAGCCACCAGTTTAGATGTGCTAATTCTGTTTTACAAAGCAGAGTGCAAATTAATAGATTGGGTCAGGCTACACCTGTAGGTGTCACAACTAGAGAACAGACTCACTCTGTAGCTAAACAGCAGAGATGTAACAAAACCGAATCCTGTTAACGGTTTGCCTGACACCTGCCAGGGCTGGTTTTGCATCCTGTCAGCAGTCACTGTCTAGATATTTTGCCAACTAGCTGCTTTTTTTTTCCACATAAAGTGTTCTCAGAAGATATTTCTTTACATCCAATAGGGTCAAAGTTGCAGCATCTCTTAGTAGGTAAAAACAACCTTCCAAGTGGTGGTATCCCAAGTTTGGTTCCTTCCTCTGCCTGGAGGAACTTGAACTTGCACCTCAAAGCATCTAGTTAGGTGTATTTAATACTTAGTGATTGGTTATTCTAAGCTGAAGGCGCCTCAATCTCATTTGGTGCTAATGAAATATTTGTTGGACAAAAGCAAAGGTGTAACTATAGTGCTGACTTTATTGTGTGATGTCCAAGTCACTTGTTTGGGATGAGAGAGATCTTGGTTCCAGTCACTGCTCTATTCAATATTTAAGCATTTTGACATTAGTTATTCATTGCCAGCTAACTGCTGCATTTGTCTAAAAGACACATTTTAACCTTTTAACACAAAATATTAAAATTCTCTCAGGCTGAGCAAGAAATTGAATCTACCTCTGCTGTGTAAGTGGGTAAGTCTCAACTGCCTCAAACACTGAGGTACTGCAGAAAAGCAGATGTGGGATGTACCAGAAACCATTTTGTGAGAACAAAATAATATAGGCATTTGGAAAAGGGGCAAGGATGACCAAAGACGGTTGGGATTTTAGCTTCAGCGTTTTCTGTTGCCTTAGCCTTCTTCCTTGTAAGTATTGGGCATTGTAGACTACATTTCTAAGTACCCAGGTCTCTACATAAATTATACAGGGATAGCTGGAGCTGCATTCTACCTGGATTACTACATCTGAGTAGCCATCTGTCTTCCTTTTTTAGTTAGCTGAAAGAGATGGGTAAAGTCCCCTCATTCTACATATCTGTTTAATATTGTTCTAGAAATGCATGTTTCTCTCTCGATTTACTTGGGAGTCTGGGACGGCTAGATCAGACATCAGCGATTGCACTGTCAATATTTATATTCAGTCACTGCAATCCCAGGCTCAGTGCCCAAATCAGGACCATGGGTTCCACTAGGTGAAAAGCTGTCCAAATATCTGATGCCCCTGTGACAGGCAATAAAATTTCCAACTCTGTCAAAGGACCAACATGAAAGACTCACATAGGGTGAGCAGGACGTTAATAACAGCTCTGAAAAAATTTTCCATTGATGTCATTAGTGCAGGCTTTACCCCACACGTTTGTCAATAAGGTGTGTACAATTTCTAGACTTATATTAACAAAGGAAAAAAGGGCAGAATAAAGACAAGTTTCTCTCTCCTACTGTTCTCTCATGATAGAGCAAAATCCAAGAACGGAGGACGCTGCTTGCGAGAAAAATTAGACAGACTGGGACTGAATTTGCCAGCAGGAAGAAGAAAAGCTGCAAATGTCACGCTCTTGACTTCCTTGGTAGAAGGTAGGGTTTATAATATTGCAATATAATATAAACAGAATTAAAATATTTCCTTGTATACAACACTTTTTAGACACAGTGTTAAATATCATAATCTGTATTTTGTACAAAGAGGAGAACTGACTTGCCTAAAGCTACAGAAAGAAGGAGTGGCAAAATGGAAGTTCACCCTGCAATGTCTTGGCTTCCAGCAAGTGGTTTGGTCCTGCAGTTTCCTCAGCATTGATCTGTGCTTTCTGTGCTGGGATCTATCTTACAAATCGATGATCCAAGTGTTCTTGTGAGAGAGATGAATGTCTTATACCAACTCTATAAGTAGGTTTGTTTATCCTCCTTTTTTTTTTAACTTGTGAATTTCCTGGAGCTGATCCAAAATGTGATTTTTTTTCTTTTTTTTTTCCAAAGGAAGGCAAAATATTTAGACAAGACTTTTCCCCACACATAAATAAATGAAATCTGTTTTCAGATAAATTCTAGACAGGCCCAGGAGATACTTTCTTGGCCTTTATTTGTTGTTTAAATATCATTCACCAAATACTGCCAGGCTCTTCAAACCTTCAGCTGGGAGATACAGGTTCAAACCCCTCAGGCAAAGGGAAGAAACTCTACCTGCATCTCTTCTATTCTGGGTGAATCCACTAAGTACTCGGTTTGTTGTCTGTTTGCGAGTAACATCTCTGGGAATTTCAGATCCCTCCTCCTTGATATTGAGAGCACTCAGCTCATCCTAAAGGTCAACACCTTCTAGGATCATCACCTGAAAGGTCCGTACAGATCTAGGCAAGTAGGCTGAGGTCTCAGCACATATTACCACAGAATCACAGAAAGGCTGAGGCTGGAAAGGACCTCTGGTGATCTTCTAGCCCAACCCTCCTGCTCAAAGCAAGGTCAATTAGAAGAGGTTGCTCAGGACCTTGTCTAGTCAGATTTTTAGTATCTCAAAAGATGGAGAAATAGTGCTGAATCCACAACAACAGATGTTTTTCACCATCTAAGGGGAGGGACTGAAATTATCAGGGGTCACGGAGCACACAGAACTACAACGGGGCTGCTCTGAACTACAGGTGTGTCCATATCACACCTGCTTGTAATAAAGAGAAAGCCATAATGGAGTTACAGTCTTAGAAAAGAGAGTTTTCTCCCTCAGTTTAGAGGAGTAAAGTGTGTTACTACCTTCACAGTCCTTCATGGATCTTGACTCTTAGCAGGGAAGAATAAACAGAGATGTGTGGCCAGCTACATATTCATTAGAAGAGACTGAGACTAAGGATGCCCTCTTTCAACTGCTGGCCTGGGATTGATGGCAAAGTACGTTTGCTGTAAGTCAGGATTAGACTGCTTTTTCCCAGGGATGAAGCTGTGCTTGCCTCCCTGCCCTTTCTGCAAAGCCAATAGCAAACCTATTATCAAGCCTATGGTATTGCTTTTCTTCTTGAACTGCCTTAATGTGAGTCCTAAAGATATATACTGAGAAGACTGAGCTTACTTTGACAGACATCTGTTTGCCTAGACATCCTAATAATGAATTTTGTCTACTGGAATTTTTGGGAAAGGCACCACCATGTGTGTTCACATTCCAATAGAAAACAAAATGAAGTTTATTTTCTGTCTGTGTAACCAATCCTCAGTCAAACTTAGCAGTGCTCATTGAACATTTTGTGGTATAAGCTGTCCTCTTTTTGTACATGCAGACGTTACTTCCAAGTGGTACTAACTTATAGCACAGTTTCTGCAAGGAAACCCATTTTTCAATGGCCCCTGATGCTGGAGGAGGCAGAAATGGAAAGACACAGGCTTGTTCCAGGGCTTAGAGGAGAAGAAAATGTGAAGAAAACAGCATTGGCTTTTCCTGTGTGATGTTAATGCACAAATTGACATCATGATTTGTTAGTCTTATTAAATTCCCAAATATCAGGTGCACTGTGTGGACTTCTTGTAAGGACCCAGGATTGTGTCACTCTTGATTACTTTAGATGGTTCTAAGTTTATTATTACTAAAGATCCTCGCAGTCTTCAATGTATTGAAGCCTTTAATATCTCTGTAAGGTAGGAATATGCTCAGCCTCTTGAATACCTGTTTGAGGTAAGAAAAGACAAAATTAGTTTTATGGTGATCAGTTATATTGATCAAAGTAATCTTGAAAGTCTCTGGCATGACTAAGACTTCTCTTCCTCTAAAATAGAATAAAATAATTGAGTTTTTGAGAGTACTGTCAAGTACAACAGAGGAACTGCAATGAATTTCTAGGCTGTAGTAGTCATGTGAAGATCTAGATTTGATGAAAATTATTCTGTGATGGCTTGTTTTCTGCAAACTTACTTCTTTTGGAGTTCAGCATGGCTGCTGGTTGTTTACTGTTATTCTTGTTTTGCTCAAGTTGCATCTTTAGTGTCTTTGGTAGGGATTTCTGGGGCCCAGTGTAGGATTAGTTTGATAGGTCAGTTCTATTCTTTATATGGTCATCCACATAAATCGACACAATGGATGGAAAGAGACTGGGAGAACGAGCTCAGTATTGCAAAACTCTCCACAGCAGTATAGGACACAGCCTTCTGCAACCCGTAGGTGCGGGATGCCCTCTAGTGCCTAAATTAGAGGAAGGGAAAGGTCACTTTTCTCACCAGCTCTAAAACGAAAATTCTTACATCTCAGCCAATACAATAAAGGCTCATCCGTTAAATATCAGCATTGCTAAGGTTAAGCCTTACTGCTGGCTCAAAGCAGTCAAAAGCCTCCTCGATAGGAGCAAGAAAGGACGTCAGAAGAGGGGAGATGTCCCCATCTATTTGGACAGGTCATTTACAAGGCAGAACACAGTATAAGTGTTACTGCAGGTGCAGGTAAAAGCAATGCATAAATGAATTTAAAACCATCAGATTATTTACGAAAATTGGAAAAAAACACTTAAAAAAAAATCTAGAATTTATTTTTCTGTCAAACCTAACAAGACACTAAATTTCCTAGACATAGAATTGACTGCATTCATCATTTGGGGACCAAAATTCTTGAGATAAATAGGTCAGCAGTTATTTTTTTCACCCTGCTATCAACTGTCACACTTTCTCCCCACTTCTTTCCCCCCAATCCTTTCACTTGTTCCTCCTCCCTTCTCACCCTACAAATAGAAAAAAACCCTTTCCTTTCACCTCCTGCCTGTCCCTTCTCCCCCTGGGTAGTGTTTCGGCTGGGTAGAGCATCCGGAGGAGGTGAAGCCGAGGAGAGAGTAGGAGGTTCAGATGCCGAGCATCCCTCTCCTGGGACGCAGCTTCTGCCTTCACTCTGCATAGGAGCATCTCTCACTCTTGCTAGACCCAGGAGACATCCATGCTGCTCCTTGCACCTGCCCACAGAAGCCTGTCAAGGTACGCATGCTGGTCTTTCCACCGAGGCTTTCCAGAGCTGTCTCTGCCAATTCAGCTTCAGCAACTGTCATTTTCCATCATGCGAAGCTCTCTGGTCAATCGTCAAATTACGTAGGAAAGGCACTGCTGCCTACAGCTGCAAAGCTGTGTGCTGGATTGAAGGAGAAAGAGTCAACGATCCCCAGCACCCGTTCTTTGTCTCTGCAGGAAGAAAGAGCTGGGAATATTGCATAGGGAAATTTGATTTTAAATTGAAATGAGGCAACTGGCTATAAAAGACAGGGGTTTTAGGGGTTTCTCCCTTTAGTATGACTCCTCCTTGACATAAACAATAACTAAGCAGAAGACGACAAATCTAAGGTGAAGTAAAAGAGGTCAGTTCATTCACATTTCCACATTTTCTCCTATAACAAATTTTTGTTCAAGTTATGATTTAGAAAAAGAAATAACATCTCTTATGACATCTTGTACAAACTACTTTCCCCCACTAAGCAGACTTATTTCCTATTGTGTGGCAATATGTGACCTCTGTTAATTGAGATTAACTAAAAATAACATGTATAGAAGTATAACACTATCCACTTCTAAGTACCTCATCATTTGGCCCTGGTTCAAAATGAGATCTTTGCTGAATAACAATGTATGAGAAATCATGTTTGTAGAGCATTTTAATGTCCAGTTTTCTATTTTTATTTAGAATTTGATGTTCTAATTTAGAGTGCCTAGTCCTTATATGATATGGAAGCTAAGTGCGTGCTATATGAATACATATGCATTGCTAATATATATCAGCTTTCCATTTCCAGCAAAAATACATTTTTAAAATGTATTTTTAAATTCTACTTTTAAAATATATTTTAATATACATATACTTTAAAATTTTAGATTTATTTTTTCACTATAGGTATATACTTTTTTTACCTATATATGTCCACAAGTAGGTAAATTGTTTCATTTTGCTCATTAGTTTATCTCTTCGTGTACCATTAGCATTCAATTACAATCCCAACTCGATGTAAAACAGACAAGTTTTATACTTTTATATCATTTTCTAAGATAATCGAAACAGTTTAGTATAATTTTCTCAGCTGTAGTAAATAATACGCACCATCTCTGGAATAATTTTCAATGATAATTCATATTTTAATTTCCTTTCTTTTGACATTAAGTGAAAATTATATACAAATTCTAATGAGTTTGTTGTTGACCATGTTAAATAAATGCATGCATTTCATCACATAAAATTTTGTTCTCTTGAAACCAAGACTTTTCCAATGGCTAAATGCTCAAATGCTTTGCAAAATAGATTGCTTGTATTGTTGCCTTGGTCTGACTGGGACCAGGATAGAGCTGCCTGGAGAATGGTAATTCCACTTGATGACAGCTTTAATGGATTTGACTTCTGTCTTCTTTCTACGCTGGCATGAAAACAAACCTATTGAGTGTTTTAATGGAGTTTGGTTAAAAACTAAAACCTGGTAATCTTCTGCAGTTGACTTACTCTTTAAGTCTTTATTTAAGGAAGAGTAAAAGCACAGCTGAAATAGAAATTTTGAAGCAATTCTTCAGAAATTTAGCAGGTATGGTTTTAATTTGTACCTTTTCTCGTCCATGAAGAAGTCGAGGATAAACATTTTAAATACAAAACTAGCAGTCAGCTATGTGTCTGTTCATTCTGACTCACTGTTAACATACCACTAAAATCCATTTTAATTTCACTGGAAACTGTTTTACTTTTCCAGTAAAGTAAGTGGAAACCATTTCTCCTTTCAACTCAGAGATAGTGATTGCTTATTAAGGTCTTATTCTTTTTAGGTATACTGGAAATCAGGTTTTTAAAATCCAAATAAGGCATATTAATTTGAGTATAATCTTCAATTTTGTATATAAAATTGATTACAGCTGTGAAGATTGTTGTTGACTGATGTCAGCAAAAAAAATTCCTTGGGAGTAGTGCATGTATTTTACTGGTACCTGAATCCAATTAAGTCAGATAAAAACAACAGCAAAGTATTTACTTGTTGAAAAAAAAAAAAGGTATTTTTCTGGCAAGAACTCAAATGACAGAAGGAGAGACAATAAAGTTTTAAAAGGTGGAGAACAGAGACTGAAATAGAGGTCAGTGCATGTGGTTCCTCGCCGCCACTGCTCCCATGGAAGTTTCCATCTTCCTTGGCGTGGCCAGCAGAGCAGATTCAGTTTTGTTGGGGATGGGATTAATCTCATAGTCTCTATCACCCTCACATGTCTCGTTGTAGTCAACAGGGAGAAACCAGCACTTCCAGGTGATTGGCAATTAAATTAAATTAATAATTAAACATTTTATTAGGTTGCTCAGAAAACCTGTGGAATCTTCATGGTTGAAAATATTCAAGACTAGGCTTGAAAAGTCCTTGAATAACCTAATCTAAGGCCATGCTTTCAACAGAAAGTGATCTCCTGAGTTCCCTTCTAACATGGACTTTTCTATAATTCCTTTGATCCTCTTTTGCCTTTCACTTCAGCATGGATGATACATGTTTTAAGTGCCAGCTTGTCTCCATTGACTTGAAAGTATTAGGTCAGATGTCAAGACTGGCATCGAATCAGAGGAATTCCACTGCACCTGCTCTCAAAAGGAAGTGTTACTGGTCCTGCATCCCTCCTAACTGTTCACCTGGAGCATCAGCCTGGTCTCCAAAAAGCCAGGGTCCAATGCCACCTCTCATGATGGCAATCAAATGCACAACTCTGAAAAAAAGAAAAATAACATAAAAACCTCACAACACCTTAACCCCCAAACTATTCTAGAGTACATCTCTCAGTCGCTCATGCAGATGCGCTTCAATGCACACTTCTGGTAGCTGACCTATTTTTACCTTCTACGATGAGATGAAATCAAGCATCATCTGGAAGTACCTATTTCCCACCAGGGAAAGACTAACTTAGGCACAGATGTTCACACTCAGGCAGCTGTGTTCAGATTAATCCCACACCAAGATTATCAGAGTCACAGCATGCAGGCCAGACTGTTCAGTAAAACCTAAAATAGATTCCTGGGTTCTCTAAGCTGGTGGAGAGGGACAGGTTCTTCTAGAGGTATTTGGCACCCAACATGGAGTTGGGTTATGGTGTCCAGTCTCTGTGGTGATGTAGAGATTTTCTCAGTGCTTGCATCTGTCACAAATTTCTTGTCAAGCCAAATACTCCCTTTGCCTTGATCTCCCCACCTATAAAACAGTAACTGTGATCTTCATTGTAATCTCTTTTTATTTTGTCTGGTTAATTTTGATTGCAATCTTTTTGGAAACAGGATTTTTTCTTGTGCTCTACTTTGAGGTCTGCTCATCTTCAGCACAGGGCACTTGTATTGTGCCGACTGGCTTAACTCCTAAGCAAATATTCTGAAATGTAATTTATCTCCACAGCTCTCTCCTGGGGTAGGAGGCTGTTCTTCCTTTAGAGATAGACAAGTGAAGCACCAAAGGCTAAATTTCAGCTCTTCAGAGTGATTCATTCCTATCTTCCACTAACTTCCATGCCTTAAATATCAATGATGAGCTGGGCTTACAAAACTTGAGCAGTTGCCCAGTACTCACTGGTGGCAGGGGAAGGAGCTAAACCCAAGTGTCTTGGCTGGTATTTTCCCATGAGAGGAGTAACCTCCCTATCTTCTGGCTGGCACCATCTGATGACCAAGCATGAGCAGGCCAGATCTGTAACTGAGATTAGGAATGAATGTCTACAAAAGCAATTTGTTATGGTATTATGATTTTTTTTTAAGAGTGGAAGAAATTCTGTAAGAATAATAATAATAATAAGAACCCTAAAAACTAACTGACCCATTTTGTTTGTCCACAGGGGAAGCATTACATCTGGCCAGGGATTTTGGCTACACCTGTGAAACAGAGTTCCCTGCCAAGGCGGTAGGCGAGCACATTGCCAGACAGCACATGGAACAGAAAGAGCAGACAGCGAGGAAAAAGATGATCCTAGCGACAAAGTAAGAAGGGAGGGGAAACTGAAAAAGAAATCTGTCACTTCTCCATCTTGGATCTGGGGGCTGGAGGAGGGAGGAGTGGGAGTGTGGAGCTGGATTGCTGTGACTGCTATCACAACAGTACTGACAGCAAGCGAGAGCAATCCTCTTTAGAGATGCTCTAAAAGTAATCTTATTTACTGCCATAATGTTTTAGTGGCTATTCTCTCATTGCTTGCAGTTAAGGAGACACACACATCTTCCCAGATACTTTGGTTTAGATGAGAGGAGGGACATCATTATGTGGTGAGATCTATAGGACAGAGGCTGTTTGCGTGTGAGCGGGAGATCTAAGCTTATATTGAAGCCCTAGTGGGATAATAGTTAGTTTACTGAGGGAGAGTTGGTTTGCAGAGCAATAGATCCTCTCTGGAGGGGAATTGCAAGAGTTTCCCTAAAGTCAAAGGCATTGGAACAATGTAGACCAGCAGGCAAGCTTTGCTGGAGCCGTTAAAGACCCACAGAGACACTCGACTTTGCTCTAAACAAGCCACTCAGCTCCCTGGAGCAGTAACATGATGTTAGGATAACATCTCATCTAGGTTAATTAGCCTTGATGAGGGAGGAATTAGCCTTTATGAGCCATGGGGAACAGGAATAAATAGTCTGCATGGAACAACGTGAACCACACTAAGTGTGTGGTATGTCTGCATGGGGTAGCCTTGAACACACTCATACTCTAGTCGAAGATGTCCCTGCTCCTTGCAGGGGGATTGGACTAGATGACCTTAAAAGGTGCCTTCCAACCCAAACCATTCTATGATCCTATGATTCTTCCTGCGCTTACTGCAGTGTCGCACAGTGAGTCTGCAGGAGAGCTGGGAACAGAAACCTGAGCTCTCAAACCAGCATCCTGGTGCTGGAAATGTCTAGGAATCATCCAGGCTGGCATATATCCCAGCCTGGATGATTCCTAGACATTTCCAGCACTGGGATATATGCAACAGAGAGGAATCACCCTGTAGAAGGGCAGAAGGCTGACCAGCAACAGCATTGTCCTTTTTATCCAAATGTCCTTCTGCTTTGTCTGTTTGTGGGGAACAGGACTTCTGGATTTGGCGTCCCTCTTGTATCCAGAGCTCCTCATCCTGAAGGTGACCCAGAAATTACATGCATTGGAACATCTCAGGCTTGTGAATTCCATGAATATAGCTAGTGATCTCTCCCTGGGGTGATCAGCAGAGCACCATGTGGCTCAGGGGACATTTGCTGGCTGTGAAGGTGATGAGAGACCTCACGCATTCTGCTCCTAAGTTCCTTGTAGATTAAAAAGAATAATATAAGTGGAATATGATCTTACTCTTACCTACACCCACATTTGTTTTAAGGGCCCAAGGGGTTTCAGAGGCATGAGAATAAACCAGCTGGCAAGAAGCAGCTCCTTTCTGCAAGGTGTTTCTCCCATGACTGTACAGCCTATTAACAATCTGCCCCTCTAACTTTGTAAGAGCTGATTGTACCGCTGGGCAGCCCAATCTAATCAAGAGTTAAGATTGTAAATTGCCCCAGCTGGAGGATTTGCCCCATTTATAAAATCTTACTCAACTATAATGATGCAAATCTTCCCTCTTCTTTTCTGGCTCTAAAGAGAGATCACATTGCCATGAGTTGTAACCATCAGTGGATAATTGTTATGTCCAAAGGTTGTCCAACTGAGAGACACATAACGGCCTCACTACTCTTTCTCACCACTTCATGCCTACTTTCTCACCCTTCCTTACTACTGCAGTGGAGTCGTAGGCATGCATTACTCTTACCTCCCATGAACTTTGGGCTTGTAGGCTGTAATCCTGCACTTGTAAGGAAAAAAAAAAATTGCATTTCCCCCTCTTCCATCAGTTAAAAGCACCAGTAAATTGGTCAGAGAGGTCTGTCGGTCATATGGGGATAGGCCACGTCCTACTGCAGACTGCTTGTAACAGGGATACATGGGTCAATGTGTGTGCTACTGCTGCCCTCTCCTGCCTGGAAGGAGAACAGTGAGTCACAGACCAGCCATGTCCGGATACCACAGGAGACACAGGTCCATGACATCATAATACTAGCATGGCATTTCCCTGCCATGCTTCCATGTATCTGATAGTAGGTACTCTACTCTAGGCATTTGTCAGGAGTTTAAATTATTCACTAAGCTATATAAGCTCTGGGTTTGTAATTTTAGTAATTTCACAACTCCCCTGCATCATGCGCTTGTGAGTTATGACACCAGAAAAAGTGATGGAATGTTACGCTGTCACAAAAAAAACCCGACACTGAAATTCCAAGGTGGTAAAATTACTCAGTGCAAGCTTCTTCTATTGCCTATGGAAAGAAATTGAGTGCTGTTGCCTGTGTGTGTAACCACTGTCTACTCTGGGACACAGCCAGAAACCCATAGAAGCGTGCCTTTGGCAGAATTGGCGAGATCTTCCACATGTGAGGCCTTGAGAAATAATAAGGGGAAAGAACAAAATTGTTTCTGCAGTTCCTAGTATATAGATGAAACTCCTTTCTGGATTCAGGCACTCAAATTCAGTGGCCTGATTCTGTTGCCCAAACTACTGCTATTTGAGATGAACTGGGTTATCCAGCTTGGCTGCCAGCTGCGGCTCCGGAAGCAGACAGGTCTCTTTTTGTTACTCTCTTGTACCTGCCAGTTACTATGGATGTTTTGGGTACTATGTATCTATGTGTGGGTAATTAAGCAGAGCCTTCAAGATCTACAATGTAGATGTTTCTGGTGTCCAGTAGAAACTTCCAGTGTTATCAAGGGCACCTATATCTTATAATCAAGCAATCCACCCACGCAGAGCTGCCATGCACAGAAGTGTGGCTCATGGGCTAATGAAGACTAAAGACAGCTACTTTAGATGCCAATAGCCCTTTTTAGCACCTGAAGGTCACTAAGCTTGAGGTAACTCTCTCTTCACTGCCCTCCTCAGCCCTACTTGGTCTGAGGCTATGTTGATAGCAGTACAGTGAATGAAATCAGGACCACTTTTGGGTATGGAAAAAAAACCATAATTATTGTGTAAAACTACTTGGTCTTCCAAAATTATGTCTTGGAAATGGTCCCTCATATTTGCAAACTCAAGATCTGTCTAGGACAGTACTGTTTGATGCAATAAGATGGTGCCATGGCCTGTTCTAACAATGTGATGGTCTAGACAATGTAGAATCAGAGTCTTACCAGATAATTATCATGGGAAGAAGAAATGCTTGGGGTGTGTAGCCAGTTTACAGCACTGAACATAAGTGACAGCAAAGGCAGGATGGGAATGAAGCAAGCTTTGTTTAAGAGTTTAAAGGATAAGAAAGAGGTAAACAGTGAGAGAAGCCAGTCTCCTGATTCTCTTTCTCTGCGCTCACCTCCTTTGACTGAATAGATGATTGGCTGGGCACTCTGAGCAAGATGCTTAAAAAACCAACCAAACAAAAAAGACTGAATTATGACAGTTCTGGCCAAAAGGTGCTGATACTGGCCTGTTAACCCTAGACTTTTTAGAAAGGTTTCAGGACATGCCTATGCAATCCACACAGAAATGGAAAAAAAAAAAATAGAAAGTTGGGATGTGGTTTTAAAGGGTCTTTAAGCATGGGTTAGTTCAACTTGCAGAAGCGTGGGAGACCGTGAATGGCTTTGCAACAGGGCATGGGACCTCATCAGGCTGCAGCTAGGACAGATGCAGAGCTGCTGAAGGCCACATAATTCCACTTAATGGAGAGGCACGCTGCCCTATGGAAAACATCACAGAGTATGGCAGCACAAGGCCTTCCACATGAGATAGAGGGACAGATACAAACACATTTGCATACACCAAAATCAAATACAGTGAATAATAACTTTATTGTGGGGTTGCTTACAGTTGGTACAGAATAATCAACTGCTGGCTTATGACATTATGTGCTCAATTTTCTAGTTTTCCAAAAAGTAGCTCTGAGACTGGATGCACAGGACCTGCTTAGCACCTCTCTGATATCTGATCTTTGCATGCTTAGCCACTCTACCATACTTGGAATACATCAAACTCATGGGCACACATCTGCCCAACTCTTGTATTCACCACAAGGCATTTCATTTCGCCACTGCTAGGGATAGGGTCATGGACTAGATGGGCTCTTGTTCAGATTTGGTACAGAATTTTTTATCTTTTCTTTAGCATATACTGGAACATCCGATCATCTATCCAAATCATTAGATGCCTCCATTGCAGGAGTGACCAGGACTCCTTTTTTATTAATCTTTGGCTCTTAAGACAGCATAATTATCTTTCTTTGTTTTTTCAAAGTCACAGTCCAACTCAGCAAATAACTGTCAGCCCTCTCCCTGCCACTACCCCAGGTGATGTTTTATTTGTAGTGGAGGCTCTGAGACACCACTTTGCCTAGAAATCCCCTTGAAAAAGTAGGTTACTGCCTTTTGCAGGTTTTCATGTATAATAAAAAAGTTTTTTCTTTTCTTTCAATCTGCCAGCACTCAGTAAAGACTTTTGACATGTGAAGATAGAAGGGAACTTAATTGCACACTTGGTTCTGACACTTTCCTTTGTCAAAGTATAAGAACTTTTAAGATGAACTTTTTCAACAGGTAGAAAGTAGAGGTTGGAGGAAGGAGAGAAGAGCCGTGCTGACAGGGCCGACTGGGGATAGTAGATTGTTTAGAAGCCAAAATGACTGACTGTTTTCAGTTGTTGAAAGGAACTGTTTTTCCTCTAAGGACCCGATTCATTAAAACTGTATGCTGCATTTACATACATTTCTGCTGAATAGCTCTCTTTGCCTGAAAGGCTAAGACGAAGCTGTCTTTTCAAGCAGTCAGTGTCTAGGTCCGTACAGATGACAAGTATTTACAGAATTCAGGCTTGGATGAAGTCCAGCAGCACAGCAGGAAACAGTTTTCTGCACCTCCTCTCCTCTTAGTCAGGAGAGTCCAAAACTTGCAGAACAGCGATATAATGCAGGGTTAAAACAACTGAGTGTAGTCTCCTTGCTTGTAACTGCGCAACAGAGGACCTTCTAAAGACCAAAAAGCTGAGTCTGCCCACTTATTTTCCATTATGCACCTGTCCCAAAGGACAAGAGTTACAAGGTGATAATGAAGAACTTGAACTTTATCTAGGACCAGATGTGCAAAGAGTCTTCTAACAGAAATCATGGGTCACAGAGATGCTCTTTAGTATTAGAAACTAGGCACAGTAATTCTGCCTGTGTTTACAAAGTAAAGCTATAGACATCTACTTTAGGCTGTCTGACTGATACACAGTAGAAATGTAAAATAATTTAATGAATGTTTCAATAAGAAATTTAAATAGCTACCACTGGGATGAATTCTCACTCTGGACAGACCAGTGGGAGAGGTCTCAGTTGAGGATCCATCAGTCCTTCTGCCCCAGACTCTACAAGGAAGTAGAGCATGAATACAAATGGAAACTAGGAGAGCAAAGATAACATTTTCCTTCACAACTCCTAGTGTTCCATTTGTCTTAAGAGTTGGAAGGCAAAGCTGGAATGGCCACCACTTTTACTTGCAACTAAACCAGTGCACAAAGGCAAATGTACAAGTAATGGTGTATTTACACAAAGTCTTCAAACATGTTCTAATACTAGTTCATAGTTTTTTTTTTTCCAACCATAACCCTTGCTTCTGATGTAGGTGAGGTAAGCCAGACTTAACACTGCCAAATTGTGTACAATTCAGGAGAGAAATCACATTTTAAAATGCCAATGCTAACATGGTTTCAGAGGAGAATTGTTCTTCAAAAGATTCTGTGTTTTGCTGGCTCTGAGAATTTGGGGCAAGGAGGCAAGAGGAGGATTTGTTTGCCAAACATTTCTGTTATGAATGAGATCACTCAAGATAAGGTGACAGTGTTATGGGAATCACCTTTTTGGGAAGGATTACACCTGTCTAATTTAAGAATTTCTATTTTCCTTTCAGACAAATATGTAAAGAATTCCAAGACCTTCTAAGTCAAGACAGATCACCCCTCGGATCCTCCAGACCGACTCCAATATTAGACCTCGACATCCAGAGACATTTAACACATTTCAGGTATGATTTTGAAAGAGGAATCGCTACTCAAAATTCATAATTTTGGTAAAAACTACATACGATGCTACAGGAATATTTGTTCCCTCACCTAGAAGACTATGATAATGTCTATACTCTCTCTGTTATCTGTGCCTGTTAAAAGTTCGCCCATTAAAAGCAATGACGTTCAGGCTAATTGCATTCACCTTGCTTCTGGGGCCACAGTCTGGGTTGAGTAAGTAATTTACTACATCTGCTGGCCATATCTCCTCATCTGGCCAGACATTTGACTTGCTCTAGATGTGAAACAAATCACAAGTCAACCAACAGACAAAGCTGGATGG
Source organism: Tetrax tetrax (assembly GCA_009806455.1). NCBI lineage: Eukaryota > Metazoa > Chordata > Aves > Otidiformes > Otididae > Tetrax > Tetrax tetrax. The sequence continues at coordinate 55,671 of WHYT01015195.1, read as the reverse complement.
TCTAGAAATGTAGAAACCCAAATTTAGAGCCATAATGGCAGCGTAGAGGAATCAAAGTTGCAATGAAAGGAGGAACAGTTGCATTGTTACCAATTAGCTAAATAGTTCCATAGCCTTCTCTATGCTACTGAGACCATTTGACATCATATTACCATGACCATACTATTAACTCTTTGGCCTCCAAAGTAGACTAGCCTCATAGCAAACTACCTACTGCGATGGTCTCATTGCACTAATTCCTGAACAACACCCTGGAAAGGTCTGGGAGAATGCAAGCTGTCTCAGATCAAAAAGTCAGAGACTGCTAACATATTTAGATACAGCTCCTGTGCCCATGCCCTAGTAATATTTAATTTACTGGTGCAGACTGCCTAAGAATCTGTTATGAAGGTAAAGACCCGGGGAACAGGCACACCAAGTTCAAATTTCATTGGAATTTTATCCAAGTTACAGATAAAATTGTATAGATGGTTTGGGATCAGAAAGAATTATTAGCTCAAGAGTTGCTGTGCAATTTCAGGTTTTTGCTTTAGGCTATGTGCTAGATACAGTTAAGAGTGAGACGGGAACTTCCAGAGGGCCACTTTGAAATAGTGGGGTCATCTAAGATATTTATCAAAGATAAGTGTGATGAAACATCCTAGAGGTGCTCTTATCTTTGCTCAGACCACAGAGGGGAACACAGGACTAGCTGAGGCTACAGGTTTTTATTTTCTAGTAGCCATTAGCTGAAAAAATCAACATGTAAAGAACTGTTCCAGAGAGTTGTTTACACATACATATGTGCAACGTATGCATATACAAACACACCTAGACAACCCCACTTCTATTCTCCTTAAGTTATATACACACATGTACACATACCACCTATGGCTGTGTATACTTTCCCTTATACAAACATACTCCAAAATACCTAAATACACTTGCATACCAAGGAAGACATATTTATTTGTACAGGGTACTCACAGAGGGATTTTCATGGGCTACCTAGGCTTGTGGAAAAATAGATAATTCCACATTACATGCATGCAAAGAAAATATGACATAAGGTAGCTAATCCCCAAGGGTTCCCGTGTTTAAAGAAGGAAGAGCAGTCAGGATAAAGTACTGAAGGCTTCAGCTACAAAAGCTGTCAACTGGTACAGCTCCTATCCTTCTTTCTATGCTTCACTACAGTAGGTTGGAGTGCAAAGCTTCTGTAGGCAGCTTCTGGATCATTCAGTAGTTTCTTTCATGCCTGCTGCAGGCAGTAAGTGTTGGACTGAAGTTGGGCACCTGGAAGAGCACAGGTCTTATTCTACACAGGTACTTCCCTGGGCTTGAATCAGGCAGCCTTTTCTGATATCTGTGCTTGGGGAATGACAAGCACTGCCAGACCCAGAGGCTGAGCTGAGACCATGTTTCTTTTCCATCTATTGTGGAGAAGCTGGGTCAGATTTATCTTCTGACCCAGACTTCTAATACTATTTTTCTATATCATGCAGATGCCTCCACTTCAGCCAGGTGTATATCTTCTGCCATAGTCTCTAGGGATCTCATCTGTATACACCATGAAATCTGCACTACAATTAAGCAGGCCTAACATAGACAACTGCATTAGGGGACTTGAATTTCTCTCTGAACTCCATTGACTGAATAGTGTGTTCTCCAGCTGAATGGGAGCTTAGCCAACCAGAACGCACTAGACACATATTGCAGATAGCTAAATCTAGTGTAGGCAAAAAAATCATTATTCCCATCCCCTAAATCCGCCAGTCTCCACTGCTAGGTCATCTGATCCTCTCCTACCACTACTTGTCTTCTTGAGATTAAATATCACAAAACACACTTGGGTCTGTGTCAGATGACAGAGAAGATGCAAGAACGCACTTCACAGTGTTTTCCAGGAGCATTAAGTGTTTTCTGAGTAAAGTTTTCAACACAGGCTCCTTCTGATCAATCATTTGGTTTCTGTCTTTCTCTGAGGGATGAGCCTCAGACTGAGCTGACCTCTGTCACTTCAAATTTGCACCTGATCTGTTGGCGATGAGAGAAGAGGAAGAAATTCTTGGTGCCCTAACACACAGAGAAAGTCCTTGTAACCCAAGGTCAACATTCCCACTCTGTTTGAGGCATAGAACAGCCTCCTTCTTATCACAAACATAAATATCTGCTTGTCATTATACATCAGTCAGGAATCATTTCATAAAAAGATGCTGAAATAATCTGCCTAACAAAGCACCTGCCTAACAAAGTGCATGCTTAACACTAAGAGTTCAAATATTCAAAGTACATTGGCCTGCACATCCCTGGTCATAGGTCTCACCTAAGATTAGATTTCCAAAAGAGCAGGTTTGTCCTTATTTGCTACAATGAAATGAACACAATTATCTTGTATCTATAGCTGTAGATAAAGAGCTTTGCAATTGTATGCCAGAGAAGGGTTTGACCTTGATTCTATAGTAATTGTCAAACACTCTGATGACATCTACGATAGTCAGAGTCTAAATTAATAAGTGGCTGGTCATGATTATACATATGAAAGTAATGTTATTTATGACCAAAATGCCCAAGAGCTATTGGTGCTCTACAAATAGGTCTTGTAGAGGAGACGTAAATCTGAAGCAGTGACTCCACAGAGTCATCACAAATTTTATAACATGCTTTTTTCAATAGGGAAATTTTCATCTTAATTTCTATATGTATTCCAGAACTGTGGGCTTTATCACAATAGCTTCTCTGTCTCTATGCTGTATAAACCTCCAGGTCGGGCTGCAGCCAAAATATGGCATTTGGCAAGGACAAGCCATAGTCTTTCACTGGAATCTCTGACAAGGTTTTGTGAATGTTTCTAGGATAAATATAGCACAGTTTTCATCCACTATTCAATAAGACCTGATTTTTGTGCATGAGAAGTCTCATATAATTTGATACGGATTTAATATAACAAGAAGAGGTTCAGAATTTCTGCCTTGTAAGCCACAATCAAGGCAGTAAATAAACCACAAGATCAAAAGCATATATGTATATGCTTATGCCATATGGTGTCAGAAAGTCAAAGAGATTTTTTATGACCAGAAAAGCTCAGAGGAATAGCACAAATCTCTATTATTAAAATACATTCTAAGATAGTGAAAGAGTAGATCTAACATCTGGTATAATATCAGATCTAATATCTGATACCTACAGTGGAATCCAGCCTCTACTACCTTGGGGTAAAAGGGATTTTTCTTTAGGAATAAATTACTCTACAGCTGGTAAGTGTAGAGCTTTGTACTCCACTTGCTCGTGATGTTACTGGCTCAATGTTAATAATTAAGACAAGGATTCACAGACTGGCACAGGTGAGACTGAAGTAGCATTTCCTGTTTCCTCAGTTTTAAATCCTGAAGTTCACACTTCTCTCTGATTTTTTTCCACTGAGTCCCAATTCATCAAGATCTGTAAACCTGTGCCAAACCTGAAGTACAGGATAGTCCCCATGAAGGGATCAGAATTGCTGTGTTTGCTCGAACTCCAAACTCAAAGTTCATGCAAAGCATAAAAAAGGGGAAATCTTCAAAGGAGCTGCCAGGGAGCCTGAAAACTGCTGAGTTTTGCACAGTCTTACTAGATACACAAAAAAACCAGACGTTCTTCTGTAGCCCTGGTACAATTATGTTTGTGCAGCTATTCTCTGAGATGTCCATCTGACCTGAGTACACTCAGTGTTGCAGGAGGAATGATTTCCTAGTATTGTTTGACCATGAACAGACCATTCTGTAGACCTTCACATTCATAGCTGCAACTTTTGTGCACTAGCTGAGCCATAGTAGTATTATACAGGCTTTAGTCAAGATTTCTCCCTTTTCAATACTTTTTTGGAGTATCTCACTGCAGAGAAGTTATGTTGATATTAGTAAATAAAAGTAGTGTCAGGGCACGGGTATTTATTGGCTGCCTGTGCTGCTGTTTTGCAGAATTCCTGGGGTTTTGTTGTCTGGTCTAACTAGCACTGTCCCAAAATATTCCTGGGCACAGTGGCACATCTATGTCACTAATATAATTGTAGCTTGAGAATTCAGGGAAGAACCAGCCCTTATTACAGCCCAGTTAGGTGCCTTACTTGTGCTATAAATAATGTACTAAAATTTAGAGAAGTTCAACCTTGTCATGGCTGAATCACAAGCTGCTGACCTTTTGGGCTGAGTGTTGGGGCTGCTCAGATTTCTGAGCATATACATAAGTCTGGTTTCAAGAAGAGGTGATATGTTCACAGAATCATAGAATTGTTAGGGTTGGAAGCGACCGTTAAAGCCCATCCAGTCCAACCCCCCTGCCAGGAGCAGGAACATCTCCAACCAAATCAGGTTGCTCAGAGCCCTGGCCAACCTGGCCTGGAATGTTTCCAGGGATGGGGCATCCACCACCTCTTTGGGCAACCTGGGACAGTGTTCTACCACCCTCATTGTAAAATTTTTTTTCCTAATATCTAATCTAAATCTACCTCCCCCTATTTTAAAACCACTACCCCTAGTCCTGTCACTACCCCTAGTCCTGTCAGCAGACCATATTGAAGCGTTGTTGTAGGGCTACCCAAGCTGTCTTTCAGCTCTTCTGTGATTTTTTAATAATAAATGCAGAGGAGCAAGTGGAATAACCCTGTGGGTTGTATCTGGTCTGAAAGACACCACTTTATCTACCCTGTCCCCAATTTCTGAAGACAGAATCGGCATTAAGCCACACGGCAAACAAGAGAACCCTGGAAAAATCCGTTCCCATTACTAAGTGCTGAGACTTTCTGTCCAGATACATGAGTGTCTCTTTGTTGTCCTCTAAAGGCTGATCTGTGTAAAGGCATTTATGAGTCTACTACAGTAGAGAGCAAAGTCAGCACATCAGTACTAGAAAAGTACTCAGAACTTTCTATAGCTTTAATGAGAGGAACCTATGTCTCTCACTCTTTGCTTTCAAAATGGAGTGAACATCAGGAAAGGAAGAGCAAGAGAGCAAAAAAGAAAGAAAGAAAAATAAAAAATAAAGCGAATGAAACAATTAAGAGAAAGAATATATTTTTATACACTTTAGTTTCTTTTAAAATGCCTCTGTTACTTATAATTCAGAGATTCTTCCAAAAACCCCACAGAATCATGAAAGACTTGTACGTGTGCATATTTCTCCATATGCAAGAGAGAAAAGCTGGCATTTTCATTTCTTTTGAAACTTAAAAAAAAAATCTCAAATCCCACTGATGTCAGTAAAGCTGAGATTTCTTTACTTTTTCAGGACCAAAAGGTTATACAAATCTCTCTTTAGCACTGTAAATTGGTTGGTTTGGGATTCAGAACAGGTAAGAGAGCCTACTTTCACACTCAGTGAAACTGAGAGACAGCTCTCAGTTATCCAAGGTGATGGAGGAAAAAACAGAGTTGGAATAGTTAGAGAAAGCAAAAAGATGGGTACAAAGAGAGCAAATATATAAGACTTTGAGAATAATTCACAATATATAAGACTTTGAGAATCATTCACTTCAGAAAAGCCTGAAAATAGTGAACCAGGGCAATCCTGACCTACAGTAGATAGAGACAGGGCTGGCTGGAGACGCTAGAGCTCTGAGACACACTTTCAGAGACTATATGGTGCAGGTAGCTGTGACGGAAGATGGCGAAGCCTTGGCTAATCCCCAACATCCATAATCCTGCTGCTAATTCGGTATAGCTGAATGGTGACATTGCAGGCCAACAGGTTCTTCTGCTGGATCAGGAACAATGTTAACCAGCACAATCATCAAGCCTCATTCTTTTCTTGTTAACGGTATGCAGGGAGATCTAAAACATGTCAGTATGGGAAATGGTTGGGATTAACCTGCATATCACTTATCTCTCTAGTAATTTTGTACTTCCCAGACATTCAGTGCATCCAACCCTCTCCACAGCAGAGAAGCAGACCAGATGAACCAATTTCAGTTGTATAGATCCCTGCTGTGAAGAAAGGAAACATTTCAGAGAAGGAATGGAGACATGTAGAAATTAAGACCTCCCAAAATACGCACGAAAACTAATCCAACAAACTGTGTTGGTATGGTCCTGGACACTGGAACACAATTTTCTGTAATGTTTGATGGCTAGTGCGGGTCCTTGTATGTATTTGGCCTAGACCAACTCTGCTCAAGTCAGCCTTATCTCAGTCAAGAGCATGTTCTCAGTAGGAAGATTAGATATGGTCACTACTTTGCAGGTTGAAATGCATGAATAATGGAGATGAGGCCAGGCTATGCCAGATTACTGCCGATCAGAGAAGGAACCTGTGCACTCTTCACTTTGCTAATATAGATATAGCTGACTAAAGACATCCTCTGTCTTCAGTTTAAGAACCTTAGGGTGATTCACCTGTCTGGTTAATCTGGGGATCTAGGATCATTTTAGGTATAAAAGGACATCCTGTCTCACATTCATCTGCCACTCCCTCAGTTCAAGGGTCTTTTGTGAATCTTGCATCACCCCTACCAACCTTGTAAATACTGTAAACGTCCCATGGCATCTTTGGTGGCATGGGTGAACCTGTGTGTTCTCTTTCCATCCCTTGTTCTGAAGCTGTTCCATTTTGCAGAGGAAAGTTTAAGGCTGGATTGAGAATGAGAGCCCATAGGTATCATTCTCTAATGTAGTGGCTTCTGCATTAAACCAAAGCTATAGTTCTGGATCTAGGATCCTGTTGTATTAATTTCACACTTAAGTCTGTTGATGAAGTATCAAACCAGCCTTCAGTCTAAGAATCAAAATTTAGGATATTCCTCCAACAGGACCAAATACCCGAAACAGTAAATTGGTATTTTTCTTTATTTTAGACTCTACCTCTCTCCTGTTGGATGAAGAGAATGTGAATCCACTTTTCTCTTCCATTCCACTATTATATCAGAGCTTCCCACAGATTCAGCTGGAAACCTGAAAGTTGCACTGACATTTGTCTTGTCTTTGCTTTCATAATCTGCCCTTGCATCAGAACAGCTTTGATTTTCTTTTTAATTTTATTTTTGGCACAAGTCTTTTTTAGCTCCCCAAAATTTCAGGAAAAATAAGAAAACCCACTAAAAATGGCTATGCTGGGAAGCTGAAAAACACGACACAAAAAACTTACAGGGAGAAGACTTGCTGAGATCATACTCAAGAGATATGTATATTTTTCTTGGCTTACCCACACAGACTCCCTAAATTCATTAGTCAGCCTCTTAGTCTCACTTTCTTCACTTCTAAAATTGGGTATAGACATAACTTCTACATCTGCCTTTGGGACATTTGTGTCTGCAAGACTCTGTAGTGTTCGTAAAGTTCAGATATCCTAATAATGTCATCCAACATATAGGGAAAGACGAATATCAACTGATTTGATCCTTTAATATCATGGTTACGCTTCATCAAGATGCAAAATCACATCCAGATCATCTGTCGTATATATAAAAGATAAAGACAGCAAAATAGCAAAGGGAAAACTACTTTCTTGCAAGTGACATTTCTTTCAGCGCAGAAGCCTTATAGAAACAGACAAAAAATAATAGACTCAGAATATCAAAGCAGGATAATGAAAGCAATCAGCATCGTCACAAATTATTCTGTGTTTTGCCTAGCCATCCAGCTGATATGAAACACCCTTCCCATGAAACTGTTTGAGACAAGAGTTTTGTTGTTTAGTTAGTTTCTGAGCCTGGAGCTGTCAGCCTCCTGCGAGTGCCTGGCATCACACTGACAAGGTGACACGAAAAGCGACAGGCAAGAAACCAGAGGCTCAGACTTTGGGAACAGCAAGAAAGTAACATTCTTCTTTCTGAAGGGTAAAAGGGAGCAATGCAATGGGGCTTGAAGTTCAACACGTTTTTTAAATTGTGACAAAGTACCATGCCCAAAGCCTTACTGGTGGGTTGCCTCTGCAGATGTACTCCTGTTATATATTTTTCTCTTTTTTTACTTTTCTTTGCTTACCAGGAGGTAGAGCAGCTGCTGTCATAATTCCAGTCATCTTGATTAGCATCTTTCTGTTTGGATGCACGGGCTGGAAGAAGCTTGGTGCGCAATGAAGTTTGTGGTGAAACATCTCTGGTGCCCTCTAGAGTTCCCTGATTTCCATGATCGCTCTCAATCTGGCTTCAGATTCTGCTAGTTGAGAGGGACGACGCTGGTTCCTAGTGCTGAGGTGCTAGTAATCAGCAAATTTCTTTCTTTTTTATTTTTTCCCTTTCTTTTCCTTGGCTCTTTGTTTAACAATGGTATTCATAGAATCATAGAATAGTTTGGGTTGGAAGGGACCTTTAAAGGTTATCTAGTCCAGCCCTCCAGGATTAGATCTTCTGCCTCTGGGATTTTTCCCTCACTCTTTTTCCCAGAGTTTGCCTCTCTAATCTTTCCATAGCAAGGGTTCAATCACCTTCTCCTGCACTGTTTATGACCAAAATCCTTTTGTAATGGTGTGAATTTCTAATATTGCCAACGACTGTTATCATGACACTATATTCCCTTAAAGTAATAGTTTATGGAGTCAAGAGAACAGATAAGAATCTGTTTTCTTCTCTTTATCTTCTTCATTAACAAATAAGTTCCATGATTACAATGGAAAATGCAAATATACCTTCATCAAAAATGGAAAAAGGATTGAGGGGCTTGATTTGTTTTTCAGCCAAGCACTTAAGGTTTCTTAAAACATTTAAGGCACTCTCATGTTTCCCAAATAAAAAAAAAAAAAGGAATGCCATCCCCTCATTTTCAAACTACTAAATTAAAAAGTTGCTTTTCCCCTGTCGTCAGCATATTTATAATGCTTACCTCTTGGCCTTTCTAATTTGTGGAGGACCATGCGGTTTTTCAGCTACGTTAGCTGCCTCACTGGAAAAAGTCTATGCATGGTAGCAAGTTGGATAAATCTTATTCATTTCTCCGCCTTCCCATGGGGCAGAGATGTGACTGTTGACTAAGTGAAAGGAGAAACTGAAGGAGGAACTGAAGGATACGCTCACTGTTTTTCAAAAGTATCCAGTCATCCTGGATCTGTGGTCTCACAGGTGTATTTGGCTCCGCATTTAGTAATGGGCAGCAAGGCCACTTTTCATCCACAGTTAGGCAGAAGCTTGTACATTTTTTTATCATTCAAAACCAGCAAGTCACAGCTTTATCCAGTGTTTTATTTGGAGAATATAATGTGCTATGCTGGCAAACATTTCTTGGCAAACATCTAAGAGCTTCCGTGAGCTCCATGTTCACCACAGTGCTGTGGTTTAACCACAGCCACAGTCTTGGATGTTTCAGCTATATTCCCTGTGAAATTCTCCTAGTGTGGAAAATCAACCCCAAGGTCTAAAATATACAGAACTGAAATAGAATATTTTGGAAATATGAGGTGTCAGCTCTAGCACTCTCTTCTTACTTTCTCTATTGCTTTTACACATGGTAAAAGGAGGTCCATCTGCTTAGGAAAACATGTCCATGATACACTTTTTTGGTTATGAACAGAAAACAAGCATGAGGGTCTACTTCGCAAGGCAACTTTTGTATGTGCTGTTTGCCACTCTAATGCTATAGACTACTTATCCCTGTCATATATACCAGTAGTGTTCCAACGTTTACCTTGACTATCAGTCTAACATGTATCATAGTTAGGCCTACTGACCTTCTGAAGTAAAGTTATCGCAATTTAATTCTCTAGGCAACCTTCACAGGACAGACCTTGAAATCAACAGAAGCACCTCAAAGTCAATATAGACACCTCAAACTTGGGATGTTACTTGTGTCAGTGAAGAGATTTAAAACTTTTTTTCATTTCCTTTACAGCCATCAAAAGTCTTATCAGACCTTATTATTTGTCATCTACCATGTGTTATTAAATTTGGATAATTATGAAGTGATTTTCATATTCAAAATTCCGAGAAAGTCTGGCCAATAAGTTCAAGCTTGCTTTCTCTTCATTATTATTGTTTTAAAGTATTTATTTATTTTAAATGAGGGTGTAAACATTCAGTGCAGATGGCCTCTTCCCCCAACTCCCCCAACTCCCCCTCCTCCCCCCCCCGACTGAGAAAGAATCTGTTTCTTTTGCTGCATGTTGGAGTTTCATCAGCCTGGGGTATGGAGAAGTCCTTGAGGTAATTGCCAAATGAGAGTCCAAGCCTTCAGGCACGCTTGGATCTTTTCACTTTTAAGTAAGGCCATCATTAAAACATGAGCAGACATAATTGCATCATAGCACTGGGCAGAATTGCAGGCAGGTCTGAATGTCCTTAAGCATAAGGATTTATAATACATTGGCCTGATATTCATTGCCTTCTTTCTGCCACTCTCCATGCATAGAACCAAAACCAGAGACTTCAGCCTTGCCTTTTAGAACAATAAAATTACTAGTTTATAGGAGTTGCAATGAGGTGCACTACAAAGCTGAGAATACTGAGAAGATTCCGTTATGAAATTGCCACATTTAATTTTAAGATTTTAAACCCAATTGAAAGTATTATAATGAAAGCAACACATTTTGTAGGTGTGGAGCATACCGAAAATGAACTCATTCCAGTGGGAGCTCGGTTAGCCTGAAAAGTCAAGTAACTAAATACTACTTTCAGGAAACACCTTTGAATGTTTTGCCATAAATCTCCTGTCTGTCATGTCTGATTTAAATGTAAAATCAGATTTTCTCCCAATCTTGAAACTTACTTGCATCAGTAAAAAGAAATTATTCAACTTTCTTAGATTTTTCAGACTATAACTTGCAAAGAAATAAATAGTACACCAAAACTAGAGCAAGATAAATTAGTAATAAAAATGCAGGATAAAGTAGAAGATAGTATCTCTCAGCTTTTTTATGCCCTCTACACAAAGTGAGGATAAAAAACTACACCATCACAGGAGCACGGCAAGGAGGGCTGGTCAGAAATTTTCCATAAAATGGTTTGTCTCAATAAGTTTCATGAGAAAATTAGAGACTCTGCATATCCCCATCTGTGGAGAAGAATGTATTCATCAGGAACTGAAAGCAGAGTTTCCATGAGACCCTGCAGTGCCATTTCACTAAATAGTTGAGTTTTTCACAAGAAATACAATGCTATCTTGAAAAAAACACTACTGTATTTGACAAATAGTGGTACATAAGAGGCTAAACTGTATAGGAGATAGACCTCTAATCGACCCCCAAAAAATTCCTTTTCCTATGAACACTAATTAGAGAACAAGTTTAAGATTCTGCTCAGGATAAAATACCTAAGTGTCTCCATGTAAGCTGAGAGTCTAAGCTTCCCACGTAGTCAATGAAGACCTAGGACAAGATATAGCTGAGTAAACATTAACATGCAGCATCTTTTTAGATGCTATGAGGTAAGCCACCAATCCATTGCTGCTTTAGAAGGGTGCTGTTCTCCTATAACCCTTCTGCATTACCTGTTCACCTGACACAGATATCTTATTACCATAGGGCATTTCAAATAGCATCAAACACATATTTTTATTCAGTTTGATGGAGCTCTTGGTGTAACCAGAAGAATGGTGCAGCTCACCATAAAGATGACACATCCATTTCATGTGCTAAATTGTTCTCCAGACTTCTCTGACTTTAAAGCCCCAAGGCTCATTTCAGTCTCCTAAATATTAGCATCTAGTGCCATGTGAGGTACGCACCTGCCTGCCATCAAAATGCCTAGAAGCAAGGTAGATTTCAGTCCTGTATCATATCTAGCACATCTATGTAGGTGCTTCAGATGACATCTCAAATCACTGTAGACTCTTATAGGTAGGAAACTACATTAAGTTCTCTTTGATGGTAATGGGAGCTTAGGCACTGTTGATATATATACCTACAAGTTGGCACCTACACTTATGTACCTTAATATCAGATTTTAGAATGATAGAATCATAGAGTAGTTTGGGTTGGAAGGAACCTTTAAAGATCATCTAGTCCAATCTCCCTGCAAGGAGCAGGGACATCTCCAACCATGTCGGGTTGCTCAGAGCCCCATCCAGCCTGGCCTTGAACTTTTCCAGGGATGGGGCATCCACCACCTCTCTGGGCAACCTGTGCCACTGTTCTACCACCCTCATTGTAAAACATTTCTTCCTTATTTCCAGTCTAAATCTACCTCCTTCTGCTTTAAAACCATCCTATCAGAAATCACAAAGGGCCCTGTTAAAGAGTCTCTATCTGTCCTTCCTATCAGCCCCTTTTAGGTACTGGGAGGCCACTCTAAGGTCTCCCTGGAGCCTTCTCTTTTCCAGGCTGAACAGCCCCAACTCTCTCAGCCTGTCCTCACAGGAGCGATGCTCCAGCCCTTTGATCATCTTCATGGCTTCCTCTGGACCTTCTCCAACAGGTCCACATCCTTTTTATGCTGGGGGCTCCAGAGCTGGACGCAGATGAAGTCTCACCAGAGCGGAGGAGGAGAATCACCTCCCTTGACCTCCTGGCCATGTTTCTTTTGATGCAGCCCAGGATGTGGTTGGCTTTCTGGGTTGCAAGTGCACATTGACAGCTCATGCTGAGCTTCTCTTCCTCCAGTACCCCCAAGTCCTTCTCCTCAGGGTTGCTCTGAATCCATTCTCCTCCCAGCCTGTATTTATGCTTGGGATTACCTCGACTCATGTGCAGGACCCTGCACTTGGCCTTTTTTTTGTCCCGTTCTAGTATTTTCTACAGTTTTGTTCAGCATATGAGAGCACTGAAGTTTTCTGTCTTTGTTCTTAACCCTGCAGATCATTTAGGAGGCAATCTCTGTAAGTTTTCACTGTAGTATTCCCACTTTATTCTTCCAAGTGTATTGAGCTGTCAAATGAACACAGTACTATTCCTTTTGCTCAGGAGTCAAAAGGTGCAAAGAGAGCAAGACAAAAGATTTCTATTCAATCCTTTCTTAAACTTACTATTTGCATCTACTGGAAATGAATTATTGCAGATATTGCCAATGTTTAAAACAAAAAAAAAAACCCCTAGTTTCTTTGGCATACAATATCATAAATGTTTTTATATATGTCATCGTATAGTCAGTTTTCCAAATCAAGAACCAGATCACACAAGCAGTGTAAAAATGATGGGATATTATAACTAGTAATGATACATGTGAATTTCCTTTTTCTTGTTTTCTGCTACTGTAAATTCCATCACATTTTAGTTTCTCTGGATTTATGAAGACTAGCAATGACAATAAAATGCAACACAATATTTTGAAATCACCTGACTCCTAAAAGGACTTAAAGGGGCTAACAATACTCTTATCTGTATGCTACTGCTGATTTTTTTTTTTTACTTCTATTGAAAACACGACACCATAATGATGATCATGATGATTTTTATTTTCCTGGTATGCCAGGTACTTCTTAAAAAAAAAAATTAAATTAAATCAAGGTATGTTTGCCCCTTTTCAATGCTAAATTCAGATATTACTACAAGTCCAAACTTCAAGAGTCATGTGATATAATTAATTGATGTCTGAAAAAGAGTCTTTGTAAATATTTAATTATAATTTTCCTCTCATTACTAACTGGGGATAAACATCAATTCCTAGTTTGAAAAGTGCCTGGAGACTGATGGATAAACATTCTAAAAGCGAGTTATTTGTAAATAGCCTTTGGGAGACCTTTTATAAAAGACTGTGCCACTCCCAATCTGAAATGGAGAGATATTTCCAAACTGAGCTCTCATTTTAATTAGGACTCCTGTAAGTTTAGTGTCTTCCTTAGGATATCAACCTTCCTAGCAAAAAGGATTCCCATGTCCAGTAGATAGAAAGATCACCCTAAAAGATATATTGGAGCCTTTCCCATGTGTTTTTGTTTGGATTTGGGAAAGTTTGGGGTTTTTTTTAATAATTCCAGCATGCTGGCAATTGTCCAAGTCCCATATAACCTCTTTTCCCTTGGTCTCTACTTTTTCAGTTTTTTCTAAAACAGCTGGAAGCACTGAGAAGCCAAAGTGCAGAGGAGAGGGATTCTCACTGAAGTGAAAAGTTCCCATTTCTGACCTACTCCCAGTTCTCTGCATTAGAGGAGGGATTACTGATGTGGTGCCTAAGATACCCAGAAAGTTACTGCAGGGATAAGATTTTAACTAGCATGGGATAAGAAATAGCTATTGTTTTATCAGAATCACTGTACCATTTTGTTGTGTTTTTTTTTCTCACCCAAGCCAATATAAATTACTGATTTCTCAAAAATGTCCTCAAATTCAGAAATCAGCTTCTTTTCCTCTCTTTGTCTTCTTTCTGCTCTGAGCAGAATCGAAATAACTCAAATCAGTCTTTAAAAAATGGCAGTGACATTTCAACCTTTGAAATAATTTTTCTTTTTTGTTTCTAAATGAAAATTTAAAATCTGGAAGGTTTGTTTGGGTTTTTGTTTTCACTTAGCTCTTATCAAAATGCATCGTCATAACAATTAGAATAATTTATGTGCTCATAATAAGATGTCTAGTACAACTTGAGTTTTCCTGGCTCTTACATGAACGTCTTATACTATACACATAACATTTGGGCAAATAGGGCTGAAGTAAATAATCTAAAAACTGGTCTCTAGTGTCATTTCTGATATCCTGAGGTAGCTGATAAACCCTCACAGAGATAGAATCTAAGAGATGGGACCTGTAGGAGACTTGCACACTTCTAGATCTGCAGGTGGAAGTCAGACTGAATGCCCCAAACTTCTTAGGTGACTGTAGATACATATATGTGCACTGAAATGCTCCTCTAAACAGAGATGAGATTAACCCACTATAGCTCTGCCTGGCAACCACATTAATACATCATTTCAGTAACTGTTAAGTGAGGAGTACCACTGGAATTCAGCTGCTTTGCTGTGCAGAAAAAAACAAGAAAAAATCAATGTTATCTTAAAAACCCACCTTATTTGAATGAAAGGTGCAACAAGGTAAATCTGTGCTAGTAAATTCAACATCACCAGGGCAAAGTCTGTTGTAACTTGATTATTTTTACTATTAATTGCTTAGGACAGTCCGTGAATTTGGCCCAGCTGAACTAGCCTTGTGTGAAACATTTCCTGGTCATTGTTTCGGCATTAGCATTGGTCATGGACTATTTCCAATAGGCAGTTCCGATTCCACCCTGTTGGATGGCTTAGCAGCATGGATATGGCCACATCATGCCAACTGTGCTGGGGGTCAGAGACTGCACCTCGACATCGCTTAATTTCCTAGTACAAGTGTAGCCATACCTCCACATAGAATAACCAGGTCTTCTTTAAGAGTCTGATCTAGGAGAGTGAATAAACCACATAGAACTGGTTTAATTTACCTGAGAAGGGGGAAGCCAGACCTTCTGGGACTGGAAAAGTAGCAGTGCTGGAGAGCCTACAAGACAGTCTCTTGGCCTCTCTGAAGTCAATAACTCTGTCAATCTGCATCAGTTGAGGATCTGTCCCACGGTGTTTCAGAACTGAGACTCCTAACAAAACCAACCTTTGAAGCTGTATGTAGTCTGCTTTTCAGCTCTACTCTTTTCTTTTCTGTTTCTCCCATAGGTAATAAATAGTTTAGGGAGCAAATCTTGAATTTCACTGTAGCAAAATGAGCATACTGTAAACTATTCAATGTATGTGAGTGCATTTATATTTATGTGTGTATGTGTATTTCTTTTGCCTTTTCTGTCTCCTTCCCATTTGTAGTTTGATCACTCATGGCTTTGGAACTCCTGCAATATGTGCTGCCCTAAGCACTTTCCAAACTGTTCTCAGTGAAATGCTGAACTACTTGGAAAAGCACACATCGCACAAAAACGGAGGAACGGCGGAATCTGGCCAAGGACACGCCAACTCGGAGAAAGCCCCCCTGCGGAAAACTTCAGAGGCTGCTGTGAAAGAGGGCAAAACAGAAAAGACAGACTAGCTACATCAAACAGAATCTATTTCAAGAGAGTCTTGCTGCTGATATTTTTTTTAAATATATATATCATTGAGGGCGATTTATCTCCAGTGGACCAAATCCAAAAAAAGGGGAAAAAGAAAAAAAAAAAAGAAAAGAAATCAAAAAAGAAAATAAAAAAGAGAGAGATTAAAACAGAGAGAAAGAGAGAGCGTGAGAGAGGAAAGTATTCAACCCTAAGAACAGCAGTGTACAGTAATTGTGTGATGAAAGTGTCACTTTTTTAAAATTTATGTTGCTCTAAACTACTTTTTCGTGCACGTAGTATTTGATTGTTCTGAATGATACACTAACACTGTTTTTTATAAGCACTTCTGGACTTGGCTGAGGTGGCATATGAAATCTGAAGCACTTTCTTCTCCAGCAACACAGTTAGGGCCAGCACATCTGTTGTGGGACGCGCAGTTCCAGCATCCTGGCTTTGCTTGCATGCTGGATAGATTGAAAGAAGGGCTTCCTCTGATCCATCAGAAATGCTCGATCTACTCACCATTGGGAAAAGGATATGGAAACCTGGCAAAAGAGGAATTCTTGGGTTGTGGGACAAATGAACCATTTGGTGTTGGGGGCTGCTCATCCCCACTTGGGAATGTACAATAAAGCTGCACTGGAATGAGGCCAGAACCTGTTGGGAATATGTCCTGACCCTTCAAGAAGCAGCCGCATGGTGTCTCTTGTGAAAAGGGCATGGCAGACTAAAACAAAAAATAACCTTGATAGTGTCAATAAGAGCCCTGATTTCTCTGTGAACTTAATTTAACTGACAGCATGGGCTTCTGTCCTCTATCTTCTCAGATCCTGGTCCCACAGCACTGCAGTCTACCATATCTGGGTCTCTGTTCAACAGGATCAGTGCAGGCAATTGGAGTCATCTTTTGTGTTGCCTTGATTTTATGATGATTTTTTTTTTTCTCCAGCATCTTATTTCTGCAGCTCTATTGTCTTTAGAAATCCAGCTGAGGTGCAGAGGCCTAACAGAATCCACTCACTTACAGAAAATAAAATAAAATAAAAATAAAATCACAAGACAGATTGGCTTGGTCCACAGCAGCTAAATGGCAATAACCTTGCTAATGTACTTTTAAAATACTACTTTACCACCTACCACACATCCTCACTCAGAAAACATTGGAAACATAATTTGATTTCAAGTCTCTTTGAGTCAAGAGACTTTTTCCAGCCACATTCTAACCTTTTCAACAAGACGTCTATTTAATTCCTTTTCTTGTTTCTCCGATATCACTTTATTGAGAAAGTTAGGAAGGATTGATATTATGGGGTGGGGTTATGCTGGCCATCTAAACTCCTTTTAAGATCAGCAGAATCAGACTTTTTCTTCCAAGGGACAATTAATCTCTTTCTATGGTAGAAAATAACATAGTTGTCCACGTGTTAAGTGTTTAGAGCCATTTGAGATGTTTTAGGGTATCTAAGACAGCCACAGGGTTTTGACAGATAAGACGTGAAACTTGTAGGAGGACTGGACTCACCTGGAGGAGGGGCTGGAAGATCCTAGAAGACAGCACTATATTGCTGTGGGTGGCCACTTGACTTGCACACTAAGTGTTCAAGACAGGTAGAAGGGATCATCTGGAAGTGCCTGTCATTCTCCACAGATGATAGTTGGGATGTAATGGCAGCATTTTGCATTGTACATGACTATGATTGGGTTAATCGCCCTCCTTTCCCTATAATCAGCAGAGAGAAAAGGCACTTATAGCATGCAGTTTATCTCACCTCAAAGTAATGATGGATCATGCCCTGAAAGTGTGTACTTTTCTCAACTAGGTATAAAGCAAGCCAAGGATAAAAGCGCTTATACACATGTCTACATTGGAGCTTTCTAGAACTAGTTAGCATGAATTTCCTCTTGGATGACCAGCTTTACACTAAACTTACGGATTATGACAAATGTCTGAGATCGTTTACAGCCACGATGTAGGGAGTCAAACTGAATTAACAAGATAAGCCTCACCTTACAAATGTATGAAAGGAAACAGACCTCTTCTGGCATGATGCTGTTCCTCTTGAGGTCAGTAAGGACGTTGCCATTATGGTGAGAAAACCATTGTGTCCCTATTTGCTTACATAAGGAAATTTAAAAAAAAAAAGAAAGATTTTGACCAGATTTTACCTTCTTCACAGAGGGTATATAACTTAGATACCTACTTCAGTTCTATCTAAGCACCCTGTTATGCAAGAAGGGAAATAGATGTATGTCCATGGGACTCCACCTCCTTACCACACTAAGGTCAGCTAAGTGCCTAACAGAACTTAAACTTTACTGAATGATTTTTTCACTCCAGTGCCTCTGGAGAAATGCTACAATCAAATGAACGATCCTCAGAGATGTCTTCAACAGAAGCGTTGTGGAACTGTTCTAGATACTTGGAACTGTTCTAAATACTTGCATGTGAAAATAGGTAACCATGATTAAAAGTGAAAACTCATTCTGCTTTTTCTATTGCCCAAACTGAGGGAGAGAAAAGAAAAGAGGGAAAAAAAAAAGTTTGACTGTGTCAAATAAGCAGATTTGCCACATAAAAATGTACTGCAAAGGAATTTAATTCATATTCAAGATATGAATAAAATTAAATCAGGTTTGATGGAGGGAGAAAAAAAATTAATCCTTTTCAATTTTTTTACTAAAATATCAGTCTTCTGGAGAAGGAAGAATGACTGGCTGTATAGATTATTCTATAAAACTGCTGAGAAAGCAGCATTTTATTACAATCAAATTTAAAATGTCTGATACTGGAAATAACACGCATATAGCATTATTTGAAATATTTGCCTGTTTGGGATATGGCCCAGCATCCGAACAATAATTTATTTAAAGACTTGCATCTTTTGCTTTTACATAATCACTATGAGCCTCTTCTCTACAGGCAACAAATTATTTTTTACCTGGATTGCCATTTGATCTATTAATATCAACAGATCTGAGCACTCTTGAAGCCCCAGAACTTCCAATTTTTTACTTAATGACACCTATATATATTTTTTGTAAGGTTGAATACAGTTCTGATTCACTTTGACTGAACTGCCATGTGTTCTTAACATTAAGAGACTATCTGCATTTATATCCTCATCTTTTCTTTAGTATCTTAGCACTTTTAAAAACAAAATTGTTTTTAAAAGCTATCTGTGAGGTTTATTGACATTCACAGGTTGTTTGTTATTTATTTTTAACTGTACTTAATAATTTATTGAAAGAAAAAATAATTATTACTGCCTTTTCTGCTTGAACTAGCTATCAGAGCAATTTAGTGTCAAAATGTCTTTGGGTTTTTTAATCGGAACTTTCAGTGTGGTTTTAAGCAATGAATTTACTGATGCTCCTGTTAAAATCTCAGTTTAAGTTCTCAGCCACTTATACATGCACAACGGTCCATGTAGTCTTTTTTTTTTTTTAATTATTTTTTTAGTCCTTGTCTCTATGGAAATGTTGCCATCTCAAAACACATTCATAAATTAGATTAGCCTGAAGGAAGGGCATGGTTTGAGGTTAGTGGGTGCTCACTGGTAGCAAATTCAAATCTATTTGCACCTTTTTGAACTTGAGATTAATCTGTTCTGAAAAAAAAATTCTCCCTTTGAGATATCATGGCATTGCCTTTTCCATTCAGGTCAAAAATATCAAAAGAGTGTAAAAAAGTGTCCAAACTTCTGTGGCCAGGGCAATGAACTGCTACAGTTTTTGAAACCCTGAAAATAGATTCATAGTTCAAGTGCTACCTGAGTATTTGGATCCTGTTGTAGTTCAGCCCATTGCTCAGCTTCGTATACATTACACCTTTCCCACCACGAATCTCAAACTACTTTAAGCAGATCTCTGAACTTACTTCTTATAGTAAGCCCTGACGCATTTGGCTCACCAAGACTAGCTGTTGATAGTCAGATTTATTAGCAGATTACTCACAAAGTGAACACACTGACTAATCACGCCTTTCTTTCTAGAGCAAGGTGTTACTCACTGTGAGTACAAATATTTCATGTGTTGATTAAGCTTAGAAGGTAAGTCTGTGGCAGAGCTAGGAGTGACATTCTCACCTCCAACCTCTGCTCTAGGATGTGGATCTCTGTTCACACACTCCTCCATCAGTATCATTACATGGCAGAGATGTATAGTGAAGGGAGAGTTTTATGCAGACGGTGAGAACTGGAACAGCATTCATATGGCCTGCAGAGGGGAGTGAACAACTGCAAAGCAGTGATGACCCTGCCACCTACAACTGAAGACTGTCAAGAATTTTGTCCTTCATGTTGCCATCTTAAACCATAACTCCTTCTAGGTGTCATTCTGTTGCCTTGGAGAACTGGTACAAGGAGTGAAGTTTAATTTGCTTCTTTTTCTAAAGATAAACTCCAGCATTCACCGGGAAAAGACCTCAGCTCTCCAAATCAACATGGAATCTGCTCTTTGAAGCTTCGCTTTAACTTTTCCTAAAAACAACAACAAAAAAAAATCTGCTACAAAGCAGGCACAATGTATAGTCCTTCCAAATCCTGGACCTTTGTGTAAATATTTCCCCAGCTCATCTCTTCCGTTGAATGTGACTCAGTGGCACAGCTGCGGCTCAGAATTTTGCAGCAAGGCTCAAGAAGGGCTGCTTTATTGTCCTAAGAGCCAATTTCTCTAACTGCTTTTTTATTTGTTTGTTTCCTAATACCAACAAGGAATTTTGGTTTTAGATGTCTTAGGTATCCAAAAGGGCTGATGATGAATTCCAAGGTTGTTTGACTTTCATTTATCCTTTGGAGAAATCGTTCTGCTGCTCTAATTCTTTAATTTTAAGGACAAGAAGAAACAGCATTAATAGAAGACATAAGCCTGCAACACAAGGAAGAATCAGCAAACAAAATTATATAGGAACTGTGTATAAAAGTATCCTCTGCCTCTGCCCTCATTACAGGTTCAACAAGACTCCAAGTACAGCTGTGTGGGGAATGGAGGAGGAAGATAAAGTAATTTTCCTTTGCCAGGTGAAGGTCATTTGGAGAGATCTGATCTTTTTTTATTGCTATCCTTTACTTTTCTTTATTTAGTACAATTAATTCTGTTCTGTACAGCAGCTGTTGTGATTGTATTTAAATGTGAGTGCACACTTGGTCACCAACAAACAATGTCCTATTTATTGGTTTGGGATTTAGATTTGTTTTTATTTTTTCCTTCCACTCAATTTAACTTAATTTATAATTCAGTGGTGAAAAACATAATCTTTTATATTTCTATTTCCTATACAAGATACTTGTTTTACATGAGTCTATGAAGATAATGACCACATTTGATCAAACATTTCACGGCAATAAAATCTATGTTGATTTATCCCTGATTTGTCTGGTGCTTGAAAATAATTTCCATCTCTGAAGAAATAAGGACAACCAAACCTATCTAGGAGCTGCATCTATACCTAGAACGTCCATCCAATAGATGAGACTTACCAAGTAGAGGAACAGCGATAGTTCTATTCCTGCACTAGTGAGAAGATTGGCTTATACAGGGATTGAAGGTTGGGTTTATCCCACCTAATGGTAGTTATTAAATAGTTATCTCATCTAGAATCCGTTAACCAGATTTCCCTCTTGCTATATCAAGAGAAAGATTAAAAGTAAGGCAATTTATACTGTCCTAAAGCAGGAATCAAAGCTAGATGGGATGATTTACATTAAATTAGTCTCTCTCAGTTGACCACAGGGGAAAAGTGGCAGGAGTCCTAATCCTTATCCATTGACAATGGACAGAGTCTAGAAACTAGCTAACCTCACATATTGAATATTTAGATGGCTAGAATAAATCAAGACACATGTCCTCAAAAGTGCCTTGCCCACAATTGCATAGAAAGGCTGTGCCAATGCTGGCAATCAAATCCATATTTTCACAGTCTCAAACGAATTCTTTAATCTTCTCCCTGCAAGCTTACAGTGGTTCATTTCCAAGTCCTACTTCAGCCAAGGGCCTGGGTTAATTGCCAATGCTCCCACTCCAGATTTTGATCCCAGTGTTGTGGCACAAGGTTTGACCCCTCCCAGGCAGAAACGATGACAGGAAAAAAACCAAAAAAAAGTCTTTCTATGTAAATAGCAGTGTCTTTCAGGTATGACTCGAAGGCCTGAAACAATTCTAGCTTAGATGTTTAGCCAAACTGTCTAAAACAAACAGATCTGAAAAGTTTTACTGAAAAAAAAAATTAAAAGAAAAGGGAATTCCTTAAGCAATTTCCTAGACATACTGTTTCAAAACTATTTGGGAATCTGATGTGAACCTTTCTTTTTGCATTGTTTCAGTGCTTGCAGAAATGACTTTAAGAGTAATTCTAGACAATGACACACTAAGGGTAAAGCTGCAATGGCAGAAACTTCAGAAGAATTTCAACTGAAAAAGGAAATGGTTTAGGAGACAGCTTCCACATGTTTAAATTTGGTTTATCCATCCCTGTCCTCTGTTCCCTAACAAATGAACTCTCACTAATTAATATTACCCCTCTAATCTTCTGCAAAATACAATTTCCCAGGTGCTATAGTGGATTCCTCTGATCAGTTCTGTATGTACTCTTCTCCAAAGTCAAAGGAAACACAACTGTGACAAATGAATCAGTATTTTAAATACAGCCACATGAGAGGTTGCCTCTCCCATCTCTTCACTTTGGTGTGTAAATTTTCCAGTCACTCCATTAAAACAAAAAGAGGACAAACCTGCTGAGATTTGCAGAAGTGCAGTGCCAAAATATGTGTCAATGTATACAAGTAGCCTCTAATTTGTAGACACTGCAAGATGCAAGGAAATCAAAGGGAAAAAAAGAATTGGGAAAAAATCATTCTCTATCAGATTTTACATGCAAACTGCCTATAGAGACCTTGGGCAAATCCGCATTCAAAGTAAGTGACCAGGCAAAAAAGAGGCCAAATCTGTAAAATGCTGAGCGTCCTGAACTCCCAGAATTAGCAGAATTGATGATGTATGTGTGGTAATATTTGTCCACATGTTTAACAACAGAAGTCCCACTTATATAAGAGAGGCTGAGTGTTCACTTATATTTTGCTGGGAAGCAGACTTTAGTTTCTAGGTAGGTAGTAGAAGACAAATCTAACAAAATTTCCAGCCCCTTCACTGCTATTTCGATTCTCCTTCCTGTAGAAAAGACATGAACAAGAAACCAACAAGACTTAATGGAAATTGTCGTTGCTCTGTTCAAAGGTTTGTGTTGGTTTTTTTTTAATGGAAAGATACTTGAATTAGCGATATATAAATGCAGTTGCTGAAGCAACTCAAAATATCCTGCTTTTGGAGAAAGCATTACTAGGATTACACTACAGCACTGGGCAGAGTTATGCTTGTTCAGGATCTAGCACACTAGGCAGACCCATGCAAAGACATCAAGATGTAGTTTTCTGTCATTTTATACCAACAGACAACCTGGGGGTGTGGGGTGGGGGGTGTATGAATCAATCACCCACATATAAGCATCAATTGACATTTTAGACAGCCATGTCTATCCTGCCTGGCTTCCCTCTCCTTCTCCAGAAGGATCAAGGTCTCTCGCAGCTTCACTGTATCTGTCAATCCCTTCTGTGTGTCTTGGATGCTCAAGGAAACCTGAAATAGTACTAAACATCATCATTCAGCAAACATACGTGTACAGTACAGTCAACACAGACTGTCTAAACACAGTAGTACCATTTTGATTCGGTTGCCCACACATGGGCATCTGCTGCCATTTCAGCAGTCCAGGAGTAAGTGGTGTCCATCTACCAATCCAGAATAGAATGGGCTTCCAATAGATCACCGTGAATCCATCTTAGCAATGTATATAAATATCTGAAGGGGAAGTAAATCAGACAGAAACAGCCTCTGCTCAGTAATGTTCAGTGACAGCACAAGAGGTGATACGCACAAATTAAAATACAAGAAGCACCATTAAAACATAAAAAAAAAAACAAAACCTTTTTTTACTGCTTTTTTTCAACCCTGGACTAAGTTTCCCAGAGAGGTTGTGGAGTCTACATCCTTGAAGATACGTGGAGGCTGATAGGACATCATCCTGAGCAATGAGCTCAAGATGACTCTGCTTTGAGCAGAATAGGTGGACCAAATGATTTTGAGGCCCCCTTTCTAGTATCAGCTGTTCTGTGATTCAGTGAACCCTTTGGACTCAGTTCAGTTGACCACACACAGGATCAAACAACTTTTAAGACAAATAAGGTATCCTGCCCAGTTTGTATGCACTTTTGCAGAGAGGACATACATCACATTTTCCAGCCTGACTCTGACTCCTTAGATACTGTAGTCCACAAATGCATGAAACTGTGGGAAAAAAAAGCAGCCACTTTTCATATATTTCAGTTGCATGTTGGTCACTGGGCCAATACAAGCCAAAGTACTGGTGGTACATATACAAACAGCTTCATGACTTACGAAAGTCAACTTCTGCATCTAAAGTCTTGGACTGGTCATATAAAGGCAAAAGGATGAGTCATACTACTATTACCACCCCGAGCCATTTAGTTTTCACAATTTTTTTTTAATTAATTAATGTATTTAACACAAATATTAATGAACCACTCTGGGCCATCATTATGGACAGCTAAATTAAGGAGTTATCAAAGCACTGAGCCTTTGACAATTAATATACAGTGTGAAGTCAGTAATAAAACTACATAGAAAATTAGAAATGGACAGTAGAGAGCATATTAGTGGAATTAGATGCTCTCTGAATAAACTATTGGAAGTATGCCAGGATATTATCACCATAATTGTCACATATGTATCCGGGAAACAAGTGGGAGAACGTTCCCTTGAAGGTTGCCTAAAGTTCTGGTTTTATTTGGTGGGGGGGCACTGCTGGCCCACTGCTGGCCAGGGCCAAGCCAGTTGGTAGCAGAATGTTCCTTGATAACGCCTTTGCGATAATGTATTTAAGAAGGGAAAAACATAAAAAAAAAAAAAAAGAAGTTGTGAAGATGCTGAGCCGGGGCAGAGAGGGAGAGGCATGAGCCCTGTGAGCCTTGTGGCCCTCACCCTCTGGCCTCCCACCAGGCAGTCATCTGGGCCCGACTGGACCCAGCCTGGCTGCAAGAAGTGGAGAGGAGATGAGATGTGAAGAGATCCTGAGAGGCGTCTGCCAGCCTGGTGTGAAGAATTTCTGGCGAGAGGAACGGCTGCAGACACCAAGGTCAGTGAAGAAGGAGGGGGAGGAGTAATGCAGCTCCTGGACAGAATTCCCCTGCAGCCCATGGTGCAGCCCATGGTGGAGCAGGTTGTCCCCCTGCAGCCCATGGAGGCCCACAAAGGGGCAGAGATCCCCCTGCAGCCCGGGGAGGAGCGCACACCGGGGCAGGCGGGTGCCTGAAGGAGGCTGTGGCCCGTGGAGGCCCCGCTGGGGCAGCCGTTCTGGAGGGACTGCACCCCGTGGAAGAGATGACACATGTCGGAGCAGTTTCACAAAGGACTGTGGCCCGTGGGAGGGACCCCACGCTGGAGCAGGGAAGGAATGCGAGGAGTTCTTCCCCTGACGAGGAAGGAGCCACATAAAGCGATGTGTGATGAACTGACCATAACCCCCATTCCCTCTTCCCCCCTGTGCTGCTTGAAGGGGAAGGAGGCAGAGATAATGTTAAGCCCGGGAAGAGGGAGGGGTTGGGGGAAGTTATCTTGTTCTCTTTCTCATTATCCTGCTTTGGTTTTAGTAATAAATGAGTAGTTTTCCCCAAGTCGAGTCTGTTTTGCCCGTAACAGTAACTTTAAGGATCTCTCCCTGTTCTTATCTCAAACCTCGAGCTTTTTTTCTTATATTATCTCTCCCTGTTCCCTCAGACTGTGGAGGGAGTGAGAGAGAGACTGCATAGTCTCGTCCCAAAGGGGCTAAACTACAACACCTGTGATGTGAAAATAAAAATGAAAGGCAATAAACAATCTTTTATTCACCAGAAAAAAAAAAAATATTACACAATTAACTAGAGAAAGATATATCAGGAAAACTATTTGAAAAACAAGATACTGATTTTGATTAAGATTGAAAGGGATTAGGATAAAATTTCTCACCCTTTAATCCTGTTAATTAAAACTGAAAGTCAAAATGCCGTGCAATAAAACCACTCTTGAAAATTGCATCAGAAGAATATCATGCTTGTGATGGCAACAAGTGTTTTGGTTAAGGAAAAAATCTTCTATGTCTGCTTAATGAGCAAAGTACACTCTGGTAGCAGAAGAAGGTTCTGTAGAATCAATCTTGTCATTTTGGATCTGAATGAAGAGAATATGACTGACCTTCACCTACTTTTAATTGTTACCACA
Source organism: Tetrax tetrax (assembly GCA_009806455.1). Classification (NCBI taxonomy): domain Eukaryota; kingdom Metazoa; phylum Chordata; class Aves; order Otidiformes; family Otididae; genus Tetrax; species Tetrax tetrax. The sequence continues at coordinate 29,531 of WHYT01015195.1, read as the reverse complement.
GCGTTAGTTTTTAGCTGTCTTTAATCTGCCTTTCACTGTATCCCTCAGCAAAACCACAGCTTTGCACAGGTCTGTAATTTTAGACATAGGACTCGGATATCTATTTAGACTGGTTGTTTAGAGCATCTTCATTGCCTGTAGAAGAAGTCTGGCTTGATTAAATAGCTAACTTTTGAGTAGAAAGAAAAAAACTTTTAACACTTCAGTTAAAATTAGGTAAGAGAAACTTCTAATAGCCATTCGTTCAGCTCAAAATTTACTTGTTATCTCTGATGAAAACATTGTAGCAGTCTTGTCTGTAGTTCACTTTGTCCTCCAGTTTTACACGTTCAATTCATCTAACACACTGGATGATGTTTTGAATTGCAGTTAGCTGATATTAGAGCCTCTGCTCCAGATTCTTGACTGTTATTAACCTGCTTAGCTAGACACAGGGTTGTTGTATTGAGGAAAAAAAGAATCGAATCACCTCAAAAATGGCTGTTGCACAGATACATGCAAGAAACGACACATGAAGAATATTCCTCATGACAACCAGCAGGCTCATAGCAAAACTACACCAGTGGGAAACCAAGCAATCCCAGATGAAGTTCCAATTCATGTTTTTGGTTGGTTGGTTGGTTGATTGGCTGGTTGGGTTTTTTCATTAGTGCTTCTACACAATGCCTAGGCTGTTCTCTGATTCTGAAGCCAACCGTCACTGTCTGGCCGTACCTGTACAATTAAACTTTCAAAGACTCCAAAATATAATAGCCACGTACCAAACAAGGAATGGTCTCTAGCCTGTGCTGAAAAAGTATTTTCAACAAATAACCAAGGAAGTGATGTGTTCCCTATCATGTGACATCTTCATAGCAACACTGGATGCCTTTCTACATGACACACAGACAGCAGGACCAGATGATCTAGATGCCCTCTCAGCTATTTCAAGCAACAAAAAAGGTGTTTGGGGCAGTGAATATATTTCAGTCTGTATTTACAGGTATATATATTTGTATATATATTTGTAGCTCTGTGCACATTTTTTTTTTATTAATTGCCTGCAAAATTTTAGCTGGTTTCTCTTCAGTGGTCATTCAATTAGGATGGTAGGAGATAGATTTTGACTATGCAATTTCAGATGCTGTAAGTCTCTTCCAGATAGCCTTTCTCAGGAGTCTGTGATCTCAGCTTTCATAAGCAGCTTCTTCCCATTTGTCTGCTCCTTTAGGGTAACTGATTACGTTTCATTACATAAAATGTTCCTATCAGTCACCTCTGACACATAAATAGTCTCAAACTTTGTGCAAAGTGCAATTAAGATAGCCTATCTTGAGGAAGAGCATGGAATCATAGAAAAAATAGAATCTGAGAATGGTTTGGGTTGAAAAGGACCTTTTAAATGTCATCTGATCCAAACCCCCTGCAAGGAGCAGGGACATCTCCAACCAGATCAAGTTGCTCAGAGCCCCAGCCAACTTGGCTTTGAACGTTTCCAGGGATGGGGCATCCACCACCTCTGTGGGCAATTTGTGTCAGTGCTTCACACTCTCATTGTAAAAAAATTCTTCCTTATATCTAGTCTAAATTTACTCTTTTTTAGTTTAAAACCATTACCCCTCATCCTATCACAATAGACCCCGTTAAAGAGTTCCACCTTGTCTTTCTTAAAAGCCCCCTTTAGGTACTGAAGCCTTCTCTTATCCAGGCTGAATAACCCCAATTCTCTCAGCCTTGCTTCACAGGAGAGATATTCCAGCCCTCTGATCATCTTCGTGGCCTCCTCTGGACCCGTTGCAACAGGTCCATGTCTTTCCTGTGCTGAGGACTCCAGAGTTGGACACAGCAGTCCATGTAGGGCCTTACCAGACCAGAGTGGAGGGGCAGAATAATCTCCCTCAAGCTGCTGGCCACGCTTCTTTTGATGCAGCCAGGGATATGATTCGCTTTCTGGGCTGTGAACACACATTGTTGGCTCACGTCCAGCTTTTCATCCACCAATACTCCTAAGTCCTTCTCAGCAAGACTGCTCTCAATTCTTTCATCTCCCAGCATGTATTGATATCAGGGGTTGCCTTGACCTATGTGCAGGACCTTGCACTTGGCCTTGTTGAAACTCATGAGGTTCATATAGGTCCACTCCTCAAGCTTGTCTAGGTCCCTCTGAATGGTATCCTGTCCCTCAGGCTTGTCAACTGCACCACTCAGCTTGATGTCATCTGCAAACTTGCTGAGGGTGCACTTGATCCCACTATGTCATTGATGAAGATATTAAATAGTACTGGTCCCAATATGAGATAATCCTAAAGGACTCCACTTTTCACTGACCTCAATCTGGACGTTGAGCCATCGACTGCTACCCTCTGGATGTGACCATCCAACAAATTCCTCATCCTCTGAACAGTTAACCCAGCAAATCCATATCTCTTCAATTTAGAGAGAAGGATGTTATGGGGGACTGTGTCAAAGGCCTTACAGAAATCTAGATAGATGATATCCGTAGCTCTTCTTGTCACTGATGGACATCATAGAAGGTCACCAGGTTAGTCAGGCAGGACTTGCCCTTGATGAAGCCATGCTGGCTGTCTCAAGTCATCTCCCTGCCCTCCATGTGCCTTAGCATAGCTTCTAGGAAGATCTGTTCCATGACATTTCCAGCCACAAAGGTGAGGCTGACAGGTTGGTAGTTCCCAGGAATTGTTAAAAACTTTCCACAAAATGTCTGCGTGTATTTTAGATTAGATAAATGTGCCACCGCAGCTGTCGACCAAGACTGTATGGTAAGGGGGCCAAATATGAGGCCAAAGATAGAACCAGCCAATGACTCACTATATTTTGAAGTGAGCTACACATATAATTTTTATTTTATAGTATTAAAATAAGTGTTACGGAGTTATGACGTGGATATCCTGTAAGTCCTATGTCATATCTGTCAGCCTCATACTTCAAAGCTTCTGGACAGAGTCTGAGGAAACCTCAAGTGAGTGGACATACTCAGGCTCCAAGGTGTTCATATGAAAGGCTGCATCTACTGTAAGTGTCGACTGACCCTAAGATTGAGGTAAAAAAGTCCCGTTTAGTAGACAAACTAAATATGTATATTATTCAAGTAAAGATGATGATAAGATTGCCAAGCAAGATAATAATAA
>WHYT01015194.1:183711-216085 GCA_009806455.1 Tetrax tetrax | reverse complement strand
TTTTGGTGTTTTTTTTTTTGTTTTTCAACTTGTCAGAGCTGTCTGAAATGACAGCTTTGTCATAAATAAAGAAATTCTGAGCCAACAATTTTTTTTTCATTGATCATATTTACCCTTGGCTTTGTTTTGACTTGTTAACTTGCTTTCTACTCCCAAAAGGATGTACACACTGCTGGTTTCACAGTAGCTGTTATTCAGCATCAGAAAGGTAATACAGCAAACCTGATCTATAAAATAAAAAAAATCATTATAGTTTTGAGGGGGTTTTGTTTTTTTTTGGCTTGTTGGTTTCTTTCTGGCAAATGTCATCTGGATGGTTTTTAATGTTACCTTGATTGAAACAGGGGACATGTAACATTAATAGGAACTGTGTGGTTGAGAATCAGCATTTAACATACTTATCCCATCAATTCCCTAGCACAAATACTGCATTTAGGTTTTTATTCTTAGCAAAAAGAAATAGAGCATTATCCAGATTTGACAGGTAAAAGCTATCTTCCAGTGACATTTAATATACTGATGTGTGCTAAGACCCTGACTAGCTTGTTCCAGGCACATGCCATACACAGAGTTGAAGTCAGTCTTTGCTGAGAAACAGATAATGTATAATTTTTAAAAAGCATGAAGCTCTATGCATTTAGTTTCATGTTAAACAATCACTTGACTTTGAGAAGGCCCTGTGGATTTCACTGAGCTTTAAATTGGTGACAAAGCCAGTTTGTCCAGTGTAGACTGTCACCTACGTGTCCGACTTCAAGGTGGAATTGTGGCATTGACCAAACTGATGAGTGGTACAGTTCATTTTTATTTTTTTTTTCTCATTGAGATTTCACATAACTATGCTTTTAAATCTTCACAGGGAAAGAATGTGTTTCCCAGTGGAAAGTATCCTTGAAGAATTGTTCTCAAATACCAGTTTAAGACTAGCCATTTCAACTCTCTTTTGATGGTAATGACTTGCAAAATCATGTAATTTTTTTATGCTAGTGAATATTCATAATTTCTATTTAAGGATAATATCCGAACTTCTAATTTAACAACCAAGAGGAAAATAGTGATAGCTGATAATATTGTAAAATACTAACATATATAATTTTTTGACAACTGTCAAAAATCTGAGGACAGTGGCAGTTTCATTCTCAAGCATTTCTCAGGTATGCGCTATCACAGATCAGAATAAGCAATCACAAAAATGTTTGAAAGTAGTATTTATGTTTTATAGTGATCGCATGTAGACTGAAGACATGCCTTTTATACTTGCTTATTATGATAGGTCTTGGGTGGTATTTGTTGGTATGAAAGAAGTGAATCTTTGTCTTTTCAGTTCAAATATTTGTAATTAATTTTGGTTCGAATTCCTATTCCAGCTAGCCAGCCCACGCTAGTGAGCTCTCCAAAGCCTGTTGACATCATCTGAGATAGACTGGCAGATGAAACTTGCTGTAAGTCTGTTTTGGGTGGGGGGGAAGCAAGCCTGCCTGTATTTTCTGGAATCTTCTACATGAGACACATAGCAATTGTCATTACTCACAAGACCAGTATTGTATTTTGCTTTTAAATTTTTGGCGAGCTGACAAACCTGCTAATTTGAAGAACTGGTACCAGTACCTATAATATTGTATGCCTCTTTCTTAAGTATTCAATAGCTTTCAAATAGTCTTGCTATCAAGTATTTAAAAACTGCTGCAAATCTTCCAGTACCTCCACTCCTATATCCTACTTTTCCTTGGTATGTGTACGGTTTTCAAACTATATTTGTGACTTGTCATGTATTAACTTTACATCATGCCTTAAATTAGGGGAAATAAGTTGTTCTTGAATCTTTCTAAAAATATACTTGCCAGGATTTTGTTTCAAATGATCACATTATGGCATCCAAGTCAAGTGTCATGGCATTAACTTTTTAAAGCAATAGATTTGAAATAAAAAAAAAAATCTACTAATTATTTCTATTACAATAAAGCTTAGTTTATCAAAGCTATGAAGAAATCCTACAAACCTATTGTGTTTACAACTAAAGGAGCATCACTAGAGAAATTTGGTTTATTATAATTACAAAAACAGATACTGTGAGAATCAGATGTTTTGAGATAGCTGAAAAATGGTGTTAAATTTTAATGAGAGCTATTGTGGTTAAATAATGCATACCTCCAGCTACCCAGTGCTGAAGATTCTAAAGTCTTATGCTCCAGTGTGGGTACAATTAAAATGTCTCTTTATCACCAATTTAAGTAATGCTTGAAAACCTAAGAATTTCAAGTGTCTTCCCTGAAGCAAGAAGCTATTCAATAACAATAACAATGCTTATTCCCTATTGTACTGTGTGAGCTGCATTTTGCAGCAAAATCTTTTTGAAAAGAACTAACCTTAAACAACATGAATCGCTGAAATCTGGAAATGAGGTTCTTTGGAACGGGAAAAATGCAAAGATTTAAGCTTTTCATAGAACCACTATACAACGTATACTGTTTAAAGAATAGTCATAATAGTCTTTTATAGACTATTTTATGTTCCAAGTTTGTTTTATTGACCTCATCTGCACTTGAACCTCTTCTCCTGATCAAGTCTTCTCTTTAGTTTTCAAGTGACTGATAAGATACGCTAGAAATGTCAATTTCTGGAAGGTTTGGTTTAAGTGAATTCTGGATTCTCATGAAATTTCTTATGGAGAAAGTGGAAAACAGGCTCTGAGCTAGGCTGGGGTGGAGGGGAGTGTATTGTAGCGAGAGCTATTTCTGCCTCTTTTAGGCATGGGCCTTTGTGCCCTATTCCACTGACATGTGCTAAGCTTGTTTTTTATCAACCCCAGGCCACTTGCTTTACTAGGCAAGTCCTAGGACTCTGTTTTCTTGTATCCCTCCAAGGCTGCTTTTCCTGCCCTGGTGGGAAATGTAGCTTCAGGACTCCATGCTGGAGCATCCCTTCAGGAGGGATTTTGAGCCCTCATGGTCATTGCCCTGCACAAGTTCTTGGGTCATGGAAATGCTATTCCCCCCACTAAAAAGGTGGGAAAGTATTGCTCTTAGTTTAGTAAGCAGCACTCAGGTGGTGCCTTCTGATATATTTTGTGAGACTGAAAAGGAAATGAATCAGTTTGTTTAAAGCAGAGAAGAAAGCTTTGTTCAACTAGAAAAGATAGCTTTTTCACTCTACCTGTCAAAGAAAAGGGCGTGGGAGTGGGGAAGTAATTGTAGTTGCTTTGAAACGCATTTCTTTGGTATCTGTAGCCTGAATGTGGGGGCTTGGTTTTGTTGGTTTTTTCTTTTCTTTCTCTTTTAACTGTTTTCACTTCTCTTCAGCCCCTGCTTTGAGATTCACCCTGTATAAACCAGTATCTGTACTGACTGGGCATCAAATCTGTAATAGGGCTAGTAAAGACCACGTATCTGCTCTTACCTAAGGTACTGAAGGACTTTTAAAACCCAGAGATTTTTCCTTAGTTTAGCTTCCATTAAAAACTAGTTTTTCTAAACCTACATCTCCTATTTGTTACTTCTAGTTCATGTGGCTTTGGATCAGAACTTGTCCTCTTCTTCAGAAACGTGTCTTGTATAACAGCATCATGCTGTGTTTGTTTATATAAAAAAGACTTAGGGGAAGAGAACAATGATACCGCTGATTCTGACTTTTTAATTTTTAAAGTATTTTAATTATGGCTGCAATTTCTTTTTGTGTTTGAAATGTCGAAATGGAATATTTTGTACCTACTATACTTTTTGATAAAACAAAAATCCCATCCTATTGCTATGAAGTCTTTAAAAATCAACAGGAAGTTCCAGGAATTTATATTGCTAACTTAACCTTTTACATTTTCATGTCGTGTTTTATATTGACATTAAATATTTAATAGAAACATTTTATTTTAACTGTACAAAAGTTGTTGGTGGTGTCAGCCCTATTTTCAGTGATGTGGTAAGACTTCTTGGCTGTACCTCACTGCATTAAAGGCTGGGTAAATCTTGCTATGTTGTCTCCAAATGTAGTTCTGAGAGGAAACCAGTGAAGGCATAAATAAGCACTAATTGTATGTGAACTTAGCTGAGGAAGGCGGTTCATGTATTCTCCTAACTGAGCTGGACACTGCCTAGCAGGATTGGGTTTAAAATATTCAGAACTGCATTTTAAGACACAGAAATAAATGGTTGTATCGTCAACAGCAAGCTTCATCGCTGCAAAGGAAGATACTGATTCTGAAATACTAACGTTCACTTTAAATCAAAGATACTTGGCTGTTTATACTCTTGACACAGAATAACACTTTCTCTGTTGGTGTTAATGAACTTTCTGTGACTGTTATAGAAAAAGAATCTTTCTTTATCATATAAAAAATACTTAATATATGACTTAAAATAGCTTCTAACTATAGAGACCTGAAGAAGAGAGAGTAGCAAGATACTGTTTGTCATTAAAAAGGAGAAGAGGAGGGAGAAGAAAAGGAAAGACAGTTAAGACAGGAAATTCGTACTGAAAAACATTAGATGACTGCAAAAGGCAAACTTCTAAATTTACAAAAGATAATTCTTATTGCCTAAACAATCACCTCTTGAGTGTAGTAGGAACTCCTGATGTGATCCTTTGCATTCCTAAGTGAAACTTAAATTTTTTAAAATTGTTTTTAACTATATAGTATTTTGTAGAAAGATTTTTATTTTTTAAAATTGGCCAGAAAAGCAACACAATAGGTCTGTTGCTGTCCAGTCTAAGTTTTTCCTCAGCAGCAGTTAGCAGATACAGCAAAGAACGCTATTTTGTGGAAAGAAAGTGATGCATATATTACATTGTGATCCTATAATTATTAAATGCGTTTTCTCTGTTGTAAATGCCTCTAAAAATCCAGGATTAAGTTCAATTGATTTTAGTGGAACTGAGCTTCAAAATAATTTTATGCATCAAGGCTTCGTTTACTGTTCTGAAACAATTAAATATGCAAGATATTTATTCAGAACTACTAGTTCAAATTGTTGCAAAATAAAGTCCAAAGTTATTATTCACTTTTCTTTCCCTCCAAATAATTCATGAAAAACCCGAGGTGTCAGTTCGTGTTCAGATCTGCTAATAGATGTTTATCTGTTGTTGGCTAATGTGGCATTATGGAGTGCTGTGTTTAACTTGTTCTTTTAAGATTCTCTCCCCCATCCCACCTGTGGGAGGGGAGGATGAGTGTGCAGCTGTGTGGTACTTAATTACTGGCTGGACTTAAACCATGACACCTAAATATTGAGTTAGGAAATGACGAAGAGACAGTAAGGCAGATTATGCTTTGCTGGGGGAATACTTCCATTTGGCCTAAGCTAAATCAGATGTTTGGATGTGGTTTGCAGTCACCCAGACTATCTGGTGAAGACATACTGATGCTGACAAGTCTCAGCACTATATTGTTCATGAGATCTGATGAGATAACAGCGTGAATTACTATGGCTGTGGTATGTAGATTATATACTGTATTAATTAACTGAAATTTACAGGTTTTGACTTGTTGACTTAGAATTTAGCCATCTTTACACCCCAAATTTAAATAATACCATAATCTGTCTCTAAGATTCCTTTATACCAAATCCATCAATTTTCACTTTTATAGGAAGTCACAAGTCAACTGTGACATGCTTCATAGCAAAAATGCTATTCCAGACATCACAAATGACATTTCCCTTTGAGCTAGACTGCAGAAGAGGAAGCACCAATACCTGTTCAGAAGCTGATTTAGAGTTAGCAGGGGGACAATTTTACTGTGTTACAGTACATAAACATTCTTTACTGACAATGTTTTATGGCTGGTCATAATGCTGATAAATATATTGTGTGGAATATCTGCTTGTAATGTGCAGATAGAGGCAGGAGAATTCTGTTTTATTTTGGTTTATTTTGTTATTTTAATATGATTTAGAATAAGCTTGATAGGCTATTAAGAACTAGCAGATATACTTAGCTCTTAGTTACATTTATGTACATTACAGCTTGCGATCTTTGGTCAACTTATAGAATGATTTGCAGATTGTAGCCATGCCTCATGGCATTACAGAGCAAACAAAATAAGCATCAAGCCTTTCCTGGAAACTATTTTTTACTATTTTTAATCCAAAACCACCCAAAACAACAACAGAACACCCTACACAAGATCTTTGTATTTGTACTACACATCTACATCCTGGAAGAACAAAAATATCTTCTGATTAAAAACTTATTATAATGTTTGCCTTAAGCTCTTTGTGTCTAGAGAGTCTACTGTTGACATTCAAATAGTGGAGTTGATGCCTGGGGAGGATTAGCTTCCTAAATTTTAAGTGCCGCCTTTGGTCATTCTGGTTTAAAGTGTCATAAACTTTGTGATCCTCAATTAATTATTTTTTGTCTCTTACTGTGTACGTTATAACAGGGAAATATGGGACTAAAACTCTAACCTTTTTCTTAAAGTCAATGTGAGAAGTCCCATGAGCCCTATTTTTTACCTTTTTTGTTGTTGTTGTTTTTACTGGTATAGTTCAAGAGGCTGTGAATTCAAATATTTCATGTTATTCTTCAGCGTTGTTAGGGCACCCAAGGGCAGCTTCAAATCTGCCGAAATCTTGCAAGACTTTCCTAATCCTGGAGAGTTCTGCCATAACTCCCAGGAAGCACTAGAGCAGGATGGGACTCAGTTGTGAACCCACTTTTTCCATCTCTGCCTTCAAAGCAGAGGAAAAGAAAGGATACTGATAAAAATGAAAGTTGCTCTTTGATGTCTTGCTTAGATCTTTCACTACAAGTTATCTTCTTAACAGCTGGCTTAATTTGTTTAAGTTTCCTTTCGACCATGGAAGGGAAATTTTTTTTTTTTGGTGGTGTAGGTATAGGATTTAACCTCTGACTTCTGAAGGAGCAGGAACATAGTTGCAAATATCAGACCTGACTTCCTGTGGAGCTCTGGCTGGGATTGTGCTGAAGGCAAATACCTTGTAAATCCTCATTAGTATCGTCAGGAAGCTACTGACTTGGGTCTCAATTACCATACTACAAAGTGTATAAATTCCTATCTTGAGATTATTGAGATTTACTGCTTTGTGTCCTACAGAACAGTGAAATCTACAGTGTGGATTCTCATAGTCTACTAAAATAATTTCAAAGCCCGATGATTTTTGGGGAAGTGCTGTCCCAGGATTCACAGTATGCCCGTACCAGCTACAGGGTGGCTTTGTTCGATTTTTGTGTCATGCCCTAATGACCATGTTTTCCTATTGCAAGGGAGGTATCCTGGCAGAGCAATGCCTTAGCCACGTTAGGAGGAAAAACATGATACATTACTGTCTTGATTCTTCTCTCACAATGTATTACAATATAGTGGAGCTAGTAGCTGTTATGATCATGCTTGGAATTTAGTTTTATTATTGAATTTATAGGATTTGTTTTACTTCAGTCTGTTTGCTTCTCCTTCAGAGTACGCCCCAGGATGATCAGTCTTAAAGAACCTTGCAGTTCTTTGTTTTACTGCCCCAAACTGACAGCACTAGAACTATGAGCCATCGATTTACCTGGACACTCACTAGACACTCAGGTTTCCTGAAGAGAGAACCAGTATACCATACTAGTACAGTAGTGGTTACATGTGTGTGTGGGGATTTTAGAAGCAACAGAAAAAAAGTGCTGTTTTTATATCAGCTAAACTGCATCTGTGCTACAAGCAAAAATGCATGTTTCTTCCTCTGAAATAAGCTTATTTTGCCTTAAGATTTTCCTGTCTCTTTTACATGTGTTTGTCTAGCCCCACTGTCTAATCTCTTATGGCTAAACAAGATCTAGGATGTGCCAGCAAGGTTAAAATATATTAATATGAATTCATGAATTTGAATTACACTCTGGATGCCACACCAGGGTCTTTCTTACTCAGCACTGCTGTAAACAGATGCTGAGGTGGATGTATGTGAATTCAGCCATATACATCTGAGTGCTGTTGTACTTCATAATGCCAGCATGGTAGACCACGTCAGCAGAAATAAATCTTCACTGATTGCAGAACAGGAACAGTGGAGAGAACTGAGATGGCTTTGGCTTTGTCCCTTAAGAGCTGTTCTGGTTTTGTTTGGTGAGGGGGGGGGCCTAAAGTGGTAGCTTCTGTAGGAAACTGCTAGAAGTCTTAAACGTGAGCTTGCAGTGTTAGTTTTCATATTTATGTTGTATCTGGAGCCTCAGCCTTGTCACTTCAGCTAAGAGTTAAGGTTTTTTTTTATACCATCATGGATACGTCTTTGCTGTGATGGTGATTTTCTGGATCTCTGGGTCTCTGTATTGGTAAGCACACTGTAAAGCTCTGCCCTTTTTAAGTGTTATCACCAGTTTTGCCTTTTTCTGCCTGGCTGGGATTTATGTGAATGTTTTGCATAGGCTTTGTTTTGTTTTGATTTTCTTTTGGAAAAAGCTGAACCACACAGATTTTCTACCATAAGTTGTGGTAGAACTTGTCCATCCTCCTAGCAGTGGTGTAAGAATAATGGGCAAATAGTGAGGGTCTATGAATGTTTTACCTTCTTACAGATAGAACTGTCTAGCAGTACAAACTGGAGGCGTTACCTGAGCCAGGCAGTTAAAAGTACCATTGATTTCAGGTTCAAATAGTTCTGTACTTTTTATAGGGAAGAGATCAGGAGCAATGGCTGTGGAAGAGTCTGGATTAACTATGGTTAACTTGACAGAGGTTTTGCTAGTTTTGTGCTGGTATTGAATTTGTATTAACTTGTATTTCAAGTTATGTTGCGTTAATCTTGTATTTATTTCTATAGCATGCCTTAGTAGAAGAAAAAGCAGGGTCCTCATCAAGGTAAAAAAATTCTTTGTAAATGAGTGTGCTGATTGGAAAGTAATGCCTCTGCAGTTAACCACATTGAGTTTCAGGAACTGTAATTACTGCTATTTATTGACATCTTTTAGAGTATAAAAATTACTTCAGTACCCACTTTTTCCGTTTACCTGGCTCTGTTGTGCTTTCCTTAAAGTTTTTTCCTTTTTTTGAGATACTTGCAGAATTTTTTTAAAAACAGTCAGTTCAGCTCTGCATATCTAAGTCTTTCTAATACTGCTTCTAATAAGCACCTTGCATCTGACATCTTCTCTGCCATCAGGAAGAAACAAAAATTAAATCACTGGAGAAGAATAAAATAATTTATCTTGCTTTCTTCAGTGATCAGTTACACATAAAGATAGATGTGGGAAACCAAAAAATACCAAGACATACGCGTATAAGCACACTCTCAAAGCAGTGGCATTTGAGAACCTTTACGGTACATATAAATATGAAGACTTTTTATCATGTGATCTGAAGAAACTTTTTTCATTATTCTTGCGAACCAGGCATTCTATTTCAAAAATGTTTTTAGGCAGAGCTGATATTTCACTGTAGGTTTTTCTGTCAAGTATTCCTATAGTTGCTGTGTAATGATGCAATAAATTCACCCAGGAGCTTGTTACCTGTAAAGGGCAAAGGTATTTGGACAATGCATGTTAAATTAGACCTGTATCAATTACTAATGGCATAAGCTATTTTTTCTTTTGTCCTTCAAAGAAATGTTTTGTAGAAAAAAAGAGGTCAACTTATTTGTACGTGATTTTTACAGCCAGTGACTTCTTTGTGAATAAATAATATGCCTTGTTCAGAAGACAAGCATCAACTCTGAACAATTATCAAAGACATTAGGATACAATGCTAATGTATTTCATGCTTCAAAAGCTACAGCTGCCAGAATTTCATAGCAATCAATTTTTTTTTTTGCTATTTTTCATATATTAGCAGCGCACCAGGGGTAATAATTATGACCCTGGCTACCCTCACTCTTTCAGATAGATTTACTGGTTATATTGGTTCACTTGATGTTCCTTTGTGGCTATTTCATAAGCAGGTGCCATTTCAGAAAACAAGCAGCCTCTTATTTCCCTTTCTCTGTAGAATGGTTAATTTTTTTCCAGACAATTTAACACCTTTGTATTTGAAAAAATTACCTTTTCTACCACTGTAATCTGTAAATTAGAAAGCTGAACAATAGAGCTGCAGTAGATAAAGGCTTTGTCTTACAACTTATTCTTTGATTCTTTAATAAACTAAGTCTGGTGATCAGAGTGCAAGCCCTAGTGTAAAATATGCTGTAACAGAGAAGTGCCTCCATTTATTAAAACACTTGTGTAACTGAGGTCAGAAAGGTCTTTGGTAAATTTTTGCATATAGAAGGAATTACTTCAAAACCTGGAAAGCCAAAGACACAGGTGTTTTCTAGGTCAAGGTTTATATTACAGGCAGAAAAACCTGTATTAAAGGAATTTGCATGATGTGCGCTTTCTGTTTAAAAGACTTAAGTCGTCAATCCCATCTCTCTTGACCTTCACCCAGAATAGACTGTAGTAAAAACTGTTTTTGTAAGTGACGAAACAGAAGCACAGGCACTGCAGCTATAACAATGTAAGATTACCTGTGGATTTATGAGTAGGGGATGTTGCTTCTTTGGTTATAGCAATGAATCTCACTTGTGTTAACAAGCGGTATTCTCTGCCCTGCCGACGCTGGGGCAAAGTCATAGTGATGCTCTCAGCCAGAGCTAGCTGTGCATGGTGGCAATGAGCTCTGTTTTGCTCTGTTTTCTGTCTTTCACTCTGTATAAAAAATGGAATCTATTTCAAAGAGAAAATAGAAATTACAAAATGCCTATTCAAAACTTTGCCTTGTGGGTGTTTCCCCCCTCCACTCCCCCCAAATTACTGCATCTACAAGTCATTTCAAAATTAGTTTCTCAGAAAACGAGCCCTGGTCTTTCATGGTAAAAGAAAGCAACCAAGGCCTTGTGAATCTCCTGCAATTCCTCACTGTTTTTCAGGTAGCTAAGGAACAACAAACTGAATAGACATTCCCTCTCAGATGAAATTGGCTGTACAAAGCTGCCTTCTTCCATCTCCTCTTGTTTTATTTGAAATTTGGGCTGAGATGCCCTTATATCTCCTGTTTATGAAAGGAGAATGAGAGGAATGGAGGACTATTGCGATGAGGTGATGCGATACCTCTCTTTGGCTTTATGCTCTGTGAAATGAAGGAATGATAGATGAGGAAAAATTGTGTAAAGAAATTAAAATAGCCTATTGCAAGTAGAAACTGTGTGGTTCAATTTGTACTTTGAAATGCAGTATTATTTATGAGGTATTATGCGCTATCCTAATTTTGTGGTTATTGTTGTAGCAACTGCAGGCAAGATATATTTGTGAATACGTTCACAGATTTTAAAAAATATTTTAAAGCTATTTTAACAATTGACTACTTTTGGGAGATCAGTACAACTTTAGTTTATATTTTGAAAGTTGACCTGTGATATTGATATGTAATTGAAAGTGTAGGGTTTTTTTTCTGATACTGCAGAAAAGGTGGGGGAGGGGGGAATCTATTTCAAACTGCTTTAGTATTACAGTAGTAAAAGGAGTGGAGTAAATTTTATCTTTCTATAAAATGAGAAGATCTCAATTTGAACAATTTGAATAGAGTTTGTAATTTGCAGTAAGGACAGAGAATACAAATTTGAGACTAGTTTTAGTATTTGGCAATTGCTTGTGTTATTAATGTGTCTCCGTGTATGTACTTGTAGCTACTTTCCTACAAAGATCAGGCTCTGAAACACCTACTTTGGATTTTAGGATACCTCAGGGATTTGCTTGTTGAAATGCAACAGTTGTATTCTAGATACATCTGTTAGATCTGTGTACAGTTCAGCAGGTTTGACTCCGTATGCCTCATTCCTTAGGTATTAAGTTAATAGCATTTTCCAGAAAGATATCTAAACTTTCTTTTACACAGTGCTTGGTGAATAATTTATTGCCAATTTACTACAACATTGCTGCCTGTGATGGCTGGTGAGTGATGCACCAGCTGCGGCCTCACTCAGGAAATGTGAAATGTCTCCATGTGCTCTGAGCAATGAGCTATGTGCTCTATTTGTTTGCTTATATGAAAGAACAACTCCATGTTAAAATGTAATAGAAATAAAACCCCTTAACAGCTGTATTGAGATAATGAACCATAATTTTCTTTTAAAAAACAAACAAACCCCCCCTTCCCCCCCCCCCAAAAAAAAACCAAAACATCAAGCAAAACCACAACAGATTAGCTTTAATACAAAACTAATGAAGATGGAAGAGTTCTTGACTTCCATTTTATAGCTGTCCTGAAGGTCATACTTTCTCAGAGATAAGGTATGTAAGCAACAGTATCCATTAATCTTCATAATGTGTTAAGGAAAGCAGGATGAAACAAAAAGTCCTAAATATTTTCATTGTGCCTGAAAGAAAACAGCACACTTCAAATACTTAGGAGGCTGCATTGAGTTCTGTTGTCCGTAATAACGAAAGAGAGGTGATTCTTCCCTTCTGCACGTATGGTGATGAAATAGAAGTTATCTTATTTTATAGCATCATTTTCTCAAGGTAAAGGTTCAGCAACAGACAAGATGCAAGGCTGATTTCAAACCATATATTGATCTGTCTTTTATTTATAGGAAAAGAGGGATATTTGTGATTGATGCAAATAATAGTGTTGTCCTTGAAATTGCAGTGTTATGCTTGTGTACAGGGTCCTTCAGGAAAAGTGGAAGCCAAGCAATTTCTACAAGGCTGTCCTTTGAACTAGTGAGTTTCTGGCAGATGTACCTTCCCCAGAACTAGAGTTGAACAATAACATTTAAAAATCTACTAACCTCCATTCAATTTCTCAGTTATCTTTTAAGTCTTAGCTCTTCAAAAAAGGTAAGAGGTGTGAACAGCAGTTAAGTACATCAACCTGCCTTAATCCCATTTATTCTGTATTAATTTGCAGAGTAAAAGCTTTTTGTTATCTGGGCATTCATAATGCATGAGTGGATCTGTAATGGATCGTAAATTTACTGAAAAGAAAAGCAATATTTGATCTGGTTCTCTGTCTCCCTCTCATCTTTGTTTTTAAATTTTTATTTACTTACCCCTATAAGGTATCTTGGGACAGGGAGAAGTAATTTTCTAATGGTAAATTGTGGATGCATGTTAGAACAATGGAAATCAAACATACATTCTTCTTGGATATGTGTATAAATTAGAGTGATAGCTATGACACGAGCAAAGGTAATTCTTCAACATGAGTGTTGGTAAGGCTGCAGTCCTACTCATTTTGGCACTACACTTCAAGAAAGACATGGACCAAAGATAGCAGGAGAGATGCAGGAATACTTTCACGGACATAATTTTCAGGACTGACCTGTGTTGTACTTTGAAAGGGCTTGTTGTGCCACTTGTGTTGTCTGTCCTGTAGTTTGGACTACTTGGGCTAGATATGAAGGGAATTTTCTGCCTACAAGGATAAGCACTGCTGAACAGACAGGAAAGTGTGGGTTATCCATCATACATGGTTTAAGGAACAAAGTAGAGAAGCATGTGTCAAATGTTTCAATATCTGATGTGTTTTGAGATGAGAGATGGACCAGATGATCTCTTAGGATGCTGTGTAGTTTTCATATGATTTATAAATGGTAGATGTTTTTTCAGAGCCCTTTAAGCCTAAGATGGGTCATACTTAAAATAGTGTTGTGATCTTGGTATAGCTGGCTTGCAATTTATCTCAAAAGCTTGTAGGTTTCTTTTATGGTTCAGATTTTCTGTCTCAAAATATCTTAATGAGGAGCTTAGTGACTGCCACTGGTGGGTTAAAAAAGAGTGAGTTTATAGCAAGGAGGAATATGACAAAAACCCATACCAACAAGCAAGACAGTACTTGGAGTGGTGCTTATGGTTTCGGTTGGTTTTTTGTTGTTGTTGTTTGGGGTTTTTTTTAATATTGCAGTGTGATTATGACAAAATTTCTGGTTTTTACTTTTACTGAAACTTTCTTGTCTCTTTGTGAAAGCATTGGTAGCATTCTTTGTTCTTTGCTCTTTCCTCTTTGTACTTGCCTCTTACCTTTGGCAGGTTGTTTTTTCCCCTGGTTGGAAGAAATAGAATAAAGTGAAATGATAACCAAAGAGCAGGTGAAGAAAGGTAAGATGAAAGTAATAGAGACAGTTCAGTTGTGAATTTAAAAGGAGAAAAAAAAATAAAGTAATTGGTTATCTAGTGAAAATAAAGGCACTCAGAAGAAATGCAGCAGAGGGCAGAGGACAAAGACAGACATATGGTCAGATACAGAAGATGTAGTCTGTAATTTTGGTCTGATTCCACACCTCCCATTCCTTTCAGATGGTGACAGTGAAGCAATTTAGGCTTTTAAATAAAAAGCACACTACTCATAGGGTCCTGGAGTTCTGTGTGCTTAGGGATAAATGCACTTTTATCTAAAAAATAAAGAGCTGTACTGAAGTCTTCCAGTCCATCTAAGAAAGTATATGGGTGCTTTGCCTTTAGAGCACAGCTGGGGCTGAGCAACCTGATTTCCCGTGTTCTGTGGAGAATGGTGTTTAATGGCTGCTTTCTCTGTATGGGCATAGCTGGACTGGGCGTGGTGGTGGAGAAGGTGGATTCTGAAGATTTGCACCCAAGATCTTTTCTTGAATCCTGTCTTCCTATAGTTGGGGAGATGTCAGCACTAAGTGGTGCCACCTGTGTAGTCAGATGATGACTTATGTTCCCCTGTGGCTGGCTGTGGGGTATTCCTGTGGGATCCAGCCCTGCTTATTTCCATATTCTAACAGTCAGTCTACTGGGAATAACTTATCCAGAGGTCAGGTCAAGGTTGGTGTGCTGGTGTTTCCAGCTCACGATTTACAGGACACAAGAATGAATTTCTTTTCTGGTGGAGTGCCTCTCCTGCCTGCATGTGAGAGGTTGTTTTTTTTTTCCTGAAGGGTGCTTGTGGGGGGTCGTGGGTTGGAAGGTTTTTTTATCTTTGTGTGTTATTTGATAAAATGAGCCCCAAATTCAAGACCTGTTTGTCTTTTTCTTCTGAAAGAATTCTTTATTGTTTTAAGAAGTTCAGTAGTTGCTGTTCTGTAGTTGCTTAAGTTAAACTTCTTCGCAACATGATCATTCAGAAGGGGAGGAAGCATAATTCTCTGCAAACTCCTATTAAAAAGCCACGCACTGCCCCACCCCTCCCACACTAGAGAAGTCCTTAGAGCGAAGAAGCAACATTTTATTCCTACACTGTGCTATTATTTAAATTTGTGTGCAGTCCTTTAAGTTTGAGTAGTATTGACATGATTAGAAACACAAACAAAACAAAACATAAAAGGAATATAACAGCTGCCAGCTTGCTTGCAGGGCGGTTCTTACAGGACTTGAGTGCAGTGATGATGCCTTGCTAAGTCTAACATCTGCTCAATGGGCAAGTACAGATCTAAAGGTGGTCTTTCAGAAAACATTGTTCTCAGAAGCCAAAAATCCAAACACAAACTACGAAGTTGTTTTTGTTCAACCTCCCCTCCCCCTGCACCCCCACCAAACTGTACTTATATTGGTCAAAACCCCTATTGCCTTTATTGTCTCATTATTTCTGTTATTACACATAATTACTATGTGATTTAATAATGCAGTACAAGTTGTACAGGATTATATGTATTATATTATCCAGTATTATTACCATCGTGTCAGTAGCTTACTTCAGATCTTCAGAATCTTTTATCTTGTTCTGTTCTTCTCCACACTTTTTGTTACAACTAGATAAAGTAAAATTAGGTAAATACTACTACTTATCATTCTATTTTATCCCATGGTGCCCCATCACTGTTTTCTGTTGGATTGCACCTAATAGCAGGCTCTTAGGTATGTATTATTTCAGTCAGCTCTGAAACTTTTTTTTGTGTTTGTGTATGTGTTTTAAAATAATATGCTTGATGAAAGTATGCCTTATCTCTGAAGCTATAGTATACAATGATTCAGGCATTTACGCAGCATGGACAGCTAATCCTCGCTTGGTTTATGGTTAGTTATGTTCTATTTTTTTAATATAAACAAAACTAACCAAGTCCCCTCCCCACCCCAAGCCCAAATCAAACTAAACCAAACACCTTCCAAATTTATGGAAACAATTGAAGTGCCGGGCATGCACACATAATTTATAGTAGTTTTGATTCTGCTTTGAGTTTTAAAGCCAACAGAAATGTTTAAGGAATTGTATTTTTTTTGAGGTATTAATGATTCTCAATTAAACTAATATATTTCTAGTCATATATTACTAATATATGTAATTTGTCTTTGGTTAAGATGGTTCCTAGGCTTTATTATTTACACTGACATATTCTTCACAAAAGAAAGACTTCTATGCTATAGTATAAGCCTTTAGATTCTAAAATAATTTTGTTTTCCAAGTTTGAGTGGTGACAAGTACTGTTTGTTTTTCTGGATTAGAATGTTCATATATTCTCAGACACTTGGAAGGAAAGGGAACAATTATTTGGAGGGAAGAAAAAGGCTTCCAACTTAGAGCTAAAATGAGTCAAGCAGTTAAGATATGTGAATTACTGCCCTGATGTTGTCAGCCTTAAAAATTTCAAGGTGGAAATGGGTATCTTAATTGTGGGTCTTCATAAGACTAATAGCTTGCAACTGGTTGTGCAGCAACTTCATTTGCCTACAAGTGTATGAATGATCTTTTTTTTTCATTCATCATAATTTCTTGATACTTTGTTATAAAAAGAAGACATAAAATCAGTATGTTTTCCTTTGAACAGCATAGTATGGTTTTGGTTTTGCTGTTAAATTAAATATTGGATTTTTTAGCTTATCTTTGATCATTAATTCCATTAAGTATCATATTCTTAGGATTATTAGCAATCAAGCTGAGTAATTCTTGACAGATTTTGGTGCAGTCTTGTTGCCAAACCCCCTCCAGACTCCTCTAAAAATCTAAACCATATTTTCCAGTGATCACTTGTAGAACATAATTGTGACTTTAAAGCTTATACAATCTACATAAGTCCACATATGGAAAATCCAGTGGGAGTCTGCCATCACAAAAAACTTAGCAGGTCCAATCTTCTTTCACTCTGGTCAGCTTTTTAAAGTTCTTTGAATACTTCATGTTCAGCAGTTCTTTGAGCAACATAATATGCTGAAAGGAGAATGATAAACAAAGCGTGTTATTTTTACTAGCTTTAATTTCCTGAGGCCCAATTGGAGACTTTGGGACTGGTGCCTGCTGAGAGCGTACCCACATACAGACCTGCTTCTCAGGCTTTCTCAGACAATTATTTTTTAATTGAAATGATTTATTTTCTGAGACTATAGATACTCTTTATTTACAGTCAGGCTTCCCTTTTCATTTAAATTATGTAGATTATTTTAATTTTTCATCTCACTCCGTACCTGCTCTGATCTTGATGTTGTTTTTTTGGTTCCTGTGGTTCCTGAACTCAAAATCACGATCAGTCTTTGTCACGTAGGTGCTCCCATCGGTTGTTGTGGCTCTTAATTGCCCCAGGTTTCCTTAGTGTGTTTCCCCAGTGTCAGATCACATTTAACAATGGAAACAGTATTGCACCCAATGGGCAGGCTGTCAAGTATCTGGGACAGAGAGAACATTCCGCTATATTAGATGCTAAAAGTTTGCTCTTAAGCCTTGTACTTATACTTTAAATAAATGTTTTGTCCTGACAGTGTTTCAGATTTTGACATGTGCACTTTTCCTAACCCATCTGTGCAGTACTTCTCACCCTAATTGACACATTCCTTCCTGGTCACCTACTGCTCTCTGCTTTTTGCCACAACTCATACAACCAGCAGCTACTGATGTTCTTTGTTCATAATTCTTGTGAAGATCGCTTTCTGTGGATAGACATGCCTGAGTCTTCTCTGTCAGTGCCCCCAGCGTGGTGTTCAGACACCTATTTCTGTCTTGTTTCATCAACAATTTATTTTCTGTAGAAGGAAAATAAGAAACAGTATCCTAATATAAAAACTGTTGATCCTGCCTCTTTAAGTATCAGTCGGGATTGAAAAAAACAATTATCTCTTTTTGAGTGATGAGGGCCACTGGTTTAACATCTGTAATTATTCATTTTAATAACTAAGATGATTAGTTAATATTATATAGGTCACGTTGCTTGGTACTAAATTGCAAAAATATCATAACCAGCATATTATCCCCAAATGACATGAAATTATTCTGTTTGCAAACCCTTCCTACTCCCCAAATCTCTCTCATATTTGCCAAAACATCACAGCAGTTTTCTTCATTCTCATTATTTCCACACTTACAGGCAGCGCGTGAATCTGCTTTTACTTTGTTTTCCTGACAGGTCTATATTTTGAAGGGGATTTTAATTTAGGTCAAATTCTTAAACTTTATTATGGATTAAGGTCACTGATTTGATGTTTGAGATTTAAATTAGTGGCCAATTTTCTCTGATTTTGCCTGTTTCTGCACTTTCACTCTTAAGTAAAACTTACTTTCTTGATAGTAGAGATGTTGAAGTTTAAAGCAAAGCTAAAAAAAAAAATCACTCTACTATAAATAAGAAAATTGGATATGATCAACAGCTGGTGAGCCTCACTCACCTTGGAGAGGGAGAACTGTGCGGACTCCGCTCTGTGAGGTCTAGGATAGGACTTTGTGCTCATTGTGGCTCAGATGAAGGGTCACAGATGATAGGACTGCCATGCAAGTTCTGGCCTTGGGATAATACCATGCTCCCGGGCAGCCCTTGGGACCTGGTCACTTTGGTAGTTTAATTCCAGGTCTTGATTTTGATGCAGTGGTTTTTGTGGTGGAGTGGGTTGTAGCCAAGTACAGGAAAGTGAGGTTGGAAGGAAGAGTGATTTTAATGAGATTACGCACAGTCTTGGGCAGAAATTCGGTTACTTTATTGAAAGTAGTTCTGAACTTAGATGTCTGTTTCAAATAGCTGTGCTGTTTCCAGAACAAAGTGTAATAGGTCAAATGCTCAGAAACACTTTTCATAGCACTTGCAACATCCCAATCTTCATCTTTGCTGCTGTTGGCTATGGACACAGTTGAGTGATCACTGTGCTGCTTTGAGATGATTTAAATGTTACATTGGAATCACATTGTATGATTTTCAATGCAAAACTGCAACGAACCGTGATGTTTTTATACGCTGAGTATTTATCACTGATGGCTGCTTTTACTGGGAAGTTGCCTTCTTTCTGACAAGGGTATGCAACACTTCTGCTGTGGTTCGTGCTTTTGGAATAAAAGTATTTTTACATTAAACTAATGAAACCAGCAGGAGTTTACTTGCAGTAGGGCTAACGTTTCTTTCTTTGGTTTGTAATTTTATCCCAGCCAGTCTCACCAGTCCTTCAAAAATACTTGTTCTTTTCTGATTTCCCTCTGAATTCTTGCCACTGAAGTAAATGGAATTCTCGACAGTATCCCAGATATTAATTATCTATAAATTGTATAAAAGATGCAAGTCAGATTGCTCTTGCAGACTGTTGTAGTGGTTTTATTCTTTTGTCCTCAAGTATTAGAAATGTTTTTTTCCTCTTTTCCTTCATTATAACATGCTGCTGGCAAAGATTCACAACATGCATTTTAAGCAGTTTTTAAGATCAGGAAAAATACTCCAATGCACTAGAAATGAATCAATAATAAACTTTCAGTGGCTATATACAAAACAGCCATTTGGAAGTAAAAGCTCTCACTTCTATTCAGTCTCTAGCAATGGAGTCGATTAGGCTTGTGTCTTTCACGTTAATATGAATTATGCTTGGACAAAATAAGTAAAAGAAGATTGAAAATGTGTAGGTCCAAATTAGCAGAGATGCTTTTCTGCTGCAGATTTAGTGCTGTTTGAAGCTTCCAAAAAGCATTATTAAAACCACTTCAGAATTGCTCTCAAGCAGTTAAATAACCTTTCATTGCAAACATTTTTGTAACTGAACCTGTGTAAGTAGAGAGACTTTTAATAACAGTGTTTAAGACCTCTTCATTGATTTAAATACTCTTGCTTTACACAGCCTGAATCATGCACCTGCTCTAGCCTTTTACAACCACTGTAATAAAATTCTGTAGTATTTTATATCTTTTTATGCTTTTTCACTTTCTCTTCACTTTTTTTTCATGTACTTTTTTTTTTATAGTGTCTCCTTTTCTTATTTTCTGGGATTTTAGTACACTTTTCATAAAGTGGTCATTTATATTCTTGGAACTTAAATTAAAACATGCAGCAGCAGATCTGTCTCCTTTAGATTAATTTAATCCTTTTTAATTCCACCAGTCCTGGAAATGTAAAGAAGTAGTTCAGAGTGCTGCACCGCCCCCCCCCCCGGTAACTTTGAGATCGAAGTATCATATTTGCAATCTTTTTGGGAAAGAAAAATGATAATTCATTTATCCATTCTCCAGGGAATATTAAACACCTTACAGATTACTGTTGTGGCAGACTTGAACCCAGATAATGTTGTCAGGTTTTCAACGAGCCACGGTCTGGAATTGAAAGAGTGCTCCTGTCAGCATTGCAGGCATACCTGACCAGCTTCATAAGTTAATTCAAAGTCTCTTGGAAGGCAAAGGCTGAACTACCTGTTTCACACGTCCTTTGGAATACTACAATCAATCAATTCCTCAATAATTTTTGTCTGCAAAGTCATTTGCCTCCACCCCTACCCTTTTCACAGTCTAATGTAGAAGAATAAACATTTACGGAAGAGATTTCTGAGATTTCTCCTGGGATTAAAGTGTGTTACTGATAATTTCATATTGTGACACACAAGGTCTATGAAATTATAGACTATGTCAACAGCATGAGTTAATTATGTTTTAAAGAGGGGAAAAAAAAAAAAAGCGAAGTTATGCAATGGGAGCTGGATGAGCTGTGAATGGCTATGAGTTTCTCTGAAGGAAATGGGTTGTTGTTGTTGGGGGGTTAGAAGAAAAAAATAATCTGCACAAGAAGATATATAGTTGCATAGTAGGAGTGAGCTGAAACTTTGTACCTTAAGCATTAGAGAAAAGGGATAAATGGATGCAGTAAGAGATCTGGAGGAGATGTTGCATTACCTGCAGGAAAACTCACCAACTGATGCTGACGGCATTGGTACACTGAACTTGGATATTCTTCCTGCAGCACATCACAGTGGCAGGTTTTTTTTCTGATCACACATCCCACTTCTGTCAAGGTAAAAGCAGCTCACTTGAGATGAGAGTTATCTGTCACTTTCTGAGGGGAGATGGGGAATCTGCCAACAAACCTTGTAGTATTTTTCTTGGTGGTTTTGCAGGTACTTTTGCCAGTCCAAAAGTTGAATGATGAGGCACAGGGTAAGACAGGCTTCATACTGAGCCACTCTTACTGTTCTTAACTTTAGTAAAGTATACCTAATTGGTTGCAAAGGCATTATTGTTTCTTGCACATGTTGCTCTAATTTGAACTAATTAGAATACAATTACACTGTTTTGTGCTTAATTAGGCTCTCAAGTAGCTTCTTCAGGCTAAGTTTATCCCCCTGACTCTGTATTTTGAGATCTCTCTTGGCTCCACTGGAAGACTCAGGTAAGAGGGCCTCTGAACTCAGGAAGAGCTGCTACTTTTAAGTCAATTATGTTCTTGTTCAGGAACGTTGCTATTCATTTTTTTCCAGAACATTTGAACAAGAACTATCTGGTGGTGATCCACTGGACTTGCATTTCTTAGGTTGCTCTGTTACTTTTTTCACAGGATGTTCAATCTCTCTTAAGACCACACTGTAAATTCTTATAAGAAGTGCCCTTGGAATAGAAATTTCCTCATTATCCTTTACAATAAAGGCTTGTGCCAAAAAATAATTTAATTTCACTGCTGTCTCATCATTATTTTAAATTCCTTACAGATTCCTGATCCAAAAAGGGCTTGGAATTGCTCACACATTCACCTTGATATTAAAGCATTTAGTTCCATGCATACAGAAATCTCAAATCCATAATATGATGCTGACTTTTAAAATATTGATGGGTGTGAGCTAACTGTGAAATACTTAAATATTTAAATTCCTATGTGAAGAATTCTGAAAAACGAAGGAGTTACAAAATATTTTGGCTATCAAAAATGAAGGGGAAAAAAGGAAATACTTACCCATGAAATACTGAGATTTAAGCACTTATTCATGGTAATTCCAGCAGAATTACGGCACCAGTTCATTTACCCTAGTACCATCAGTCTGGATTTGTGCAGCTTTGATGTTAGAGACAGAGGTAACCTATGAAGTAACCTACTAGTAAGATAGTTTTCTTCAATGTTTACTCATAAGAGTTACGTACTTCTTAATCTTCATATTGGTCGTTTACTCAAAATAGATTTACTAAGACAATATATATTCAATGTGCTGAATTAAATGGAAGATTTTGAATCAGCTAAAATCAGACACTTGATGTACTTCAGGCTTCTGTGGTAGTGATCAGGTGTGTAAAGAAAAACAATTACACTATTATGTGTAACCACTTCAGAATTGCTCTCAAGCAGTTAAATAACCTTTCAGTGCAAACACTTACTTAAGTGGGGCCTGAGGTTCACTCAGATGGGCTGACACAAAGTAGCAGGAAATTACACCAATTTGAGACTGCCCATACTCTAATTATATCTGGTGTATGTTATTTAGTGTTACAAATTTCAAATTCCTGACAGAATAACACTTCCTGAACCAGCTTTTCACTGCCCGCTGCTGCAATGTGTAATTCCACCTGTCTGGGATATGTTCTTCAGGGCTGATATCCCCTGCAGGTGGTAGAGAGATGCTGCAATACTGCAAATGTCCAAAAATCCATGCAGATCCCTGTGAGCTTATTGTGTAGCAGCTGCTGATCGAGACTAATGACACCCAAACTATTTACATGCTCAGCTATTATCTTTTCTAATTCACCCGTTTTTAGCTGAAGAGAAAAGTCTCTGCCTGGGGCTTTGAAGCCTTGAAACTTGCTTACCAGTATTGCAATTGACCTAATCAGCAGTGTTAGAGATTAAAACAAAACCTTGGAATGAAAAGGTTTTGGTTTTTTTAACCTGCTGTACTAATTTTTAATCTTAAAGTTGCTTTACAGACACAAAGGAAGAATTTTGGTTGCAAATACTAGAATGATGTCTACGAAACTTGATATCAAGTAGGATCTGTTGAGTTAGTTTTTTTTGATTCCCTTCGTTTGTCAGAAGTTCAAAAACTTGTATCAGTATAATAGTAAATGACATTAATTCCATCTGTAAGATGTGGGAATAATTTTTTTCAAAAAAGTCTTGAACCCTTTCAAGTTATTGTGACAGTTTTCTACTCAGCTTGACTCTACTTTTTTTCCTTGATTCTTCATATTGCACATGAATTTTCCTCAAATGCAGTTATCTTTGTTCCTTCATACTTTTCTGACACATTATTCCTCCACTTAATCTAATTAGTGAAGTTCTAGTTCTGCCTTTAACAAAGGCGATGTTACCTGCATTTTTATGTCAGTTAGTGTTCTGTAACCTTTCACCTGAGGTTGGTGGTTGCAAGCCAGAAATATAGAAAGAATTTCAAAGTATTTCTGGACAAGTGAATGAAACAGTCTGCAGTGTTTTAATTGGGAAATCCAGTTATGAAGCAAAATTAATAAAACAACACTTGTTTAAACCCAGATCAATTAAAACATTTCTAAAAATGCAAATATATACCTGTACCCCTACACTGGAAAGAAGAAGAAATATTATTTCTCATTACATGAGACAGCTTAGAAAATGAAATGTTACCATAAGGAAACCTTATCAGTTTTTGACTCTGGAAATTATAATTGGAGCCTTGTTTAGCATGAGGTTGAGCTAATGCAAAGTTTTTGTTAGCTTTTCTTTTGTAAAAACACTAAATAAACAGCCTTCAAATAAATATAACAGATACTTTTGTGTAAATCAGGACTAATCAAACATTCATGACTGGTTTTTGTGTACTGGATGGTCTGGGTAAATGGAAGAGAACAAAGGAGAGCTTAAGTTGGTACTTTGCTCTGCTCCCCTGCTTTCAGCCCTTCACCATTCATGTGCCTCATGGATGTTTAGCAATCCGTTTCTAATCCCCTCAGATGAGAACAAAGTGCATGTAACACTTATTTTTCACCTGTTTTTTTTTTTCTTGAACAACTGTTTTATCTGCAATGCGTGCATACATCTGGTTTGTTTCAGAAAGCTTATGTAATTTGGCTGTATGGTTTGAGTACATTTTTCTTCAGGGGATGTGTGTGCACTAATAAGTTAAGTTTTCATTAGAAATAACGTAGCATAGTTTTTCCAGTAAATGCCACAATATTAAAATTAGCAGTAGTTAGATAAATGGGTAATGTAAAAGGAGAAGCATCTCTGAAGGTCTGGAGAGAGTATTTATACAACAGAGTCACTAGGAGAAGATTTACAGCTAATATTCAGCTGTCCTAATTTCTTCTACCATACTTTGAAACTTCTTTCTATATGTTGAGGAATAGTGTTAGCTAATGTTTTCAAATAAGAGGCTGTGTTTTGCATTGTGCATTTCTCCTGGTGTTATATGAGGTTTTTGGAGAAAATTTAGCTCAGATAATCCAGGAGTGATTTGGGAATTAATAAGGTTGAAGAGCTGTTGCTAGCCAGCTCTGGGTTGTGAATGGCACAGGAAGGTGAGGCAAACCCTTGGGGCTGTGTTCAGCATCACATCACTGGCTAATGGCATTGAGACTTTATCTTCCCTCCTGGCACCCACTGAAAAGATGGACTGGCCAGCAAGTAGCAGAGTCACAAAAATAAGCAGCCTCCTTTTGTTCTGTCTCTATTACTTCATAGCCAAGCAAATGTGACTAGACAGGAAGCTTACTGAGGTTGCTTTGGTGTTATGGAATTGGAAATTTAAGTAATTTCAAGTTCTCAAATGTGACATTTACATTTTAGTTATGATATGTATTGGTTTTGCTTTCCCCAGGATATTATGGATTCAAATGCTGCGGTTCAAAAATGGAATGAAACATACTTAGTATCATGAAGTGAGGTGTGTGATTTGAGCACACAGAAGGTTCCAGTGGATGAAGTCAGGGTGCTTAGTGGGGTGTGTGCTGCATTTTGCACCCAGGCAGGCAGGATATGAAAACATGTCCTTTTCCTGCATGCTGCATATCTTGTTGTTTTTTTTTTTTTTTTTTGTAAACAAACAAAAAAAACCCAAAAAACCCAAAACCTGAAACAAACGACTGCCCCCCCCCAATCCCACAACAACAAACCTTTTAAAAAGAATCAACAACTGCCTATTGCATTTTTTTTATGATCGAAGAGTTCACATGGACTTTGGTACCCCATTCACATCCCTTTGAATTACAGAATATTTCTGATTGTCCTGAGAAATATTATAAGTCGTATTGACGGAGTCAGAGAAACTTGGAGTAGTCAGACTACCCAGGACCAAGTACTCCCATCCTCTTTGGATTTTTTTTTTTTTAAATTCAAACTCAATTAGTGGCAAATTCTTACAAGTGCTTTTTTCCCCCTCATCCAACTAAAATTAAAACTATTGCTTTTGTCCTTGTGTCACTTCTACTGTGTGTGCGTGTCATCCTTAAGCCTTGACTAAATGTTGCTTTTCCCTTGGATCGGAGAAAGCATATTCCTGAGTTATTGTTCGGTGTCTTGCTGGCCTTGTCAATACACCAGAACTTTAATTCAGGATCTATACTTTTTCAGTGGATAAACAAAAGACAGGGATTCGTCATAAAGGCTAATGGGGGAAGAACAAATGTAACTGTGATACCTCCCTCTTTGGTTACATTCAAAACTGTAACTCTAAGAAATTGAGATTAGGATTCTGCATACAAAGCAGATATTCGAACTATATTGGGTAAGCTCTCCACTGATAATTAAACTGTGTGTGGATACTTTTGGAGTGGTGATAGACTCCTGGGCTGAGTAACAAAGGTGAGAACTGGGCCATAAGTGTTTGGAAAAATGCAGTTTATGCCAGCTTTTATTTTCACAGCCTTCTTGATATCATTAATGTTATTGATCACTGATCAGTGAAGGAGTAATACCGTTCCCACTGGGACATGTTATGATGCTGACATATCAGTGTTATTTACAAATTGTTTGAAGCATTTCTGCCAGGAATGTATGGAATATTAAATAACATTAAGTCACAATAGGATGCAAATTAGTTTTCACCTCTCTAGTGGTTTGTAAGGCTTTCATCATTTGTGAATTATGAAAATTAAATTTCACTCAGGGTCACAGAAACTATGTGTTAATCTATTAACAGCAAGTACAGTTTCAAGGGCAATGTGCAACAGAAACAAATTTTTGTTTTATCATAAATTCATGCTTGGGCATTCTACATTATTTCAACCAACTAACAGTTTTTCATGTAAGTTCCTTTTCTTGAAGGCTACTTAGGTAATGCTTCAGTTGGTGCAATTTCTAGTGGAATACAAAACCGCCCTTGAATGAAAAACACACATAGATCTAACAATCTAGTGTAATCAAGGCTCTTATATTCTGAGTGTTCCAAACAGAAATTGGAAGCATTAATTTAGCAGTAGGAATAATGGTTTTTAGGGTTTTCAGGATAGTACCTAATACCTTAGCAAAATGCTGTGATGATAGAATTGGTTTGATGAAATCATAGGTGTTTTGCCTTGGGAAACCCAAAGACCCAGGAGAGTGCAGAATGCTAAGTGTTTGAGACCCATCATCTTAATTCACAACTGAAATGCTTGTATAGAAGATAAATCTCATTGGGATGAGTCTCTCCACTCTGGCCATGCTTGGAGTCCTTGCCAAGAATTTGCACAGGGAGTGTGCCATAGCTCCAGTCCAGTTACATACCCTAGGAAAGCTGCTTTGGCAACTATTCCTGTCTACCTCTTTACTGAGACTGGGGAACTAATTTTTCTGAGCGCTTTTCTGTCATTTTAGAGTAGAGAGAGATAAGCTCACTAATGAAGCCCTGAAGATTATTTTGAGGCAGACTGTTGGCCTTCACTCGGAGGCAGTCTAGAAATACTCTTGTGCTCATCTGTATTTGAGAAACATAGAATGATTTAGGTTGGAAAAGACCCTTAAGATCATTGAGTTGAACTGTAAACCTAAAACTGTCCAGTACTAAACCATGACCCTAAGTGCCATATCTACATGTCTTTTAAATGCTTGCAGGGACAGTGACTCAACCACTTCCCTGGGCAACCTATTCCAATGCTTGATAACCCTTTCAGTAAAGAAATTTTTCCTAATATCCAGTCTAAACCTCCCCTGGTACAACTTGAGTCCGTTTTCTCTTGTCCTATCACTTGTCAATTGGGAGAGGAGCCTGACACTCACTACAAGCGCTTTTCACGTAGTCGTAGAGAGCAATGAGGTCTCTCCTCAGCCTCCTCTTCTCCAAACTAAACCTCCCCCGTTCCCTCAGTCATTTTAAAGACTACAGTCTCAGTGCAACTGAAAGGGGATTGCATAACGAATGTACAAAACATTCATATAAATAGTTGCATTGTGGATGAATTCAGGCTTCAGAACTACACTACACAGCTGTGTTACAGTACTCCAAACACCACTGATGGGCCCTTTTTAGGGGCTGCTGCTTGCTTTCCTCACTACTCTGGAAAGGTGTTTACCACTTAGAAACCTGAAATCACTAAGCAGGGATTTACCTAGAGAAGAACTTTCTCGGGCACGATATGTATAGTCTTTATAGTGCGATGCAAGGAACTAGTATTTTATTTATAATCTCTGCATATGGGTAACTGCATATGGGAAGACTGTTTCATATCATGTCTGAAGGTTCTTTTTCTATAAAATACTGAATACTGACAAAAAGGGCATAACAGCTAGGGTTGTTATTCTCTTGTGCTACCTGATCTATGTTATGCTAATATAATATCCCTTATCTGTTTAAATGTTGTGTTTAGGCTTCTGGGATTTATGATCCTTCTTTTTTGGTGTGTGTGTTCTTTGTTTTTGCATTTTTTATTTTTTTTTTTTTTGTTTGGTGGTTTTTCCTTCTGCTTATAACTTGAGGAAAGTCTAAGGGGTGAGGGGCTTAAAGATGATGGATTTTTTTGTCGCTTTGGAAAAGGCTTTTCTTCTAGATATTTGCTCTACAATAGATTAGCTCCCACTTCATTAGGTTTGACACAGGAATTAATGGATAAAACTTTTTTTTTTTTAATACAGATCACAGAAATCAATGCAGAAAACTGTAGTGGATCCTGTGGATCCTCTGCATCCTCTGGTTAAATAATCTGTGATTCAGTCATTGTAAAATATGCGCTAATGAAAATGTGCAACTCTTAGATAAAATCTGAGAAATACTCCTAACGCCTGGTGCTTTATTTCACTTTCAGGGAAGAATTGACAAGTGTATGAAGATGGAGGTTTTCTTATTTGAATTTGTAGTATTTAAGACATTTAAATAACTCTAAATAAATCAAAGAAGATAGTTTTAGGAGATACTTTTCTAGTATGGAGAGGTATACGCTTCTGAGAAGTTTCTATGAAAGTAATATTACCTTGAGGTTACCTCAGTGCACGGGCAATAAATATGTAAATTCTAGAGGACTGGTTTAGGGCCCTGGGCCAGCTGATGTGACACTGAGCCACCTTTCCTACTAAACCGGCCCTCTTACCGGCCATGTCTTGTAGCCCTGGAATGGGAGCTGTGCGCTGCCCACGAGCCATGGTCTGCCCACTGCTGGTCTACAAGAAGCTGCTGCCTTCTGCCTCTGAGGAGGGATAGCCCCTCTTCCCTCAAAAAACACCTATAGATTTTTGTTTTGTTCTTCATAAAGAAGAAAATCAGATCAGTAGCTATAGAAACAGACTGGTCAGGCTAAGAATGAAGAGAGTAAAAAATAGTGGTATGAACCAATAAATCAGATACTCTAATTATGGATAACATATAACAGAAACTGATGTGGAAAGTTTAGTGTTCTGAATGCCCAGCTGGCAAATATCTTTTCGATATGGGGTACTTCATCTCTGTAATCAATAATAGCAACAAACAATTGTTTGACAGCATTTTATCACTGTAATCATCAACTGTTGGATCAATGAAGAGCATTGAACGGTTTCTAAAAAGAGAGAAACACATCTGTTAATACCCCTGAATTGGCCTATATACTTGTTTGATTCAATAATCTGCTAAGAGGCAATGCAATAAAGATATCAGAGGATGGAAAAGGGTTTTCATTATGACTTCCTTTAAACCAAGGACACATGCTTCATAAAAGTATCAGTAAGTACAGCACCAAATGCAGGTAGTCACACCTGAACTGTGTGAGTGTTTCATTTTTTCTGTTTGTGCAGATGCACTTGCAGAAAGTTCAGAGGAAAATTTTCTGGCATTAGGATGAAGTTGCTTCAAGAGAAACTTGCCTTTTCTCAATATTGTGATACTTTGGGAGGACTTTTCCTCTGATCTCTCCATAGTAATGTAGCAGAGAAATATCTGATAAGTAGAATTTTTTAAATTAAATTTGACCTGAGTCCAATGGTTGAGTGCTGAGCCTAGCAACGACATTTAAGGTGGCACTATTTCAGAACTATTTTCTGTCTCCCACAATTCAGAATCTGACATGGGAAAAGACACATCAGAAAATTGTAAGAAAAACATTCAACAAGATGCTCATTGTGACATCTTTTTTTTTTGTTATTGTTTTGTTTATGTAAGTTTGGAACAGGAGAGATTTGTCATGGTAATGGTGTAATTTGGTTTGTTTTCCTGGATGTGAAGATTTCATTGCAACCCTTCGAAATCAAGAGCTGTGTCCATTTTGTTCCCACACAGAAGCTGGTATAGAATATACCTCAGAGCTGATATTTTTTGTTTTGCATGTAATACAAAATTTATATTTTTATATGAAGCACAAGGTTCAGTGAATGAAGTATTTAACACTGGTGTATGATTATTTTCTTATTATATGGAACACATGTATTTTATTGTTTTATGAATGGTTTGCTACTAACTATCTAAACAGTGGAACAACGATGTGGTGTAAATAGGTAGATGACCATTTTAAGAGCCTATATTGAAAAGGCATCTTGAAGTTGGAAGAGGCAGCTGCTAACATATGCAACAGAGAGTTTAAAACTTGTCACCAGATTAAAGATCAGTTGGTTGGTTGATGGGAAAGAGGTTGTACCTATCTGGAAAAGGATCAGTTCTTTTGATCTGATTTAGAGGCCCACAGGAAACAAAGGTTCCCAGACTCAGATCCTCTTCTGTAAATGCAGTCTGAGGGCAGAGAGTTGCAGAACTACCAGCAGTTTTTAAGAGCCTTGTGATTAGATATAGGAATAGATATAGGAAGAAAGAGAGATCTAACAAATTCAGGTTTTTTTTTTTACAAGTTATGCATGATTTTGTTTCAGTCACCTTTCTCATGTTTGGTTTGCATATCTGTAAATAAACAAAATTATTTTAGTCTGACTTGAGTTAAAGTTGATTTCAAGGTAACTGGCGAAGAAGGGAATAATATCCTTGCTATTGTAGTGGTCCTTACGTTCAACTTCAGAACTACCATCTCTTCCCACCTGCCTTAGCTGAGCTGTACTGACTGCTCTGGGAACTGCTCTTGCAGATGTGCAGGTGGAGATAATATTTTTCCGGTGGTCAGTGCTGAGAAAGCTGCCAAGTACTGTGGCTGCTGAAAGATAGGGAGGATACCTTGCCATTATGATCAAGAGGGGAGTTAGAAATCTTTGGGATTAGTTTAATTAAAAAGAGGTGAAGGTCAAGTAATAAGTACAGATATTGAAGTTGTTGTATATACTTAAAAACAAATAAACAAGTCTTCTGATTTTTTTTTATGAAAAAAAGCTAAAGCAAGCTCATGCTGAACTGAGAATAAAGGTAGAGTAACAGGTGTGCACATCTTTGGATTTATGATAAACTTACACATGCACAACTGAGGATTTTTTGCTTTGACTTATAAAATATTATTTCAAGATGTCTTTGGTAGCCTGGGATGTTTTGCAGATGTGATTTGATTTTACTTTCTTGGCATATATCCATATGGCATACATCAATCCTTTGAAACCAGTTAAGGGCAACATAAATGGTGGGATAGTCCTAAAACCATATTGTACTGATAAAACATCCCACAAAGCTACATGACATTCTACCTTGGAAAGCAGGGAATCCAAGTAGAAGTGGCACAGGCTTTCTTGGATTCAAGGTAACATCGTTGTAGGCTGTTGTTACCCTTTCCAGTGTGTGAAGCCGGGAGATTTCAGGATGCTGGATTAACAGTGGTTCATTAGCTGCAAGGCCCAAATTGAGACTGTCGGGTTCACTAGTAACATGTGGACATCTAGTACTACAGCAGGAACTTGGATGTGAGTACTAGCAATCACAAATCCATCTTTTCTCTCAGGTCAGAGATCCTCTGGAGGGTGGGGTTTTTTTCAGTGTTTCCAATTCTTTTTAAAAACTGAAGACACGGGCTGGTGGAGTTTGCTCCTTCATGATTGCTTCATGTTCTAACAAGCAAGATGGTGTGACTGAGACCCTGGAAAGGGAGTAGATTGTGTTCCCCACCTCCTCTTTTCGGACATACGCAGTGATGCCTTCATCCCAGAGACAGAGCTTCTAGTGGACCTTGAAGGTCTGTCAGCTTGGGAAGGATTCTACTCAACTGCATTAACACAGATTTTTTTAGCACCTATAATGAAACTAAGAAACTACCAAACAGTGGGTGCCGTTACTGTTACTGAGTAGCTTGGGCTGCAAACACCCACTCTGGTTGCTATAACCCAAAGATAAATGTCTGTCTGGAGGTTTATTCCCTGATATGTAGAGGGGTGAAAAAAAGGAGCAGGGGGAGGGAGGAACACTTAAAAACTGACAGAACATTTCAGTTGGATGTTTTTCCAAGGAATCTTCCTTTTCATTCAAGGCGGCAGGGCTTGTTGTAGGTAGAGAGAAGGATTAGAAAAATCCTGTTTTGATGACACCAGAATTGATGGGGTTTTTTTGTTGTTTTTTGTTTTTTTTTTCCTCAATATTTTCCACTTTGGTCCTTTATCTAGCAAAAATTCTGTATAAAACGAAGTGGGGCTTGACTACTGTCTCAGAATGTAATTCTAACATATACTAGCCAATTTGGTAGATGTGACCAGATTCATGTGTTTACTGAGGCAAGCTTGACTATGAATTCTTAGTGGCTAAAGAATAAAAGCATCTGACAGAGCAAACATCTGACATCTGGTACATTGGTAAAGCTACAAAATTGTTTCTGTGAATCCAGCTTAGTAATGAATATAGTTTAATGAGCCATAGAATACTGCATTGTATAATATTAAAATGCATCTGTTTAGATTTTATTTTACTGTGTTACATAATAATATTTCAATTTGTCCTGTTGAAGTATATGACTATTTGCAGGTTTTCAGGAAAGTAAACAAATTGTTTCAGAAGAAAGGACAAGAAATTCCTTATAATAGTAAAAGACACATGCAGTGTAAACAACTGAAAAATTGACCTCAGCTAGAATTCTTTCTCTACTTCTACCAAAATACGA
>WHYT01015194.1:164593-183691 GCA_009806455.1 Tetrax tetrax | reverse complement strand
TTTTTTTTTTTTTTTTTTTTTTTAAAATGGATCTTACAAAAATTGGATCTTACCACACAGTATTTCATTTATGTAGTACAATCATATTGCATGTTCCTATGGAAGCAAGAAAATGCTAGTTTTCTTGAAATGTGCTAGATAATCAGCACTGCCTCATTGATGTAATCACCAAGAAGCATGTGATAAAGAACTCTAGAAATGTTCTTTACAATAGATGGTATATAAATGTTACTTCTTCGATACATATATTTTGTTGTATTTGTTGGTAAAACACCAACATCAGAGCGCTCAGTTTTGATATCTTAGTTTGATTTAGTTGAATAGCAAAAACCAAACAAACAAAAACCCTGAAGAAAGCAATTTAAATTACATGCTTGTATATAGAAATGTTCTTTCACTGTTGTGAATGTACATATTTAATATGATTGTCCCTAAATGTTACCTAGAACACATCACTAATCAAACTCACAATTGGTAGTAACGTACAAACACTATGGAACACAACTTCACTTTAACTATGTTTCCATACTTTGAATTGTTTTAAGTTTCTACTGGGCAGTCAAGGTACAGTGTAGGTGCATTTTTCAGGAGTACTCTGACTCTACCAATCCCAAGCTGGTATGCAAATAATGTCTGAGACTGCTTTTATTATTATTTCAATTTTTACATCAATTTTAGAAAGAGATTTTCTGCTTCTCTTGTCGCATATTCCCTTGGAATACTCTTAACTCTAGAAAATATTTTAAGTTAGAATTTACCGTTTGCTGGCTGAAATTTTTCACCTATAAAATCTGTAATCTGATTGTATTCTTTTTTTCATGAGAACATAAAATCTTTACAGGCTCAGATCAAAGTACTGTGTGATGTGAAGTGTATATCTAGGGGGAGGTACAGGAACAGAACATATCTGTAATGATACTTTAATAATCTTTCAGTAAACAATTTACTGCTGTGAGATTTCCTGAGCCAAAGGTGATCTCTAAGTTTAGTAATACTTTGCAATTATTTATTTATTTATTTATTTACCTGTGGATGTGTCAGTTCCCTCTTTACCGTCTCCAGCACTCCAGAACAAGGAATTGCACAGCTTAGATATGTTCTGAAACTTCACCTTGCAGACAAACAGTGACGCTTCCAGCCCAGCTCCTTGTGATCTGTAATTCAGGCACTGCACAACATTTTTGCATCGAAACACCCTTGACTGATTTCTTTTAAGTGAATTTGCATAACTACTTCTCTTAATCAAAGTTTGGAAATTCTACTTTATTGCACTTTCAATGCAATATTTACAAGCAAGATTTGTGATCCTGAAATTAATAGTCTCATCTAAACCATTTTGGCTTTTTATTGCCTTGCTGTTCAATTATACTGCGATCTGATCCATTTGCTCTGAAACTGCCAGCTGCTGGGAAACTGATGCTTCTGGGATTCCCTGCTGAGTGACAGTGAGGTCTTATTCCTATCCACTCACAGCTGAAGCATCTGGAGTGTTAAGCAGTAAGTACAGCATCCAATTCCTCCCATTCCTTGATGTAAAACAAACAGAGAATACTCCCCATAGAACAGTTATTTTTTCATTCTAAAAAATCAAAGCAATACTGAGAACACCTCCTTGGTGGAAATCACAAAGTAAATCAGTAAATATAAAATATTAACATAAGCAATAATATACCCCAGGCACATATAGCCATTAAGACCATGGGGTGTTTTTTTTAAGGCGATGGTGTCAGCTTCATGGTGCAGTTTTCTGTACTTTTATAAAGCTGGCTGTAAAGGGAAACCAGCCAAGTCTGGGGATTTGTAATTATGAGACTCAAGAAGTATGTTAGAGCAGTGTAAGAAGGATTGCTCTCTGCACATATTGGTAGCTCTGCTTTGGGAATTCCACTGCATGAAATTATTGCCCAAATTATTTGAACTCATGAGAGTTAAGATAGTATGAGTTTCTTTCAATAGAAACTGGGCGAGGGATGACTTATATGGGTGTATGTTTGTATTTATATGTATGTATTGATGTATATATTTTAATTGAGTCATATAGTTATAAAAGATGCAATTTTCTAATATGATCAGAAGTACATGATGTTCCCCAAATTAGAAAAGTACTTTGTCTCATCCTGTTATCATTGTAGTATTTATAATCAAATTTTTGCTTATATATCTTTGATAGTCAGCCTATGCGCTTCAGTTTATAACTTTAATCCATTTTTGCCACTTAGTGCAGTAATACAATTGCATCCTTGAATGTTGACTTTAGGCAATACATACTTTTTTGTACCTCCTCCTTCCCAATCATATGTGTCTATTTTTGAGCACAAAACTGTGAAATCTGCATTAGTTCCTGGTTGTGTTACTGTGTCCAATATAGGCTCAGTCATTCTGAAATTGTTTGATTCTTGCATGGGAATTATGGCTCTTTGTATCTGCTCAGTAGTTTAGGGAGTGGGAGTACCTGTACTGTGTAGAGCCGTATGATGCAAAATTTTCAAACCTCATCTGCAATCTAACCTATCACCTGTACTTTTAATACGAAACAAAGTTTGAGGACTTAGTTTCTTCTCTCCTTTGTCTCAATTTTCTTTATTGTTTTGATATGGACTTTGGGCCAGATGATGTTCAGTCAAGCACTAATGACAGCATCAGAATGAGCTGAGGTTTTAGGAGGAGGCCGGGTGCCAACTTCCATTCATAAATTACTTCCAACCCAAACAACTGTAGATATGACAGGAAGAGGATAAACTTGAGTTGCTCTTTTCTTCAATAAGTGCTGACTAAAAGAAGAACAAAACCCTAAGGATTTAATTGACTCTTCTCTGCATTAGTCACCATGTGACTGTAGAGAAAACACAGCCGTGCTTGCCCTGCTTGAAATGAGCTGTGTCAATCAAAGCTACTGTGCGATTTCATAACCATCACGGCACTTTAAAAAAGTTAAACCTGAGAATGTGCACAATATAAATTTGATTCATACTAAAGCCACTGGGCTAATGAGAGCAATGCATATGCAAAGGACATGCATCCAAGTAATTTAAATTTAATCTTGATAACTATTTCACTAATTCCATTACAAGGATGACATTTGATCAGGAAGTGATTGCTTAGAGCTGCTTTTAATTGAAATGCCACAAACATTTGAAGAGAGATGTCGTAGTTGTGTAGAAATTCTGCTCTCAAGGAAAAGAGAATGCATGCTAAGTTTAGTCCTTCTTTAAAAAGAAGACTGATCAGAAGTTACTTTTCAATGTGCACAGCTTGACACTGCTTTTGAAGACTTCCACTGCTACCCATTTTTCAGGAGTTCTAGAAAACAGACTGTAGGCAGCCTCTGCATGATAGGACAGTGACTAGAGCACTCTGTGCAAACCATAGTAGAATAAACAGGAGTCTAATTATGACAGTCTGAAGGTGTTTATAAGTAAGACAAATGAGGAGAGTTCATTTTGTCAGTGCTCTCCTTGGTCAATGAAAATCTACCTGCAAAGAGAAGGTCATTTTTGACAATAGTCAGATGCACTCCTTGCCAAGCTGTGCCTTTTCTGTTTGAAAACTGAAACATGTTGTCATGGAAAAGCTGTCTGGTTGTTTACTTAGTTGTATACGGTATCTTGTAATTGTAATCTCTTGGTTGGGCAAGATATTTCATAGCACGTCTTACCTAATGGTGAAAATGGGCAGTTGCAATGCAGGTATCCCAGCCAAAATCACCCAGGGATATGTTGGACTGGTCTTAACCACACAGCTGGGAGCTCTCTTCAGAGAGCTGTGCTGTTGCTTTACAATATAACTGCAGAGAACTTGGTGATGAGAAGCCACGAGATGATAATGCATATCCCCAAAGGTATAGCTTTGTTCTGTCGCCTTTGTTTGCTGAGCTGTTGTTTGGAACAATCTTACTATAAAAATGTATGATCCAGATCATACCAGTATCCTCTCTTAGCATCTCATTCTCCACAGCAGCAAATACATAGGAAGGGGAATAAAAATGAAAAAATACTTTAGTAATATTTTCCTCAGAAGACACCTGCAACCTCCAGCACTTTTGTTCCTTGAAGGGTATTTTGAGCCAGTTTTATCTTGTGTAATTGCTCTGGAGGTATTTTTCCATCTTCTGCCTGTTTTTCTCATTCAACTTCATCCTTTGTCCTGTCCCAGTGGCACCCCAAAACATGATGCTGTATTTTTGTAATGAAAGCAACTCTTCTACCTTGAGATGCTTTCAGTAAAGTGCAGTTTTGAAAGGAGACTTTCACATAGTCCTACCATAGGATCCGACTCCCAAACATAATGTGACTCCACTGATATGACGTGAACTCTGTACATTTACTTTATGCACAGTACATATATCATACACACTACATTTTTCACTGTGGTGGCAAAAATCAAGAGTTAAACCAGACATTAATAAGCATGTTTTAAGTGCAGAGGAAGATGAGACGACTCCACTGCAAGATGGCAGTTGCTGGTTTGTTTGGGTGTTTTTTTTAACGTGAGATGTCACTTAAGTGCTATTGAGACAAAGGTGACACTTTTTAATTGAAATGTTCTTGCCAGAAATGCAGTGACTTACATAACTTTTTCTGTAAACCTTCATGAAGTTGCTTTATTTAAAAAAAAAAAAAAGGGGGAACGTGAAAATTGCACAAAACTTCTTAAAGGAATTGTTACTTAAAAGTATCTGATTTTTAAAAATGAATGTCAGTGCACTCAAAATCAAGGAAATACTTTGCTGCAGCTGATGCTTCTTCAGCTATAGAAGGAAAAAATAACCAGTTTCATTTTTTGTGCTGTAATGATGTCACCACTCACT
Organism: Tetrax tetrax; assembly: GCA_009806455.1. Lineage (NCBI taxonomy): Eukaryota > Metazoa > Chordata > Aves > Otidiformes > Otididae > Tetrax > Tetrax tetrax. The sequence goes on along the minus strand of WHYT01015194.1, from coordinate 178,884 downwards.
GATATCTGTACTGGAAGCAGAGCAGTGGGTGGTATATAAAGCTGAAGTTGTAGAAATGTTGCAAAAAAAAAAAAAAAAAAAAAAATACTGGAAAACTAGTATTTCCACATTCTGGGCTTCAGTCTGCTTGTCAGTCAGACTGAAGTAATAAAATATTTTACTCAACTAACAATTTGATCATCTATCTTAAGTATAAGAGAATAGTTCATTATTATTTGTAATTGTGCAGTCATTACAACTGTAGAGTAAGTTAATAAAAATCATTGAGTGCTGAGTATTAATTTTTGACTAACAAGTGGTAACGCTTGCTTCTGTGCTTCAGGGATTGTTCCTTCTTTAATGCAATTAGCATTTTTATGCTGAAGGAGGCATGTTCTTACTTAAGCCATAAATTATTAAACAGCACTAAATAAAAAATCTGAAGTACTCATGTATGCATTTCTGTGTGTTTCTTCAGGCAATTAATTTTTAATTTAACAATGTCTTATATTGGCAGTAACTTCTAGCACAGTAAGGCTATTTTATCCATTTTATTGTCATTTAGTAAATCCACTCTAGGCTACATACACAAGTAACTGCTCTTTGAGCCAGGGTGTTGAATTGAATTATTTTATATTTCTGTGTACTTTCCAGAAAATAAGCATAAAATGGTGTGATAAGCCTGACTCAGAATAAATAATGTTAAAATGAGGAAGCAGAATGTATTGAAAGATTGTTTAATAGAGTTCCCGAGCATCACTCTCGGAGCCAATGTTGTTAAATGTTTTCAGTAATAGCTTTGGCACAAAAAGCAAAATATTCTGTTGAAATTTACTAAAGATTCAAAGTTAGATGGCATTGTCAACCCAGGAGATGGATTGCATTGCTGGGCAGAAAGTGTGGAATGTTGTTGAAGGTGGGATTTTTTTGACACCTCCCCTGAAAGATTAAATTCCATAGTACAAAACATAAAATAATGCACTTGGGGAACAAACCAAAGACATCCCCCATTAGTCTAACTGCCCATCCCTTCCCTTTGGGGGAAGAAGAAATAGTTTGAAGTTGATCCAGGTATGACTGTGAATTGCCAATGCGATGTAACTGGGGAAAAAGAGAAATGTAGTTGCAGATTGAATCATTCAAGATTTTTCCAGTAGAACTACTGGAGTGTTAAACCTCCATGCAAAACCATGTTACTCTATGGGGGCTTACAGACACTGTACTCTGTAGGGAGTTATATACTCTTGATTAAGCAGCATGAATTATTAGAGATGAGGACTGAATTTGAAACTCATGTTTAACAATTTGTATCACAGTGTTTGCAATTTCTTTTTTTGTATATTAGATATCATGTTAGATGCTAATGGAGCACTATAATTTAATAGTTAAATCCTTAGAAGTCATACTTATATGTGAGAAATAGAAATAAAAGTGACCTGGAGTGCTTTGACTGTGGGATGAATAGGTTTTGGCGTTTTCGTTGATTATTTTTCTTTCTGAAAATCACTTAGCATTTCATGATTTCAGAATATATAAATTGAGAAGTAGAAAATCATACATCATGTCACTTCTGAAAATTTGTACTTAAGAACAATTAGTCTATTCTTTATGTCTATTGGATGATAAATATACTTCATTCCTTTGCCTTTGAAAATAACTTACTAATATTAGTGTTAACATTATAGATAATTTTTGTTACATATATTTCTATAACGTTATGTAATATGCTTCCTTTTATTTAAAAAAGACTAGAAGTACTTCTTTTAAATGTAAATATGTATTATCTCAGAAAGCAGTAAAGCTATTCAGTCTAAATATAAACATAATTTTCAATATATAGTATTTTTAGGTGTAAAAAACTGGAACATTAAGCAGTGGAATAGTCACAAGTAGGGATTTACAGACATTAACATCTGCTATGCTATTTGAATGCTATGGAAATATACTGCAGAGTGCACATAAAAATAATTGCACTTTTGTGGAAGAGATCCACATTGAGTCTCTTAATACATACCAGTAGTATGGCTTGTACAAAAGTTGTCTGCTGAGAAGTCCTTAAACATCATAACTTCTATATTAGTGAAAGCTGCAGCCCGCATAGACCTTATTCGCTGTTCCTCAAGCCTTGTCATAGATAGCTTTCAGGAATGATTGAATTTTTTTAGGTTGGTTTGGCAGTCGTGAAATTTAGGATTTAGAGAGCATGATGCATGTCCAGCAGAAAGGGTAATGACAAGGGGAAAGGTGCAAGTCTTTCAGAGACCAGACACATGTCCAAGCATATTCTGCTTCAAAAAAAGGAAGAGGAGACTTGCTATGGCTTAGGATCTGTCCCACAACTAAGTCCCTTTCATGTAATTTAAGGCAGAAACCGCAATGTCCAAGTCTTTCCTGATGCTCTTTCTTGTTCAGTGCCACACTATTTCTCTCTCTGTATAAGAATTAAATAGAGATTTTGTTTCTCTCTTTCTTTTTAATGCTCTTTTATTCATGATAGGCCCACCATGGGTAGACATGTGACTTAATCTCCTAAATAGCAAACTGAAGCGCTATTGCCATATATTTTTTTTTTTTTATTTTGAACTATTGACCTATCTGACAAGTATTTACATGTTTATAAATGTACTGCTTTAATACATGAAATTTTCCAAAAATTTTTACTAAGACCTTTGGGCATGTGTTTCTACTCTTGCATTTCCAGCTTGCTGAAGTGGATATGTTTTAGTTTAAACCACATGATTTTATAAATATTATGTGATCAGTGGATGGAAGGATGAGTTAGTCATCTTCCCTTTGGACTTGCTGGACATTTAATCTATAAACTCAGTGAAAACTAGGATTTAATTAGCATTACCCTAAAGATGATATTTCCATGTGATCAGCGACATAATGTTCTGAAAATGCCTGCCTGCCTTCATTAACTACAAACAGGACATCCATACTGGTTCAGTGAACCAATTCATTCATTTTCCTAGTTTACCCTAAAATGGGTAAAATCATAGGAAATGGTTTAAATATATCTTGCCTTGTTGTACTTAGAGATTTGGTAACAAAAACTTCTGTTGGTGGAATGGAATTGGGAATTCACTCCAAATGTGTTTATATTATTGTTACTATTTTGTTGAAGGGACTCTGAATAAACCATTATGCAATAAATGCTAAATGTTTGTCATGGTCTATGAGAGATTATTTAATGATATCACAGGAGATAAATACTACTGATTGAAGAAACATGGCTTTATCATTCCTAATACAGAAAAAAAATTAGGAAGTTAATTTTTTTCCTGACTACCTTAGTTGGCTTAAGAGTCTACTTTCCTTGCAAACCTTGGCATCCTGAATACTAGTATCTCAGGTTTCATCTATTATCAGTCCTGTAATCTGTGAGTTCATGAAAGCTTACTCAAAATAAAAATATAAACTGTTTTAAAATGTTGCTTAAGAAGATTTGAGTCTATGAAATATATAAAATATTTTAAATGGCTCTTAAATTATTACATTCTTGACAATCCTGTATAATGTTCAGTACTCAATAAAATACACTATTTCTCTAAGGCTCAAAAGTTTTTAATGATTTCTAGCAAATGAAAAGCCTCAATTGTAGTTTGAAATATATATGCATTTTAAATATAGTTGGCTTTTAATCTAGAGGTAAAAGGATCAGCAAAACTGATAGACATCTATTTTATCAGTATTTTTCAATATTGTCAATTCTATGTCCAGTATTATCAAGCTGAAGAATTAAATCATAAGAATACTGTTTTACCTCAGTCTTATTCCTCTCAATAACTGTTTACAAAATATTAATAAAAACAATATTTGAGTAAGACATCATAAAGAACTGAATTTTTTTGTTACCTTAGAAACATGTGGCAAATTAGCTTAATTCCAAATACAATACGTGCTTAGTGAGGCCCTTCCGTAGTGAAAGAGCGTTTTCCAACATCTGTAAAGCTTCTTTCTGCCAACTAGGATCCTTGAAACTCTAAATCACAACTCTTCAGCAGCAATCTGAAAATACACTTGAAGCATATGGTTGTTGAAGTATGAGAGCATGGGCCATCTGGTCATCATACGTTTGTTTGGCATGGTTGGGTTGATTTGTCAAGGGTCTTGGAACTGGTTCCAAAGGATTATTAAGCAAGGCAGAACCAGAAGATTTCTGTAGAGCAGTGAAAGGTCTTGGGCCCCTGCTGTGGATGGAGTGATGCACTTTACTCATAAGAGCGAAGCAACAATATATTTTATTAATATAAAATACTGAGTTGACAAAGTTTGATAGTAAATGTGACAATGATTTAACAAGATTTGATAGCAAGGTACACTGGATTATTTACCGTATAGGGAACAGGTTCAGACAAAACTGTCAGGCTAATTCAGAAAGGACCCCCTTGCTTTCTGAGCTCCTCAGAGAGGAGTCTAGGTGCAGCTGGATCCAATCCTAGTCCCAGACTTGGCCAACAGTTTATGTCTAAAGGATTATATGTGCATAATCAATCCTTTATATCACTTAGCTAAGATTTCAAAGTTTCAGTGTTGCTCTTCCCAATTCACTTACTGAGTATCTGACGCGATAAGGATTCTCTCGGCCTAGAGGAATAATCTTGAGAGACGCCCCTACCCAAGGGGATATCCCCATGTGCAGCTTGCTGCTGTGCAGTAGAGCTCAAAGGGCTCTTGGACTGCTCACTATTTATGGAGTACGGTAATTGACACAGTCACATTTGCATAATAAATGCAGATGTTATCTTCTTAGTAATTTGTTTTAAGTTGGACCTTGACCAGCACTGTGTTTAGGTGGGTGCATCACCATAAATTAGCCCTTGGTTATTGTGTTGTTATCTGTCTCCTCCAAATCCATGTTGAGTCGGATGCAGCCATTGCAACAAGGCGCGTCCATCACTACGGCACTGGTGGTTGTCGCTTGAGCAGGGTTATGGGAGAAAGGTCAGGTTGAGATATGGGTGTGGAGCACCCTGTCACAGCCCTTTTTGCTGTATCTTTAGTTTTAAGCTGTAATGTAAAAAATATATGTACCAAATATGTTTACTGTCTCCTGCTGTATGGATTCAGAACCATATCTTCCTTCTTGTTTCCTCTAATGTTCCTCAAACAGGCCTAACCTGCAGGATGTGCCTACGGCTGTGTGTTGATGTTCCTGGTTGTGGTAGTCATGCTTACATAGCTGTAGCCCTCCTGGCACAGAGAAAGTGAAGAAAGCTGTCTTAAAAGGGAACATATAACTGTCAAGATCTGTGCAATCATCCACATTTTCTGGTATTTACTAAACTGGAAAGTTGATCAACAAGCAGAAAATCACTTAGAACACTAATGAGAACAGTAGAAATATGCTGTATTTGCATGGAAATTTTTAAATACTTTCCAGTCAAAGCTCTGTTACCAGTACACAAGCAGTGATGTATAATTAATCAAATTAATCAGGAAAACACTATTCATATTGATCTGTGCCAGTAATACAATTGCGCTTTTAAAAAACCAGCTAACAGGAAATATGGTGCTAAAAATTGTGTACATTATCATTGAGTACTGTTGAGTATTTTATACAACTTCTTGTGTGTGTGCCTTTTTCTTGCATAATTGGTTCCCTTTCTGACAAGAATATGTTCTACCAAATTTGGGGATTTGGGGGCGGGAGGGGGATTAAACTTGGTTTTCTGATTTGGTATAATTTTGCAAGTGTATATGTTTATATTTCTGTTTCTTTATACTTCTGAGCAATGTAGACAACGTAAAGAAAAAAACCTCTGAGTGTATCTGCAGGATGAGTTCTGTTTCCTCTTAAGCTGGTTTTGATCACTTATATATAGCTTTTAAAGAAGTGTCCTTGTAACTTAAGGGGTCAGAGAAATTTTCAGGCCATTCTATCTCTGACTGATACTTGAGAACCAAGTAGACCCTGTGGTGGCAAGTCCCAGTCCCATTGTGTGCAGTGTGCGTGGGGCCATGCTTCATTCTCTCCTCGCCATATGATACATGCAGAATACTGCAAAGGTCAGATCTGAAATAAGTATTCTTGGTGTTTGTTGTGGGAAAGGCAAGAGGTTTGGAGGTGTTTTGCAGTTCAAATCCAGGCTCGTGTGCTATCATGGAACAGCACATATTCCATGCGATAATGGAATAATTAATGGATAGTAAGCCCTAAAGTTGACATTAAAAACTACAGTGATGGGCACTTGAAAATGAATAGATTTTGTGGACAGCAATGTCATATGAGATAATTACCATTTGTTTTGCCTGCCCAGCCAAACTGTTTTTACCTCGTTCCCTATATCAATCTGCTAAGGTTTCAGAGAGGTCTATGTCAGGACACATTCTCTGCCGTGGACATAGTTGTGCAAGGTCTTGCGTTTTGTGCAACTCCATGAATGTTTGGGAAGTGTTATATCTGTATCGTTGCTAAACGAGCCCTTGCCTTTTAACCAGGTGGTTGAGTTCTGGTCAAATACTAGCAGGCTTTCTCCTCCCCATTTTCTCTTTGAACTTGAGTTCAGCTACAGCATAAGCTGCAAAAGCCATGCTGCACCATCCTGCTCCAGAGCATATAACTTTGTGGCTTTTGATGCCTGCATCCTGCCTGTTTGAGTCAGTACTCTAGGCTCTTGTCATTTGCATGGGTATTGGTCTGCTGCCTGCACTGGTGAAGGTGCTGCTGTTACAGGAAGGGAGGTGGGTGTTAGATGTTGGTGAGACCTGGTCTCCTGTGCCACAAAGCTGGCACTTTCCAATGCAGCTGCTGCCAGGCTTTTACCAAAAAACATTCCTTTCTGTTATCTTCAGATTTCTTTCAAAGTTTGCCTTGTTTTGTTTAGAAAAATGTTTTTATGCAGCTGAAAACATTAAAAGCTTTAATGATATTTGTGCCTGAAATGATGAGATTGTCATTAAGGCAAAATCATCACATGCTGGTTATATGGTAACCAAAAGGAAAACCACCTTACATTTCTGAAGGACAATTTTCCCTTATGATAATATTTATTGTGAAATAGACAATTTATTAAGTGTTCAATCATATTCAGATTAATTTTTTTGAAATACTTGTTATTTTTCTCTGAAATCAAAGGTGACTCTCCTTTTAGATGAAGACTATGTTCTCTATTGTAAGAGCTAATATAGAATGTATGGATGGCCACACATAAATATTTCTCTTGTTCTTGTGAATATAATTACTTATGTATCTGAAAACTAGTAGACATAGCTCTATGCACATTTGATGATTTCTTGAAAAAAAAAAAAAAGACTGAACAACTTTTAAAACTGAATTCTTTTAATATCAGCGTGATCTGAAGGAACAAAGGAAGACAGACATTTAAGAATCTGTTAGATGATTTTATTTTTAATATTTTAGACAATCCTCATAGTGCATTCTCAACATAAAGCCATTCACTGATGTTTTTCGCATAAAAAAGCACAAGATTTTTATTCCTTTCTAGCTTTTTCACATCACATTACCCACAGCGTAATGAATGGTGGGGGAGAAGCCAATGGCTTCAATGTGAGTTGTTATGAGTGTCTCTTGGGAAAGGTTTACTGCATTCAACTGTTAAATAGAATCACTTCAGAAGTGTCGAGCTTTTTAAAAAGTTTTTTATTTCTCACAATTTCAAGTTGTATTTCATTGTTTAGTTTCATACTATGTTTTTTATTTTATTTTAGAAGAGGAATATGGTATATTGTAGTGGAATTAATAGTTGGTTTTTACTTCTGTTTCTACTGCTGATGTAACTAGTACAGTTTCTGATAAGCCACTATTTAGAAGTTCTTGCATTACATTAGTTGATTACAATTAAGGACTGATGATTTTTTGGTACTGTTGATGTTAAAACAAGACTATGATATACTGCATTTTCTGAGGAAATGATTTTTTTGCAGGAAATTCAACTGAATATAAGTATGAGAACACGTTTCTAATTCCTGAAAATACATATTTAATTGAATTCGGAATTTAATTTTTTTGTTCTGTAGTATTTAAAATACTTAATTTGAAATCAATAAGATTTAAAATAAAAATGCAACACTGCTGCTTCTTTATGGTATTACAGTTTAGTGTAGTGAGCCTGAGATTCACGGGTACTACAACATTTTTATTCATCTAGTTAGTAGCAACAAATATAAGGCAAGATTTTTTTTGTTATGTTAGAACTAATGCTTCATAACACATATACATAAATGTCATAACATACACATAACATAGCTGTCACAGTGTGGGAACATCTTAAATTAACAGCCTAACAGCTAGTATATGAAAACTAATTTATAATCTAACTAAAAAAAAGGGAAGATCTTTGATTGTGCAAAGATGTCTGAAGTGAATAGCTTTTCCTGTGATTACAACCAGTCCTTGAAAATGACTTGACAAACTGTGAAGACCTTTTAAATCATGTTGGAAGTGAACAGAATAGTTTGTTAGGCATGAAGTCCTAGTTATATTTGTAAAGTTCAGTTCTGCAAGATTTCTTCTCTTCAGTTCTGCTAAAGGCCATACTTGTTAATATGTGGCTAAATCAAAGAGATAAAATTGCATACAAATTATTTTCTTTCATCTCATCTTATTGTCTGTGCCTTTTTCATAAGTGAACGATAACCACAGCAGCACAGAGGAACGCAAATTACAATGGTGCTTTATGTGATGGCCTATTCCCATTCTCTGTGTTCAGATCTAAACTGCTAAACCTTTAGAGGTTTATATTTAAAGCATTTTCTCAAACGACACAAACATCATAATATTTTATTGTATATTTAACTGCTTTTCAAAGGGATACATAAGAGTTATTGAAATGAGATTATAATAGCAAAAACCTTTATGTTTAAATACTACGTTCTTGGCTCTTCCTTTTGGGTTTTCACTGAATATAGGTAGTTTTTTCTTTTTCTATAGTTTCAGTTTATAACTACAATTTATCCCCTGGAGTTGTGTGGTGCTGATTGGTCAAGTGTCTTAGCCCCTAAGCGTGTTGTCAGTATTAACCTTGCACCTATAATAACTTAAGATAGTCCTGTTTGTAGGTCTGCTTTCTGTCATGATGCTGTGCTGTTCCAGGCTAACAGCTGCACTTAGCTAAGGCATGGACCTGAAATCCTCTTTACTGAGTCTAGAGGGGTAAAACAAACCCCTCTTTTGGGGGATTTAATTTGCTTGTCTATTTCCCCATGAAAATTCCTGGTAGCTTATGTTTCTTTCCTTGCTTCAAGGAAGACAATCTCCATTTGTCCACGTGGAAAAATCAGTTCTCTCCTTCCCCTCTGACTTGATGGTTTCTCAGGGCTGTGGCTCCTCTGTTATCCCGTGCTTTATTAGCCATCCACAGATGAGCAACCTCCCAACCTTTTGCTGTTGCTGATATCCGTTCAGGGTAGCCAGCTTCCTACCTCCCACCCTGCTAGTCTTGCTCTCTTCTGTATATCCAATAAAAAAAAAAATTCAAGGATGCTTCTAGAAGCAGCAGAAAAATAGCTACTTTTAGAAGACAACCTTACTGCCTTTGAAAATGTTTCTCCTTCTCTTGGCAGTGAGCTTTAATATTGACAGTACTAGCCAATTTATGGCTCACCCTTCTGGCTAAAAATGGTTTAAGCTCAAGCCTAATGGGCAGTGATAATGCAATGGGTTTTCCAAGTTCTGCTGCAATATGAAGCTGCTTCTTATATACCTTGATGTGTAGTGCCACCACCTAATGATACTGGAGTGAGAAGACAACTAGTTTCCTTGAAAAGCTTTGAAGCGTTCTAGAAATTGGAAGTGTTGCATAGAATATTTTATTTGCTCTTGTTTTTTTTGTACCTTTCTATGTATTAATTAAAAGTTTGAGGGAGCAGGGAGTTGCCAGAGAAATGAGTGAGCAGAGATTATTTGATTCTTGTTCATGCTCAAGGTCTGCTCTCATATTGCAGGTGGTTTCTTGTTTACAATTATCCATGCCAAAAAGTATTATTATTATTTTTTTCTTTAAAAAGGAGGAACTAACTAAATTGCAGAAAATAACCATTTAAGTTCCATTAGTGACATTAGATGAGGTGCACTATGCTGCCTGAGATTACTTTTAAAAATATAAATGTCTTAAAAGCAGGAACATCTATAACCAGAAAATTAAGACTGCAGATAGGTATTGTTTGAAGTGCTTTAAGTGTTTTAAAAGAAAAAAAAATCCAAACCATGGAGTAAATAGATAAATTGTTACTGCGTGGCCAACCCCCTCAGTGGGCAAAATCGTCCCTATTTTAAATCTTAGGCCACAGGAATGTCTTAAAATACGTGGGAGAAGAAAAACAAAGACCATGGAATATGTACTTTTCTCCTTCAGTTTATAATTTATCTTGAAAGGAAAAATAATCTTTCCTATGATACTGGAACTCAGCTCTTATAGCACAGCAGTTATATTATAAATAGATTGTAGTAAAATTATTTTAAAAGAAGTTTCATATGCTTGAAAAACAATAGGTTGTTTGAAAAGATACCATTACTAAGAAATAGAAAATAAGTTAATTCATTTTACAGCAGCTTTTACCTGTATGTGACTGATTGAAGGACACTATTATTTTTCCAAGGCCTGTAAGTTGTATGTGACACAAGGAAACTAAACACAAATGTAATAAAAAGTTTTTTTTAATTTTTTTTCAATTTTTAGCTTGACAGATGTAAGACAATAGCAGCAAATTATTTGAATAGTAACAGTTCTGTTACTTTATTTCTGAGACAAGCAGAAAATGTTTTATAGAACTGTATACAAGGAGGTAAAAATTTAGCTGTCAACATTGTTTTTATTATCAACATTTTTTTTAATATAGGTATATATTTTTTTTTCTTTAGACTGTCCCATAAAAGTACTGTTTTGAGTATCAAATGTTTATTTTAAATGGCTTTAAAAATTCTTCTATTCATCTATATAATACCATAAGTTTTATATGGGAGTTTTTGGAATGATGCTTAGTGCTTGCTCCTAATCACATGACTTGAGTCACTTCTTTTATTTGAAATGTGTTATAATTTGAAAAAATATTATTATCCACTGGTTTGGTCAGCAACATTTCGAAATATGAAACTTAAAAATAATCATTGAGAGAAAAATATTTCTCCCAAGCTAGTCTAATCCATGAAATGCAGAAGCTTCATGCAGATGTCCAGCTCTGTAAAACTGAGAACATCTCGAGTTTCCCCAGTAATACATGCAATGGATTTGGTTATGTCTTTACTTTGGTGAGGGATTTTTATTTGTTTATTTATTAATCCTTTTTCTTCTGTACACTTCTGTTTTGAGTAGGTTTTGTAATGTTTTGAGTGACAGGGAAAAGGAAGAGTTAGGTAAAGAAAATAGAGGAGAAATACTTAGGGGAGGGACTCTGTTTAAGTTTCTATAGGCTGATTACTGCAGAAAAAAAATTTTCCTGGTAAATCAAAATCTGTAATTCAAGCTTGTAGTCTGACATCCAAGCATGGACTCTGAGAGAGGGAGAGGGAGAAGGTATGGCACAGATATTGCCTGGTTAATAGGTTGTAGGTTATCACTTGTTCAGTGATAAAAACGATTGTTCTTAGTTTTAGATTCGCCCAGACAGTTATCTATGAGGAACAAAAGTGGGTGATAGATGTAATTAAATGTCCAAGTATCTTGGGAACACCTGATGTGTCCTGAAACCTCAGCATGATTTGTTGCTGCTTCTTGCTTTTCAAGCTTATGAACTGATAGCCAAGAAACTGATACGTGTCAATTGTTCAGTGAAGTGTGATATTGTAAACATTTATCTCTGCAGAGACTAATAATATTAAAAGGATGATTGATGCCTTTGGCATATAAATATAGAAATTAGAGATTATAAGGGTTGTCTTTACAAAGATTTCATCTGTGGTTGGGAGGTTGTTTTTTTTTTTTTTTTTTTTTTTTTATTTTTTTGTGAGGTTTCTTTGGTCTAAATGGGCACTTCTCTTGGGAAATTAAAAAGATTAGTGAAGTTCCTTGAGAGAGAGAAGTGCTTCTGCATAGAAAGTACTTTAATCATTACATTGCCCTCCTTCCTTTGTGGGAGACCTGAGCTCAAGTCCCTTCTCACATAACTTAGGCCTGGGATTTGCATTTGGGGCCTTGAACTGCCTTTTCTAACTTCTGTCATTTTTCCACATATTGTTCCACTTGGAAATTCCTGGGTTTGAATGGAATCTTCAAAAGATTTCATAAAAATAGTTCTTGTTTTCTGCCCGGCTTAATATTAAGAACTCCTTGGGTTGAGGGATGTGCATGTAAAATTCACCTATGTACTGAAATACACTTCCTCTGCAAACAAGCTCCTGTTGAGGAACAATACCCAAAAATGGATTTTTCTCTCTTGTAGCTAACCTTCTTCGCATGATTCAGTCTAAGATACTTGAATTTTGTTGCACATGATGTAATTAGTTTTCATGGTTTGCTGTATTGCTTTTTGATGCAAGTCTTACAACAGATTTTATATGACATAGCATAGTAAAAGTTTGTGGAACAATAGTTGTATGTAGAATATATTTTCTAAATGAGGTGCATTCAGAATATCATCACAATTATTTTCCCTGATATTGCTAAATCTAATAGAAAAGCCACATGAGAGAGACATTTAACATGATGTCTATCGGTTTGCTTCCCTGTTACAAAAATCTGTTGTAAGTATATAATAGCCAAAACCAGTGTTAAAGTGATATATTGGAAATTTGCATTTAGACACACATTCAATCAAAAATGAGTAGAAAATCATTAAAGTTTCACAGAAGACTTCTGTTCATCATCAAACAGAAATTACTTTTCTAACTGTAATGATCTAAACTATTACAGATTGCAACTTTAAATATTATTTCTGTTACGTGCAAAATTCGCTGTGCACTCTTACAGATAAAGCATTGACCTGATAAGTGGATGGGGCACCACAGTTCCTCACACACATGTGTGTTGAACCTACAACAGAATTTCCAAACTGAGTAGGGAGGAGTACTGTCTGTGATCATCCACTTACATTCTCATGGAATGGTGAGTTAGTGTTGCAAATTGAGTCTAAGATTGGGTATGTTGTGTACTGCTGCATCTTGTGGGAAACAAATTTGCTTATCTAAACTCCACAAGGCTTTGGAGTTTTGTGGGGGGTTTTCTTTGGTTTTAGGTTTGCTTTGTATTTTTATTTCATTTTTGTTGTCATTGATTTGTGTAGGTCAGTCATGATGTTATAACAAACTTAGGAGAAAGGCATTTGCTGCATAGTAAGACACTCCCTTGGGATTCTTTGTGGATCAGAGGTAACACAGCAGCGTAAATAAAAGGCAAGCTTCCTACAAACAAGATACAAAAAATTGAGTCTATGGTTATTAGATTAATTATACACTGTGCATTCAAGGTGAATAGGGTTAACACAGCTGTGTAAGAAGATAGATGTTAGGCTGGAATTGTAATAAAATGATTGAAAAAAATTGGACAGTTACTCTGTTTGATAGGGCAGCATGTACGTGTTTATAATTGTTTGGGCTAATAGACTTCTATTTCTATTCTGGTTTTATTTATGCTGATAGCTCTCCTTTTCAGGGCTGTAGTAGTTTTCATACTGAGGTTTTATCATTCGTGTTTGGAAGGTGCATCAGACTCCTGGATGGCTTTTTTAAGTGGGCAAATTGCAAATCAGGATCTAAAGCAGGACTAGTCCATCCATCCTGGATTTAATTTCAAATATTGTTAGATTACTGACTTCTAGAGAGAATCTGGAAAAGGATGTGCCTGTCTTCATGGGATATGGGGGACCTAAAACAATGAATACATACTAAAAGTGAATGAAACATTTGTTAGAATTAAAGGGAGATAAGGATAATCTTCCTTGGAAAAAATGTTGTTGCTACTGATGGAGGACATCTACATATATTAGGAGATGGTCTGTTAGCTGATCTCATCTTTCACAATCTATGAATGACTCTGGAAAAATTCTGTATGCGTAAAACTGGAACTTGATCTATATTCAAGTAAACTCCCCAGTTAATCTACCATATTAATTATGCCGCTGTTATTCCACAGCAGTTCCACTGAAGTGCGTTAAAGCTTGCAAATTTACTGAGGTACAGCAGAGCGTACATTTTATCTATATAATTTTTTTTTTTTTTCACAAAAATAAACTCTCTACAGATCCAGAAAATCTGCATGAGTTTTATTAACCTTGAACCAACTGTGAATAAAAGTAAGTGCTATTGTTTCTGGTACCTCTATCCATAAACAGAAACTATTCTACATATAATCTAGCTTTTTTTTTTTTTTTTTTTTTTTTTTTTTTTTTTTTTTTTTTTTTTTCCCTCAGAAAAA
>WHYT01015194.1:140843-153749 GCA_009806455.1 Tetrax tetrax | reverse complement strand
TTTTTTTTTTTTTTTTTTTTTTTTTTTTTTTTTAGTTTTGCTATGTTTATTATATTTGCCTCCAGAGAAATTTATTGTATGTAAGTCATCAATTGCAATTTAGGAATTCAGTATAGCTTGAAGGATAAAGCTGAAGAAAACCAGCATAGGAAAGGGGTGACTGGATGGCACTTGGACCGGTATGTCCAACCTGCAGACAGGAGACGATGACACTGTTACACCTCCTGTGACACTGAGGTGGGTACCTGCCCAGTGTTTCAGGCTCTGTAAAATCTTGTTGCTGAAGAGCACTTCCACCAAGAAGGACTGATCTTGCAATCTCTAATTCTGCTACTAGATATGTTGCTTCCAGAGTTTACAGCAGAGTCAGAGAGGAGATCCCGGGAAGAACAAGGTCTCTTTCGTAGAGGAAAGTGGGATTCATTTATGTGCTCCCCATTTTACATCCTTTTTGTAATCATTAACACTATGCAAGTTGGTAGGCAGGCGTAAAGTCTGAATTTGTTCATATCTTCATTCAGTAGGATTTGGAAACACAAGTGTATAAATCTTGAATTGATGGCTAGGTGCTTGGTTGCCTGAGTGTCAAGACTATCGTGTTTGCTTTCTGAGTAGAATCGTTTACATCCAGGCTAGCTGCTGTCTTTAACACGTTTTCATCTGTGCCTCTCTGCAGCACAAAACATCCTTTCAGTTACTAATGCTTTTCCCCTAGTGTTACGGATTACTGATTGTGTTCACTACATGTGGAAAAGTGCAGACCTTCTTGAGTAAAGATTGAGAGTCTACATTTGTGTACACAAAGTGGAGCTTTTTTAGCCAGCAGCCAGTGCTATTCCTGGAATTAAAAGGGTAGTGTTCGAAGAGGTTTAATTCTGCCAACTTCAGATGCTATCTAATTTGAATTAAATCAATAAACTGAATATTAAATTGCTTTAATAAAGATGATGCGTCTGATTAAAGCTGCGGTCACTCTGGGTCACACCAGAACAGATTACATTTAGCTTCCATTAAATAAAAACTGGATTTAAAATTTTTAGCAATTACTGTGGGAGGGAGTATCTAGCCATGGATGGATAAATAAGGGAAATATGATTTTGCATGTACTATTCTAGAGTGAAATTGAGTGATGCTGAATTAGTATTGAACTCAAGGACACATTTTTTACTGAAGGTTTCTGGAGGATTATTTTGGAAACAAGGAAGGTAGGAAATTTCCTCCTGGGGGAAACTGTGAATTAGAAGCGAAGCATGTACAAACTAAAGATGGAAACCAGGTTTTTGCACACTACATAATTATTTAATTAAATCCTTGTGACAAATTGCCCTGGGTTTTATGATTCTCCTGGGATCTAACCTATAGATAATGCAGCTGTTTGCAATAGATAAAATTGAAAAGCTAGTAGTAATTTAAACATAAAAATATTAAAGAAAACAATACCTCTGTTGTACCTATTTTTATTTTACACTTGATTAATAATTTTAAAAATTTTTATTTAGTTTTGATTTTCAATGTGCAATAGAATTTAAAGAGGAAAAATGTTGAACCCTCAAGAAAAATCTGTCGTTTTGGGCCAAATGACAGGGGTTTTGATCCTATGTTAAGTCTAGGAATTAGCTGGAATTTACAACAGATGCGAAGGCTGGTAGTTTGATCATTCGGGAAATAATTAATTGACATTTGTATGACTATATTTCAACTAAATCAAAACTACTCTTTCAGGCTGTCTGGTCTGCAAACTTGGCATGCTGTTAATGCATCGTGTTGCATGTTTCCCTTTGGAAATATTTTTTTAGCAATTAACAAGTTTTTGAAATCACATTTCTCCCAGAAATAGCAGCAGAAATAATGCAGCTTCGGTGAGCATGGTCTACAGTCGTCTGGGGAAAGCAAAGGTAGAACTTGTGTTTCTTAAGTAACATATGGAAAGAGTTTTCAAAAGAAAACTTCACAAAGTTTCCAACAGTTTCTAACTTCTGGATAGACAAAGATATTTTAATTATTTACTTGTTAGAACTGATGCTTATTTATCTAAAATGCATGTTTATTGTGAAGTAATTGCAGAATTCTTATTGATTCTTTGAATGGCTAAATATTACACTCATTTGGAGTAATGCTGCTTGTTCTGTGAAATGTCTGGGGTTGATTGTCATGTATATCAAACCTTTTAATGATTACAAAAAAGACTGAGATAACAAAGAAAGGAAAAGGGAGTCTTTCTGCACAGCAGCAGTTGTGCCATAAGTCTCCTAGAAGGCCCTGCTAAGCATTTTTTTTTTTTCTCCACTTAAATGGATGATGACATTGTTCTGAGACTGAAATTAAGACCAGATGGGCATTGCCATCAGCTGTTTTCTAGAGTAAAGGAATATGTAGTCCATGCAATTACTGAATTACATTTTTCTTCCTTATTTTTAAGCAGTTTCAATGGGTTGAAAGCTCTGTTAATCTCTGGCTTACATACTTCTTTTTCTTCATTTTCCCATGGATGAAATCTGACAATTATTACTTATTTTAAATTTGATCTCCTTAGCTTTGTTGGTTTCTCTTTAGTTGGTTGGTTTTTGTTTTGTTTTGTTTTTAATGTTGAAAGAACAATGGACCTGTTGTACAGCTTGTAAAATCCTCCTGGGGTGCTCCACGCACCACTCGGCTCACAGAAGGCATCCCTATGACATGAAAGTGCCCCTGAAGGCTTCAGAGAAGCGTTTTGCTTACAGCAGCTTTCTTCCAGATGTGTAGCACACAATTCTCAATGTGCTGCTTATTATGAACATGTCAGGAGTAGATGAAGAGTGGTAGAATGGGTGGGTGTAAAACTTCTAGATTATAGAACAAGAGCCGTTGAGTAAGAGAGTTTTATACAACCTCCCATCTTCTGGCCTGTTTTTCTTCTCAGTCATCGAAAAGCCACCCTCCTACACTGGTTTAGTATGTTGAGGCAATTATTAACAGTGCACTAAGAGGGAATATCTCAAACTTCTGCTGACCACTAAATGTTTTTATTAGAAAATAATAACATAGCATTTTTCATAGACTGTATGGGTCAAGTTTGGGTTTCATTTTCCTTTCTAGTGTTTATTTCTTTTTAATTCCCAAAATGTTTTATTATCAAGAACTGTGACTTTTCTTCATGTGTCATCTGCATGTTCTATCAAAGAGCCTACCAGTCTTTTCTGAAGCTTGTCTTGCCTTGGACTTAGACTAATATGAACGATGAAAGTGGACAAATGTTTCTTCAAACTCAGATCATAATTCTGATAGTGATAGCCCTTGTTTTGACAGCTGAAAAATTAACCTAAAGCAGGAGAGATCTGAGAGATTCACTCTGCCTAACAGTGGCTGAGCTGACTTGGGCTGCTGGGATGTAGCTGGTGTGGAATGATGTGCTGGAGCTTGGCAGGTTGTAAACAAAATTGTATTTTTGGTGTTTAAGAGTTGATAGCTATTAAGAATATTTAGATTCTCTTTGAACACAGGAATATAGGAGTATTTTAAGGTAATTTTTTTTTTAATACAGTGTATACTTGGCCTATGTGGAGAGAGGTGAGTGAGTTCTGTAGTAGCGTAACTAAAAGTATCAGATAAGACTTGTGCAGTAATATGGGCTTGATATAGAAGCTTGATCCAAGTCTTAAGTTTTATCCTAGACTCATTTTGTTTTCTGATACGTTCAGACTGCAAAGAAAGTAAGAGTTCCAGCTGAGCAAAACACTTGCAGTGAGCCAACATCATCTTTCTTCTGGCCTGAGGTTTTGGGACTGCAGCTTTTGTGAGCTTCAAACTGTGTTCTCTAAAAGCACAGAAATTTCAGCTAAAGTTTTTCAGAAAACTTCCTAAATCACCTCTTTGCCTGCAGAGCTCCGTTTATCCTCTGGTGCTCTCTGACTACAGTTCTGTGGCTGGGTGGGCTGCAACTTCTGAGCTTTCAAAGAGCACTGTGTAACTATCTGGAGACATTGCTTGATATAGTCTAAAAACCTAAAACATTTTGTAGGGAGGTGGAATCAGGAGGTGGACCAATATTTCAGAGATGCCATCTGGGATATGAACACAGCCCACAATAGCAAGTCTTGTACATATTGATTCCAACTGAAAAGACTGAAATATCAACAGCCCAACACTGTGCAGCCAGGAAACATCAGTTAAAAACTAGTGCAAAAGGTTCTGCTTGTGAGCTGAAATCAGAGCACTGGATAACTGTCTGCTTTAAACTTTCTAGTAAGATTTTAGATTTCTTCAGTGCAGTATATTCTCAGCACTAGTGAGCAAAACTCATTTTTTATTCATGGTTTAGAGAATCATGAAGCAAGAAGTATTTGTCTTTGGTTTTTTATTTAGTGGCAAAAATTGGAGTGTGGTGGGGTTTTTTTGTTTTGTTTTTTTTGTTTGTTTGTTTTGTTTTTTCCTTGGAGTAGTTTGTAAGAATATTGATGTGGAATGAGAGATATGTGAAAGACAGTATATTCAAAATAATTGTGCTCACTTGAAGAACTTAAATTATGATAATCAGCTGGCAGGCAAAATTTAATTTGGGAGATAACTGTATATAATTAAAATACAGTACTAGTGGGGAATGACCTTTTCATATATCATTGCTTTTGTAGGATTTAGTAAATTAGCAGGTAAAAATGTAGTGCTGTGCCTTTCCCTCTGAAATGAAAATTGGACCTACTTTTTTGTTTAAAAAAGTATTTTCCTTACATCCTAAAAAAAAAGCTAGTCATGAAAGAAAATGAACAACAGCTTTGATCCAAATAAGATTTTTTAAAAATTTAGTAAATTCTTATACTGAAATCTTTATTAATACTTGCAAAAGAAAGAAAATACCTGTTTGAACAGAAGTGGCTTTTGCTTTTGTTTAAAATGAGAAAATACTAGAATGTTATATCAGGAAAAAAGTCTAAAGAAAAGAGATAGTTAACTGTATTTAATCAGTTGTCAAAGCAAAGCTCGCCATTATTTGGTCAGTAGCTTCAATAAATTTTGGATGGAAAACACAGGCATTGGAACAAGGTACATTTTGAATGCAGCATCACATACAGATTGTGTCACTTTTGTTAGAAATATGGCTGTAATTTTTGTAAGTGGCATAGTTTACTTGCAGGAGGGGAAGAAAAGCAAGTTCATTAAGAAGGGCCATCTTGTCACAGATGACATTAATTAGCTCTGACACAGTTTCCAGGAGAGCAATAAGAAAGAGTAGCTCACAAAATTAGAGCATGCACTGGACTTAATTATTTCCTTTCTGGTGTTTGGTGTTGTCAGTTCCTTAAATCAGAGCAGACCCCTGGCTTGTGCTGAGTCCTGCCTCTCTCCTTTCAGCCACCAGTGCCTTAGCGTCCTCCCCTGGCATGTTTACTTGAGAACTGCCTCTGTGTATTGGGCTCTTCCAATGCAGAGATTTGAAGGAAAGAATTTAGTTGATGGTTTGTCTTAATGCCTGATCCATGTCAAGTGTGTGGGAAGTCTTTTTTTAAGGGGGCGGGGGGGACGTGGGGGGCATGTCTCAAAGTAGGGCAGAGTAACCACAACCTCTGTTGTAATGGTCTCTATGAAGCTGATCGGGGTGGACTGAGTAGGGTGAGGACATCTGGCATGTGTTGGGTCAGTGTGGTCCATGCTGCTCCTACGTTTCTCCTGGGAAACTGATGTTTGAAACAGCACTTATTTTAACAAACTACTTGTGTATGTAGTAATAAGAAATCCCCAAATATATTTGAAATGACAAATTTCTTACCCTTCCACTACAGTGTCTTTCTGTGCTCATTATTGCTAGGTCACAGTATCCTTAATGTTTTGTTAATTAAATTTGAAATTTATAACAATAATTACAAAACTGTGTTTTGAATAGCCACTAAAAACAGAGTACATCTGCACAAATCTCCAGACCTGTCAACATCAGGTTCCTTTAATATGAGCTCAGTCTTTGGCAGTTGTTTCTAGACAAGAACAGTGGAATGGGATTCTGAGTATCTGAGCTCTGCTCTAGACCCTGCCACTGGCAAGTAAGTTATCTTTGATAGACCATTTTAGGTATAATTCCTTGCAAATTAGGTCTAACTTTCTGTGGAAAGTTTATAGTGATTTGATGTATTCCAATGGTCTGGAATAAATGATTTTCTAAAATTACTTCCCTCAGTTATATTAGTGAAAGAAAAAAAAGTGCTATTTAAAAGACGTTTGGTTTATATACCTATCTGCTTGTAATTATGAAAGAAATATTTATCACATCCACAGGATAACAATTACAACTTATCTAGGTGATGTTTTTAAAAAATGCATCCTTACAATACAAAAATTACCTGTGTTAGTTTAATGGTATTTAAAATTAGCCAATACATTAGAGACTGCTTAAGTAGGTAGGTGCAGTTTAATGTCAAATTTCTGACTGGAGCACTTAAATCTAAATGCAATCCATGAAGCGATAAATACATCACTAATTAGCATTAATGTAACATGATTGCAAAATAAACATTTGATTAGTACATTTAAATTTCAGTGTAATAAACTGCTGAACTAATTAGTAAATAAAGTGCTGTTAATGCCAACCTTTTAGATGAGACATTTGTGTTGTATGTAGGGAAGATGTTTATAGTTAAAGCACAAAACAAACCCCTGTCCTTACCAGTGGATAGGGAAGTTGAATAGTTTAGTAAATAAACAAACCCTTTGAAAATAACTCTTCAGCCCTCACTTGTATTTTCTTTTGATGCAAATTTAGTAACAAATTCAGAGACACCTGGCTTCATAAATGTTGCAGACAAATCTTGAAGTCGAAGAGCATGAGCAGCTGCCCCAGATCCCTGCCTGTCACCTGAGTGATCAGAGAGAGATAAACATAAAATTCCTACCTGATTAATTAGCTGATCATCTGAATCTGCTGTTCAGTGTGGTTTTGGGGAAACCTTTTGCTATGAACAAAAAGGAGACTTAGTGAAAAGTACTAGCTCAACATCAACATTAAAGTCCATGATGGTGATTCTTCCAGTGATAAGTCTTTGAGAGACTTAACAATATGAAGTCTGGAAGAGCAACAGTGAGCCTGCTGGCTTAGAAAAGTGATGTTGAAGCATAGACTTGAAGTCTCAAAAGGCACACGTTATCCTTGGAAAATCAACGTGGATGTAGCACTGTTCTAAGTTTTGCCTAAATGTTACATTGTTTGTTTTTTTTTTTATTTTCCATTTCAGATATGGCCTCTTGTTAGGTTTGCAGTTTCATGTGGAAGCTGTCTGAGGTTACACAGCAGGACAGTCCCAGCTCTCTAAGGAATATCCAAATACTAATTATCTAACGAAAGGAAAATGAAAAATTGATGCCAGAGAAAGAATGAGTATTAGTGCAAACACTTCAAAATGCTTTCGCTGGGTACTGAGTGAAAAATAAGCAATGTTACTGAATCCAGTGTCTTTGACTTAATACACAAGTCATGAAAGGACACATATAAAATATTTGTAGTAAACTTTTTAGTTTTAATCTAGTTTTTCTCCAAGATTCAGGCTTTAGGTCATAGGTTGGGAGAATGGTAAAGTTTTTTTGTATTTGAAAGTTCTCTTAAGACAATACAGAAACATTTTATCTGAAGACCCTGAACTAGTCTTGCTTTGCTATTGCAGATAGGAGTAGTTGCTTTAAAAAGAATCACAATTATTATTACTGTGTTCTGTACAAGAACACAGTGTTTTCTAAGCATTTAACACACTTTGTTCTAAAGCATAAGCTCCACAGAGCAGCTCCAGGACTGAGCAGACAAAGCCATTTTGCACTTCTTCAGCCCTGCACTGAATGTCTGCTCAAAACATTTCAGAAGCAGCCCATATATCTTTCAATACACAAAAAGCTTTATTGGAAAGCTCTCTTACTCTTTGTAAAGCTTGCTTTATTTCTTTTGGCATAAAAGGCATTCAAAAACTGTAAAAGAAATATTTGCTGGAGTCATTGTTTTCTCACTAGCTCCTAGAAAAGAATGCATTTCAATTCCTTGTTATGAGGCAAACTTCTTTGAGCCTTTTATTTTTGCAATAAGATTTTAATCAGTTAACTACAGCAACTAATTTAATAGAAGGAGAGAGCAATTCTTCCAAACAGCTTATCTGGGTTCCCGGTGTCATTTGCTGTATAAAGTGCAGCTATAAATAAATTAAAGCTCTTTTCAATGGAAAGCCAGTCCCAGGGGACATCATCTTTGTTACTATGAAATATGGTCTATTCTATAGTGACTTAAAAGCTGTAGCAGGGAATATATAATTAGTCGGTATCAAGAATGTTTTTAGCAGGATTGTTTTTCAGTCTAGGAACTTCTGGGATAGCTGTGCCTATTTACATAGTATAGGAGTGAAACTTGTGGATGTAAGGTTTTACATGTTAGTTCTAATAGGCTTTATAATAGCTGCAAAGATTCTCATGTCTTTTGAAAATGAAGACTCCCATAAGAAGAATAATATTAATCTTTGAGTGATGGATGGTAATTTTCACTTTTCATATATTTGGAATTGATGGTACTTCAAATGTAAGTTAAATGGAGCTTACAGCCTATGGCTCATATAATCGGCAGTGTCCAACAGCTCACTTATACTCTGTGAAATGCTCTTCTGTAGGTGCAATTTTCCCACTCACTCTTCAGACCAGTGCGAAGCACCCTGTGAGTGAATCACACTGTACTCCTGCCCTCTTCCTTATCCAATCCTATTTTCAGTAAAATAATTCAAATATTTTTCTTCCCTCATCTGTAATTCCCCCACAATTTGGAAACATCACTATTAATTCAGTGGCACTGTTAAGTAAACTGACTAGGTGGAAATGGCATACCTGTTCCAGTAATATGTTACTGTTACTGGTATCCTATCTACTCCTTGGTTATTGAGTTGGATTTCTCTCATGACAGTGAGATTTTGGATGGACACATGGCCTTCTGTGGTTTTCGAGAATGGTTCTCTATGTGCGCAGTGGACACTTCATTTTTCTGAGATTTCAAGGCTATAATAGACCACAAAGGCATTACCGCCATCCCATCTGCTACCAGATCAGAATGGATATGACACAGATACTTTAATATAAAGGATTTGTGATTTTTACCTGGACTGTCATTAGGGTACTGCTGTCATGGTACAGGTACAGTGAGCATATTGAGGCAGTAGTCTCTCTGTTTATTTTTTCCTCTGCTTTTTGTTGTAATTGTACTGATTTTCCTAGACTTAACTTTTTTTTTTTAATCAAATTAAACAAATTGTTGATATAAAATAACTTTCCACTTTCTATTTTTCTACAAATAGCAATAATGAAGCCGTGATGGGCATGTATTGAGGGGTGCTGGAGGGGAAATAAACAGAGTTCCTAGTACTACTCGTAAAGCATCTCTACAGGAAAGATGTTGGTGTTTGCATGCTATTGCATCTGAAAAGGTGAAAAATTTAATTTAATAATTATTCTGATGTGCTTAAGATTCCTTGGCAGGTAAAAATCTAATTCTTGTGGATTGGCTAGAAGCAAAATCTAAAATATGTGCCTTTCCAGAACTGTTTTCTTTTCCTAAGCTAGTTTTTATGTTGGAGACACACAATCAACACTAATACCGCTCTCCCTTGCCCTCCTCATGGTGGTAATTTCTGAACTTTTCTTTAACTTTCCAGTACAGTAAACTATCTAGAGCTTGTAATTTGGGCTGTAAAAACAAAGATAACGTAGAGAGGAAACATCTAAAGAACAAAATGGGATCCTTGCAATAGGTACAAACATAATAGCTATTGCACCCATTGGTTAAAAACAAAGTATGTAAAAATCAGCCCCATTTTATGGGATTAATAGAGCTGATGTTGAGCAACTCATAGTACAGATGACCTCTGAAATGCTGGTATTTGCTTGTGATCAAAGACTGATTTAGTCACCTTTGCTGCAGTCATAGAGAGCTTTAGCATTATGACAGTAACAGAGGCTGGATCGTGTGTGGATTAATAAGAAAAACTTCTTATTTCAAAATTCTTAAAAGAAAAAAAGAGGAAAAAATTGGTGCCTTCTAGTGCAGGCAACAATTTTAATTTACATTTTTTCATTACATGGCAATAATTATAAGCTTTAATATTGTTAAGGAAAATAGTTTTTGTACAAGATCAGATTCCAATTCCCATTGGTAAGGTTTGCAGTAGCTGAAAATACAGCTCTTGAGAGGAATCATTTCAACTGAATTCTCATTTTAAAATGTAAATGTTCTAACATACAAAAACATACTAAAGTGCAGTATAAGGAAAGCAGGAGAGCAAAAAAAAAAATGTAAATTCAGTGTTTATAGTGAAGTTGATTTATATTCACAGTTTGGGATTTCTTGTTCTTCTAACTTAGCAAAAAGCATTCACGTGCTTGTTACTGAATGTGTTCAGTATTGAATTATCATTTCTTTGGGCACACTTACAATATACATTTTTTAAGTCCAAGAAAACGTATTTGCATGGTACTTAAAAATATATAACTTCTCACATTATTAATTCTAAGGCTATATTTTACAGAAGGGATCCATATGCTTTGAGCATTCAGTAGCATGTAGTTTTATTAAAAAAAAAAAAAAAAGAGGTAACACACCTCACAACAACTGCAACAAGCCTATCAGAAATCAAATGTAGCATTTTATTAATAAGTTTCCATTTATGGTGTTCAGAAGTTATTGATGATTTAAGCAGGTGGAATAATGTAAAATACTGTAGCTTATCACAAAAATCTGTGTGCTGTTGTGAATGAAATTAAGCAAAGTAATTAAATCACATGGATGAATTAAGAACATTTTATAAAATTATTTTATAAGTAAGGAATTTTCGTTAGTATCACTGTATCAGTTTTTTGAGATGTCTTTTCTTAAAATATATTGGTAAAATTAGGTGTGAGAATATATATGTGAAAAAGGAAAGCTTACATGCAAAATTCTGACAGGAACCATCTTTTATCAACAACAGTAGAACAGAACTAATGACAAAGAGTCTTAGTATTTTAAGTATGTAAAACTGGAAGTTTACCATGTTCAAGCATCATTGTGACTTAAAATCTTACTAGTAAAAGTTTAGTTTAATTTGAAATGGTTCTTTGCTTGATTCGTTCATTGATGAGAAATGCACTCCACATCACTGAAGCCAACGAAAATAAGATCCTGATTTCAGCAAGGCCAGGTTTCCTCTCTATACATACGGTGTGTAACCTTCAGACTCTCTTCACGTAATACAACTTTTGCAAGTAGAAGTTCTACATTTTTTTTTAAACTGAAGCAGTGATAATGTATTAAATATGTTCCCTGTGACAAAAAAAAAGTGTTGGATGACTGATGTTCAAGGGTGTGCACTTGGATGTCATCCTATGACTTATCATTTTTATATTACTCTAATTTATCTATTGCTAATCTAACCATGACAACTAATTTTGCAGATATTTAATTTAAGTATACCTTATACCCCTTCTGTATTAGAACAGAGGTGTTTCATTAACGTTTCCTACTCGATGCAGCCAGTCTAGACAACTCAAGCAGGTTCCCATAGGGTGAAATCTTATATTTTTAAAACATTACAGTCGTTAATTTGCATAGTAACTCCTGGGTTGATGTTTTAGGTTGCTTTTTGTTTTTCAGTTTTTGAACAGTTGCTAAAAGTTTGAGGCCAGTGGATACTGGCAAGTTAAGTTAAAAACAAATATTGGTTGTCTGTAGGACCCTCTATGAGGGAGCATTACTTTGCCTGGTATATCTGCAGTGGTCCTTGGTGAAAGTAGTTTTGATCCTGTACACCGGAAGATGATTCTTTCTGTCCTTTACTAGTATTTTCATGTTCTTTTGAACATTATCTTTGGTTAATGAAGTAAGAATCATTGGGCAAATTTAGAGACCGTTTTTAAATACTGAAGAGGTCCCTCTTAAGGTCAGCATTGAGGTAGTGAAGAAGGTCCTGGGCATCAGAGGTTCATGTGAAAAGGGTAGAGGGAACATGCAAGAAAGAGGAGGATTAACACATTGCTTCACAGTGTTTCTCCATCAAATTGTGGATGGGCAATTTCTACAACACGTATAGCTGGAGAAGGACACTGTGCCAAGACTATGACTCAATTGTGCAGTTTCATAAATCAAGTCAACAGGTGCTTGAGATGATGGCAGCAAGTTTGTGCTGCTTTTAGCAACGTCTTCCTTTGTGTTGAACACTTATAAAATGTTCCTGCATTGATATTTGAATTATTCACATCAAGTAGTTGTCTCCAGAGTAGCCACAAAAGAAAGACATGCCTAAACTAGACATGGAGTCTAAGCTGCAGATTAGATGTTGATTTTTTTTTTTTTTTTTTTTTTTCACCTCTCCCCTTTTGCTGATGGTACCCATGCACGGTGGTTTTGCGTCTGAGCTTGGCTCCCTTGGAGGATCATCTCCAGTGTCCTTTGCTTCAGTTGAACAGACTGTATTAACACTGACATTCTTGAATGCTACTCAGTTGTCCTACAAGAATAGATTTCAAGGAGAAAAATATAGTCTAGTCAAAGAAAAATATGAAAGAAAGAACATGTATTAAAGATTGAGTACAACTTAAGACCAATAATTCTTAACTTGACCTTTTATTAGTTTTTGTTTAAATCATTTTTATTGATCCATAAATTATTGTTATCACCAGCCTTTATATAACTGATAGGATTTATAAAGTTTTAAGGTGGGTTTTATATGATCCAAATTTGGAGCAGCATGAGAAAGCTCATGTATGTATAATCCTTGCTTTATTTTCCGTAGTATTACAACTTAATTCTGGGTGCCTGTGTCACTCTGCAATACTTCCAAGTACAGATTTACCCAATATGTATTTTAGGACATACAACAAAGTGAATAGAATGTAAAAAGCAAGAAAGAAAGCCTTTAACAATATATTATTAAGGTATTATTTTATTTGTGATGA
>WHYT01015194.1:84859-130033 GCA_009806455.1 Tetrax tetrax | reverse complement strand
TTTTTTGGGTTTTTTTTTTTTTGTTTTTTTTTTTTTAAATTAAGTACTGGGCTTGGGGAAGACTTCTTGTATGTATTGAAAAGTGGTGATGTCCCATACTGGTATTAAAGCCAGTATCAGTAGACCCTGCAGCCAGCTCTGCTCCCACATCCACTGGCTTCTCTTTTTATGTAACAGTTCCTTTGTGTGAGAAAAAAAAAGAAAATATCCTTCATTCTTCTGGAAATAGCCCAGATCTCCATCTCAGACCCCGCAACATCTGCCCCCATGCCCACACCAGCTCACACTGCAGCTCTTGGCACCCAGAACAAACAGTAATCTTCTGCCAGCAATAACTTGTACCGGTTTTGCATGAGGAGAAAGGGAACTGCATCCTGCTTTTGCCTTCCTCTGTCTTATGTGTGCAGTTCTGTTTGGTGATGTTACATGTGTACCAGAGATTTAGGTTTGTTGCTAGAAAAAAAAGAGAAACCATTTTGTCCAGAAAGAAAAGGTACTGGGGTAACTTTCTGAAAACAAATTATGAGCTTTGTCTAAATAACCAAATAAGTATTTCATATCTGGCTTCATGGCAACATTTCCACAATTGTTTGATATGATCAATAGAGGGATAACATTCAAAAACATCAAGAGAAAATTCAACACAGTACTTTCTAATTTGGTAAAGAGCCTAATCACTGGTAGCTCCAAGGAGCTGCAACTCCAGTCACAGTCTGTGTAATTTCAGGAATACAGCACACCTACAAAGCTCTGGGTCTGGGACATTTAGTGCAGGTCACCAGAGTACACTGGTGAGGCAAATGCATGGACAAAAATTTTGAATTGGAGAAAGGTACTCCTTTTTCTTTCATTTTTCAAAATGTTCTAGCAATTAAATGCTGTTCTTGAAATAATTTATTTCCTTGGGAATCAAATTGAGATTGCAGCAGCATGTGTTTTTAGCCATGGTAAATGGATAAAACTGTAGTTAATGATTTTATCAATATTTTATGGCCTTGTTCTTTAATGTGTAATTGGTGATCCACAAGGCACTGAGTAAAGCCATTCCCATAAGTAAATATTTTGATAAATCCAAAAGGCAATGGGCTATGCAGAATGAAAATAAATACTACTTGGAAACATAATCATTTGACAGCATTTCTCCTCTTGGAGTATTAGTATTGCTCGCTTTTGTGTGGTATTTGTAATAATGAAAATAAATTCAGAGGAAACAGAAGTAGCTGGGAAAAGGCTGCTGTGCATGTTAAAGTGTTTTTTGAGAGAAAGGCAAAGATAGAATGATTTTTCTAGAATACAGCAATGTGATTCAGGAAGTGATTAAAACAGTATAACACTACTGCAGTAATGTCGCATAAATTGGGTATTGTTGCAGTATACGTGTCTCTGTTGTGACTGGTTGTGGAGTATACAACGCCCTGCACAAACACCCTCCAAAATTACTAACATTGTTTACTACCTGATGATAACAGGATAATATACTGAAAGTCAAATGCATGTCATGCTGATCTTGGAAAAGAAGGTAAGTGCAGCCCCCAGACCAACTTCTTTCCCTGCAGTAGAGATGCTTTCTTAAGGGCGGTGTTACAGATAAAGCTTTGTGGCATAGACTCCCAGTGTTGCCTCTCTCTATTTTGATGATTGAGTAAACAAAGAATTTGCTGTCAGTAAAGTAGTCTTGAATTTCTCATTTGCAGATTTTTTTCTAAGTAAAAACCAAACAGATCTTTACAAAATTCTGTTTTTTGCAGGGAAGTCAGGGCCTGTTTTGGTTTCTTCACTTTGTATTCTACACTCTTGTCTCTACTGTTCACTGGGCAAATAGCAGTTTCTTTGTTATTTTTGGTTTTCAGTCTTGCATTATTCACGAACTTCTGTTTTGAATCCCAAAAGACAGAAAAACTTCATCATGCATTCAAATCTACACATATATTATAAGAATATCCACTGGTGATGAGCGTCATTGGCAGCTTTCACAAGCTAACATTAATTATGTACATAACTAAAAAGCACCATGACTGGGAATCATCATTTCTAATAAAAACACTGACTTCTAGTCATGGATTATTTTATCCCTCCTTGGGGCTATAAATCACTCATGTCACTAAGATATATGCTTTTCCTTTTTTTACTTTTTTCTTTATAGAAAGCTGCTGCTGGGAACGTGCTGGTGGGGTGCAGGGAAGAGCTCTCTTGCTTTGTCTTTTTGTCTGAACATCTTGGTTGTCTGCAGTGAGATGTCAGGGCAGGTTATATGCCTAGGGGCTAGCACAGAAGAGTAAATATTGATATTGAGCACAAGGAACAAGGCAAAGTTGAGCGGAGATTCTGTGCGGTTGCTGTGCTCCACTGTCTCATAATAAAACTTTTACT
Source organism: Tetrax tetrax (assembly GCA_009806455.1). Taxonomy (NCBI): domain Eukaryota; kingdom Metazoa; phylum Chordata; class Aves; order Otidiformes; family Otididae; genus Tetrax; species Tetrax tetrax. Next base: position 127,663 of record WHYT01015194.1, on the reverse strand, counting down.
TAGGGGAGAGTTATGTTTTTAGTATTTAAGGCTGTGTGATATCCCTTTTTTTCTGCTCTTAGGTCTGCAGGACAGAAAAAGGCTTGCTTTTTTGGTGCAGAAGACTTCTAAAGCAAGAGGTTCTTTTAGTATTTCCCAAAGATGGCCTGGTGCAGGATTAACCACCTAGTGACTGAGAGCTTGCTGTATTGTGTGGCATTTCCAGTCAGCAAAACTTTTCCCTTGTTCTTGTGATCCTGAACTTTGTAATGTATTTTTTTTTTCATAAGGTGACCTCATTGAATTAATCAGTTGTGGAGGAAACTTTGACAATGTGTAGTGAGAGAAACAGAAATTCTAAATTCCCTGCAGAGTATCAGTCAATCCTTTTCCTGTGTATTTCTTATCTATTATTTATTTCCTTGCTTTCCTATGAATTTTTAGGTTTGCAATATGGAAAAGTTTCTAAGTATTCTTAATCTTGTCAAAATATGGGAATAGTAAGAATCCTGTTTACTTTTTATTTACAAAACCTTTGGGTAAATGTTTCAGAAATGCTCTTGTGTGCAAATTAAAATCAAAAGCAATACTAGGGACCAGTGGTGTGCAAAGTGATGTAGATGCTATATGGACCTTAACTAAGAGCATCTGAGGCCTGATTCAGGACTGACACTCAACCCATGTAGTGTGGAGGTGGTGATCCTCTTCACTACACATTAGCTCAAAGTGTGAAATTAGTAAATGAAAATTGTTGGGCAGCTGAGGGAATGGGACCTGGATTACCATGTAACCTGTCCTGGATTCTACCTGGTTGGATTTGTGATACCTATATCTCCTTTTGTACTGACACAGTAAAAATATTTAATTTAAACCAAAATGATATTTAATGCAACTTCCTTAAAACATTTCCTTTATGATAGATTGAGCTGATAGATAAATCCTTCTTTGCTTCAGCCACCAAGCTGAAAACTTGCCACCTTATTTGGGGTATTCTTTTTTTTCTACTTCTCACTGGTGGCAAGGTCATTTCTGTCTACTTTTGTGTTTGCTATCTCTTGTAGTCTGCTTGGCATTTGAATCTGTTAATACTTTGGAATTAGGAGATGTATATAAACAGAAGAAGCCAGGTAAAGAAAGTGTGTCAAGATTACATCTCTTGCTTGAAAGCTGTTGTCAATATTAGTGTGTTTGAGAGGAATTGAGATTTCCTGTGGAAGCAGTTGCTACATTTACACAGAATTTCTGAAATACTGAAGAAATGTCAACTTGTCCTGCAAGCTATTTTTTAAGACATTTCTTAATTCTTCCAGTAGTGCACACAAAATGGAGAGATATGTAGGCCCCAGTGCAAAGACTGGCAGATGACAGTGAAATATATGGATTTGCCTGCTTACATCTGAAAAGAGCATGGTCATGTTTGTGTGGTTCAGCAACTCTAACGCAAAGATTTTGAGGTTACATATAGACTTCTTATACTCTGTTCAAAAAGTAGGCATTTGAGAGCTACTGGTCAGATTTCAAAATAGCTTCTTGTTAATGTAGAGACAATGGACCTCATGGCTTGTTTATTTTTTAAAATATATTTGTTTTCCTTTTGAACTTCCCTTTTCTTAGAGTTTGGTGCCTGTTTAGGATACGTCAGTGCGAAGAAAACAGCAACAGATGAAACATGGAGTTTCTAAAACAATGATTTTGCTGTGAATGGCAAAAAACCCCACTTTAAACGGGAGTATATAAAGACAGAGTTTATTTTCTAAAAATCAGAGGTAACAAGTCACTCTTCTTACTTGCCTTTTCAAGGCTGGAAGTTTCTATTTACTGTCTGAAACTTTTTCTTAAAATAATTTTGAGATTTCCAAGTCCTCTTATGCAATATTTATTGATATATGTATGGTTAGAGAAACTGACTATCTTAACTTGGCATTCGCTAGGTGTGAAGATGCTAGATCAGGTCCACAGTTCTGTTTTAGCTTCCAGAATGGTTAACAAACTTATATATTAATATAAATATGCCTTGCATTACAGCATTTTTCAAGCTGTGAACACACATTAATTGACTTTGATCCAAGCAATTGAAAGAGTGGTGCAATGAACATTTCATTCCACAAATATACTCCCTATTACAAGCAGAACTGAGAGTTTATGAAAATGTTCTCTGTTTAAACATCAGGCCTTTGAAATAAATTGAGGCAGTTTTAATTAGGGAAAAAAAAAGAAATGTAAAAACTTTCCGAGTTTATAAGCCTTAGGGTGGCTTAATTAAAACCGAAGAGAAATTAAAATTATCAAAATTTAGGGCAACAAGAAAAGAAATTATAGGTAGGAACTTTCAGGCTATAATAAGAAAAGAAATAGCTTTAAGTCACTTGGTAATTGTAGAGTAAAACTCTCATGTGCTGGCTCAAGTTATTAACTGACCCAAATATTTCTGAAGCATTTAGGTCTTAACCTAAAATAAAGCATTTATGTATGGATAGTTCTACAATAAAGTAACTTTACATCAGTTAGTTATCATGATAATGAAAATAAACTACAGATAATTTACCATAAGCTCTTATCACTGTCGTCCTTAAAATTGTAGATTAAACTACTTTTAGATTACAAACAAATCCATAATTTAAATTCAGACTATTTTCAGTCTTACTGACTGGTGCAAATCTGATTTCTATCAGTCTGTAACACTCCTGGCAACAAGCAGGACCCACTTTGGTAAGAGCTGTTGTAACTATTGTCCATGGCAGTCCATTAGCTCAGGAAGATCACTTCACTTTCCAGAGCACTGAGAATCAAAGGCTTTTCATTGATGTGGGATGGTTTGTGTATAATCACTTCTGATGCTAGATGCCTCGTGTGATTCTGCAAAAATTAATGCATCTTCTTAAATCAGGAGCTCATGGTGCTGTTTGTATTTATTTTTTTTTTTTTAATTTTTTTTTTTTACTTGTCTTCGCAAACATTTGTGTAGGGAGTGTTCTGCAGCACAGTGGCTCCACATCAGGAGCTGGAGTGGTGTCAAAGGGAGCCAAACACTCCGGGGGGGACAGAGGCTTTTGCCGATGAAGTTCTCTGAGGAAATAATTGATGTCTTTTGCTGCTGAGACATTTGCCTTCCTGGAGGCCTTGTAGTGTCACAATCTGTGTGCATTTGTTTGGTTTTAGATGCCCAAGTTGAAGCTATCATTAGACTATTGTTTTATTGACAACAAAGTCCATGTTAAACTTCTGCAATATCTACCTAGACTTGAACATTATGATCCATTATTTTGTCATGTCTTATACACTATTTTTGAGATTGGATCAAAGCTTATTTAGTTATTTATTATGTTAATACATAGAGGCTAGTAAAAACTAGATTTCAGTTACTAAGTTGTATTATTAGCATCAGGTAAGAAGAAAAGGACAAAACTTTCTTTGGTTTAACTATGTTATCTTGATTCTTATGATCAGAATACAAATTTGGTATAGCTGCGTATACTAAACGAAAAGACAAACAGCAGTAGGAAATCGAGGGGCATCATACTATGGCATCAAGATATCTTTCAGAGCTGATAATCCCACGTAAAAACGTGGTATCAGATTACAGACTGCAGTTCGTTATTGGATCTGTTGTTTGAGTTAATACCTTATAATAAGTCATTTCTGTAATAAATCTATGGCCAGTAGAAAATAATTGTCTGCTGCAGCTGACAAGTCAGTGTACAATACTTACTTAATATTGCATGATGAAATTTTTCTAATGTAATTGTTATCAATTGGAACTCTCTGAGAACTTTGTGTTCCACCTACCTTTTCTCTTCTTTTTGTTGTAGGTTTCTACCTACCTTAAGAAACGATGATTTGATCTCTTACTTTTCACAATGAGGAAGACTTATCTAAAATATCTAGATAATGTGATAAAAATTCTCTTCCTTCTTATTGTTACAAAACTAAAAGTGGCAATGTAGAGAGAACTACTGCTGAAAGCTTCACATGCAATTGCTCTGCCTTTTCAGACTATGCTGTGTTAATTAGAGGTAACAAAAGATAATGTGTTGCATATATTTATCCTAAGTTTAAAATTATGTTGCATGAGAGAGAATGAACACTGCTGTCTCTGTTTTTACACTAAAACATGAAAAAAATTCAACCTGAATTTATTCAGGGACAAGGTCAGAGTAGAAGGAAAGATCAGATTTTTCTTATGCTACAAACTTATTTTCTATGGTTGTCCCATGTGACAATGGTGCAGTGATATCCAGCAAAATTTCCCAGGATGGTCTATTTGTGGTAGGTCAGAGATAGGTGACGATAGGTGATATCACACAGTTCTAGATTCAGGCAAACATTTATGGGGAGTGGAGATGGGCAAGAAACTGCAAGAAGCAAGTCTGGCCATTCGTATAAGGATGCTCAGGGGCTCTGTACCACACAGACTGCCCTGCCATGGTAGAATGGGACTAAGCATTCAAAATCTTCCTGAAAAAGAATAGCTTCCAGAGCAGTCTTGATCTGGGATTAGTGCAAAAGTGTTTTTCAGCCACTTCTTTCTTCTGGGTTGTGAATTTTGTGCTTCTCCGGGCACTGCCCACAATCACAGGCTACAGGTCCCTGAGGAACTGTGCCATGCTCTGCTCCTTTCTGGCTTTTGATTTCTCAGAGACCAGTTGGGGCTTATTATTGTTGTTTTCTCTAATCTGTATTTATTCTTGCATGGTTGTTGCCATTGTTTGTTTGTTTGGTTTTGTTTTTCTTTTTTAGCTTTGTAAATTGAATTATAGACCAGGAACAGAAGTGCTTTATTTATCCACGGAAAAGAAAAAGATTACAATAGTATTTTTACCTGCACTCTCCCTAAGTAATGCCTCATTTCTAAGCTGGGGAAAAAGGTAGTTTACATGCTGTTACCATTTTGTTGAGCCTTCACTAAGGGTCCAGACTGTGGTATGGATTTTCTTGCTTGTCATGTGTCCTCACTGGTAACGCACAGGTTTTTGATCACCCCCAGGCATTCCAGGCTTATCTTATTTAGACAACTGCACAGCTGTGTATTTTCTTGGGGATTACTATTTGAGCCCTATTCTGAGCATTATTTAGATTATAAAGTATAAATTTAGAGGTGGCAGGTTTATGTATTTTTCATAAGGGATATGATGTGGTTGGTAGGTACCAGGAGTTTCACAGGAATTAATCTACTGCACAATAGCAGGACTGATTGTTTGAATCATCCCTGTACGTTCAGTTTAGATTCAGGCACATTACAGTACCATGCTTAGTGCTTTAAATGCTCAGTATTCATAGTCTTCACATATGAAATATTCACACATTTTGAGGACCATTTAAAATACATATATATACACATATATATACATGAAATGCAAGTGCTTTTGCATGAATGAATTTGCCTGTATGTATCTGGATTAGCAGACACTTCAGTTCTGGTATATATAAGTTTGTATCTCATGTGGTATGTTTTCTGTTGTTACCTCTAAAAAGCAATTTGATCAAAATGCATGTGTGTCCAAACCTAAAAAGAATATCTGTCCTGTTGGTTAATTTACATAAAGCTATAACCAACACGTTCAGCAAAACACTTGAAATGGAGCCTCTCTGGTTTCAGGAAACCTGTCTGTTCTGTTCAGTTCTAACAACTGAAATACTGAATAATACACTATTATTTTAATTTTTAGAACAAAAAATACTGCAGAAGTGTGGTAAAATTACTGAAGCTTTTTTTTTTTTCTCTTAATAACAAAAGATCCTTTTTCTTTCAAAAAAGAGTTCTATTTTCAGAAATGTAAAGTGAGCACTAAACTTGTGTTTAACAAACACACATAAAAACATGTGTGTTAATGCCAAGAGAGAACATATTGCTACCTTAGTCAACCAGGCCCTGTAGTTTTGAGTTGCCCCAATGTTTGTAAATACCGTGTTCTCATACATTGTCCTGTCACAGTGGTATCAACATTACCAAGTCCTATAGGGCAGAGTGATAATATCCCATTTTACAGCCAAGAAAAGACTTATAATGGTAGTCCACTGTCATGGTCTAGGGATTTTCTGATATGCCAGTGTTGGGAGCTTGATGGGGACCTGTGCTTGAGCATGGTGCAAGAGAGGGAGGAGAGACCGGTTTGGATGGATAATGCAGCCCAGCTGCAATAGTGCAGTGCTGCAGGAGCACTAATCAATCCTGGCCATGGGCACTGGCATAGCCATGCTGCCATCGTCTGGTGCAGTGCTGCAGTGGGCACCTCTGAGTGGGTGGTGATACACCAGAGATTAATCTCCAGTCAAACAAGACCTGTGTTTTTTCCTCTCTGGTTCAGAAAATGCTCAGGTTTTGTTGCCTCAGGTGTACACTTGCATCTCTGGGGTGCTTCAGTGAGCTGGCATATGAACAAATTCACTGAGATCCCCTGTCAGTTGAGTAAATAACAACAGAAATATTGTTTAAATAGTTCATTTCATATCTTGTAAAATTTGTCAAATTTTGATCTCTATCTTTTTGGTCTTTATCTCATCCACTGTATGAATGGGATAAAGGAAGAATGGTCTGATGAGTCCTCACATAATCTTTCCATTTGATAACAGAGAGAAAAAGCATCTCAAAGGAAACTGTTTCTCTTCAAGAGAATCATTTGTTTTGCATAAGCCTTTGAATGTTCCAGCTTGTCTAATCACGTGAATGCAAGGCTCAGCTGCTGAGCTTTTGTTGTCTGCCCATAGCTGGTGCCTTGCTTATTTAATTGCTGTGAATATCTTCAGTTTGATGACAAGAAATGTAATGAGGCATCTGGCTATCTGTGCATCTGTGTACGCAGAAGACTCGAGAAGGGAACAAGCAATATTATATCTTAATATATGACTTATAATTCGTCTAGTTATATATGTTTATCTGAGTATTTTCACGATTTTTTTTTAGTACCATATACTTCTCATTCTCCTTTTTATCTGAATTTAAAATATATCTCCATCTTGCACAGGGCATATTAAATACTAATGCATTGTGTAAACTGAGATATGTGAAAATGTCATGATAACAACAATTTTTACTTGACAAACTCTCAATTGTCACACTTTCTTCTTCAAAGTAGGGTACCTCTTCCTTGTATCTCTTAAAAATGCAGTCTTCACATATCTTGCTATTTGATAAAAAGTTATGCTGTTAACAACAAACTAGCAACTTTTTGAAGTTTCGTAGCCTGAGAGAGGGGGGAGAGAGGGTTTGTAGTTTTTCTGCCTGAAATTACTGTATATGGCAAAGTGTCCAATGAAATAGTGTCACAATACATTTTACAAAAGATTCTTTTGTAAAAATGTGTTTTAAAACACTTTGTGTGGAAGAGTCCGAGTATTTCCATCTCTGAATTCTTCTTGCTCTGGAATGATAGATGGAAGAAAGAAACATGTAGTGAGAAGATCTTAATTTTTTTCCTCCTTAGGCTTGACAAGTCATGTCAGAGATGTGCCATATGTAGTCTTAAGCTAACAAGTTTAATCTGTTTGATGAGAATGAAGTGCCTACTTATCTTTGAGAGTATTAACTTTAATATCTTCGAATATTGGCTGCTGTTTTGTAAAGTGGTGACAATGAATTTCCTCCCTCCCTCCTCAAAAGCATAAATGCTTGACGAAAGCTGTTACTGTCTGCTAGGACAGAACCTGACTGGACATCATTGCAGGCTTCTGTCATATTGCAAATAATAATAATGATTTTAACTTAATTAACTATTGGTGGTTTGTTTTTTTTTTTTTTTTTGTTTAGCATGCACTAGTTACACCTTTAGAAAAAGAAAATACACTTTTTTTAGTGTACTGACAAAAAGAAATTAAATGAGTGTTAGACGCTAATTTTCCTCTTTTCATTTATTGCAGGATCAAAAATTATCTTTCTAAAAACCAATTTCAAAGTAGTTGTCATTTTTATTCCTATCACTTTTTGTTACCTAGAGTCTGTCAGTTTTAAATTCCAGAAATAGTTTATTTCTTTTACCTTTTGTTTTTTTAGTGTTGTGTTCTTGTGAAGAAATAAAATATCTTGCATAATGTAAAGCTCTGTGCAATATGAACTAGAATTGATTAGCTTACAACAAAACTCTGTTTCTTCTGGGTTGGGTTACTGCAGCTGCTATAACTCTTAATGGCAAAATTATATAAAAAAGGAAGAAAACAGTACACCATAATCAGTCTTATCACTGACAGAATAGTAAGAGTTTAATCACCTTGGTTGGCTGCATCACTAATGAGTACAGTTTCATTAGAAGTTCCATGGGCTGTTTAATTATGACTGGATCCTTGCATCTTTCCCTCTTCCAAAAGACTGAATTTCCTTGGTGAAAAACATATGGCAGACCCAAGGCTGCTTTGTTTGGAAAACCTCAGGAGGTCAGAGAGCCCAAATCACATCTCTGCCACTCTGATCTGGTGAACGTTTTGTACTGCATATGGCAAAAAAAAAAAATAATCTCTGCCTGTTTTGATGGACAGGAGGTTTTACTGCACAGTTTGAAATAAGAGTTCCAGATTTGGAAAACAGTTTTTGATTAAGGGAGGAATTAATGCCTTCCTTAAAAGTTAGGTTTTGTTTTTTTTTTTCCTTGCCTTGCACGTATCCTCTTGAGAATGTCAGAATTTGGCAGGTCTACAGACTTAAAATAATTCTTGGCTTTTGTCTTCCAACTCTGTTTGGATAAAGAGGAAAAGAAAAAAAGATTTTAAAAAGATATAACTTATCAAACTGGATAGATGTATAGCCCCAAAATAAAACTGAAAATAAGAGTTAATACATTAGAAAGGAGATCTGAGCATGAGGGAATAGGAGAGCAGAACAATTCAATCATTCAGAAACCAATTTATCATTAGAGGGAGCTAAGGAGACTAATTAAAATATGAATCCTTTTTGATCCTATCTTAAAATATTTATTTCCTCCCCCAAGTAAGGTAATTCTTACTTTTTCTTCCCTGTGACTAAGTGGACTTATAAAATGGGTATGGGACTTATTTAAAATTATAACATTAGATACAGGGTGCTTAGCATAGCTGCATTTACCAGAAAAACAGTGATATAAGCAAGATTTCAACAATCTGATTGTCACAAAACCCTTAAGCAAATAAACTTTGTACTGCTGTTACTCCAGTTGTTTTTCCCCGTTTGCTTGCCTGCCATCATCAGCAAGTATTTAAATCTGCTTTGAGTAGTAGTGTCTGAAACTGAGGAACTTAGCGAACGTGGTTTTGGGCATTATTGGGAATTTTAGCAGAGAGGATTATGAGAACCTTAAAACTGTCTCTGTTTCTGTTGTATGCAGTGGCCTTCTATCTGTTATAGCCCTCTTCCCGCCCTAGCAAAACCTGCATGCTACTTAAAGACTTAGGACATGGATATACAAAGAGTTTAGCATGATAGGGCATGTGTTAAATATGTCGATTGCAGTTAAAAACTCAAATTCTCCTGTTTGTCCACAGCCTGCTTCTCCCTGTGCAGCCTAGGATATGAGTCAGGTCTCGGATGCTGGTGATGATCGTAGCCATGAGGCCATCACAGACTGTGCTTCTCTGTGTTGCAATACAGATGTCTTTAAGTCCATTACATTTTTCTCAACAGCTAGCTATAACCCCTAAGGGCTGCTTCACTCTTTTGTGTGCTAAAATTCAGATTCATAAGCCTTTGAAGTCGATAGATCATTTTCTTTTATGTTATGTTAAAAGGGCTGTAAGGAACACCCAATGATAATATATTGAAAAGACAATTAACAATGAGGTTAATGACAGTGTTACATCTGAGCTGTGATTCAACGTGGTAAAATGATTAGTACTTTCAGAAATACACAGGATCTTTTTTTTTTTTTTTTTGACACAATAATTCAATACATAATTGTCCAGCTCTGAATCCCCCAACACAAGGACACAGAACTGCTGGAGCAACTCTAGAAGAGGCCGGAAAGATAAGAGGGTTTCAATCAGAACCAAAACCCCTCCTATGAGGACAGGATGAAAGAGTTGGGGCTGTTCAGCCTGGAGAAGAGAAGGCTCTGGGGAGACCTTATAGCAGCCTTCCAGTACCTAAAGGGGGCCAATAAGAAAGACAAGGAGAAACTCTTCAGCAGGGCCTGCTGTGATAGGATAAGGAGTAATGGTTTTGAAATAGAAAGAAGCAGATTCAGACTGGCCATAAGGAAAAAAAAAATTATGATGAGGGTGGCTGGAACACTAGCACAGGTTGTCCAGAGAGGTCGTGGATGCCCCATCCTTGGAAATGTTTGACCAGGCCAGGTTTGATAGGGCTCTGAGCAACCTGATCTGGTTGGAGATGTCCCTGCAAGGGAGGTTCCACTAGGTGGCCTTTCAAGGTCCCTTCCAACCTAACTGTTCTGTGGTTCTGTGATAACTGTTTTATTGGAGTCTTGTGAGCCTTTATCATTAAGGCTAATATTTTGCTATTTTAAAGTTTTATATATGAATTCCCCACTCAGAACTGCACAGCACTGCCAGTGGTGCTCTCATTTCTATGCTTCATGAGGAGCACAGCTACAGCGATGCTTCAGATAGATTCCAGGAGGCTATTTGTATTTCCTCTTGTTCCATGTATCCTAAGCAACACAAAAGAAGACATAACTGTTAATGCTGCTTTTACAGCTGTTTGAACATCATCTTCACACTGTACTCCTCAGGTCAATTGTTGCCAAAACAGGAAAAATCTATGGCTGCTTTGGCGGTTGAGGCATCATGGCAAAGAGTGTTCAGTGGAATTAGTGCTCATAAACAGATTTATTTTTTATTTTCTGTCACCCCAAGACATATTTGTAGCTGTAACTGAGGATGTTCTTTGTAACCATTTCTATTGTCAGTATCTCTTATACCTTTTAATTTAAATTAATTCTGCACATCTAGGCTCTAAGAATATTTTGGTGAATTCGTCTTTGTTTAGTGAGAAGTGTAAATTATATTTGAGAAACAATACAACTAGTGTCCAATTTGTGGTATGAATGTGGTCTGAACTCTCTTCTGGTGAGGAAAGACATTTAAAAGCAAAGGCAGCTGACACTTAGTAGAAAGTTCTATGACAAATGAAGATGTTATCCATATATCATACTAAAAAAAAGTGCAGGAAGTTAATTTTCCAAGCAAAAATGCATTTAGGTATGTAATACTTCTGTATGATGAATAATATTAGATTCATCAAAGCATGGCTTTTCATTTAAGGAATGTTACATGTTCACTGTGAGTGTAACTTTGAGTTGTTTTGACATTAATAGTGACATGTTTAATAGATAAGAGGTGCATCATTTTTGACAGTTTCATTGCAGCTGAACTTTTGAAGAATTCACTTCTCCTTTCTTACACATGTTCAACCTCCCAGGCCGTTCAGTCTGTGTTTCTCAAGATGTTTTGTGTTAGATCACCTGACAAAGTGCATTAAAACATGAGTTATCTCAGATACAGGAGACAGCCTGGAGATTAAAGTGCAAGACTATATATTTTTTTTTTTCCTCCCCTAATAAGTCTTGTCTCCTGATTACACCACACAATAGAATACTCATTTCTCAGCTCATCTGGTAGATGCAAATGATAAGCTAATAGCCCAGCAGTAATTTACTGCATTGAACACTATCTCACTATTAAATGTGAATTATTTATTTTCTGTTATCTTCTGTAGAAACAGAATGCTGATCCTTGTGTTGTCTTGGATTATAAACTTTAAAAACGTAGCCATATCTTTTTTGTTGACATTGAGGTGAGTTGCAGTGTCCAAAAGTCAATTACTATTTTTTCTTTTGGGTCACAGCCTGCATATAATAAATACATTGTCTGGTACTTCTGAGGTTTTTATTTCAGTGCATGGAGGACTGTCATGTACTCTTTAGGATGTGAGTCACTTTCAGTGTAAACACTCCCAAGTAAAGAAGGTATCACCTCTGTATTTAAATAACTTGAGAATTTGTTTTGAAGAAGTGTGATCATTCTGCTCTGAAACAGATTCTGTTTGAAGTTTTACCCTTCCTGCTCACACAGAAATGCTAATACTTTACTTTATTTTCTTTTAGATAAAAATGGTAGAATGGTATCTGTGGATTCCGTATTTTCAACCGCAAAAAAATCAGTGAATTTGCGCTATCTAGCATAAGGCTTTAGAGCGCACAGGCTTTGTGTTCTGGAACAAGTTTCCCTATCTTTCCTGGGTTGTCTGTGCAGCATTTTCCACACAAATGTTTCATCTTGTGAGGCTATGCTTCCAGTTTGTAGGAATGCCATGATTCTGTTGCAACTTGTTTCCTCTCTCTCTCCACCCATGGGGAAAAAGAGAAACCCCACAAGCATGGCTCGTATTCAAACAAGCAACTTGAACTCCATAAATAGGTCCTAAATTCTCATGTCTACTGCTGCCTTGACATGTTTTGATGACCTCTGCAGCAGAGGAAATGAGGCTATCTAGTATATGTAGGACTACAAGGAAGTTTGTGTAAAATTTCCGCAATTTCTGCATTGAGCATAGAAGGACAAACACTGTGTCTTCCTGTTGTTCCCATTCATTCTGTTCTATATCTGGTGCAATCACAACAGAATTATTATCCAACATGTCCCTTCCAAAGGAGTTTACAGTTCTCCCTCTATTACATTTGGCCACAATCAAAGCAGTGCTGTTTTCAGGTGAATGCCATGATTGGAAATACTCTGGCTTAAAATTATGCTAATGCAGACACTAGGGTCTTCCTGTGTGAACCAAAGCTTCCAAATGTCTCTCCTACAAGTTCTTCCTTGTACCATTTGAAAGGACTGTGTGATTACATTTTCATATCACAGGATTTCTTATTATATCTTCTTTATCATCTTGATACACTTCCGAAGATACTTTTTCTTTAAGCAAGTTGCTGGAAGGTCTGTTCAATTAACCAGCAGGAATGTTTTTTATTTGAAAAAACCAGTTCTTTCTGGAGTGAAGGGAGTACATGGTTGAAGTGAATCCTCCTTATTATTCAAACATATTCATAATTTTTTTCTCAGCATATGTGTAATGCACAGGCTGTTCGTTTCAAGTGCTGTATACAATACCTGTCATGCTCGCTTACTTAACCTCATGACAGGAAGAAATGACAAAAGCTGTGCTGTTGAGTAAGAATAATCTCAGTTGCATAATTTCTCATCTAATGTCTCTTTTATGATGGTGTGAAGGGGGTTGGTTTTTTTGGTGGTTTTTTTTTCATTTTACTTTTAGTCCAGAAGATTCCCAGGCCCTTATCAAACAATTATATCGTGTAGCCGTTATGTTATAAAGCTTCATCTGACTTGATTGACGGTTAGATAATCATAGTAGGGAGACATATCCTTTGTTTGGGAGAACATGTTTATTTTTTCTCAATGTTTTCTTTCTGTAAAACTTTAAGTGTTTTGTTGTTGCTGATGGAGTTTTTTTTACACAGGAGTTCTGTACCACCAAAGCAGTGACACAGTATGGATGTTCTGGGACATCCTCTCCTCCCTGGCAGTGGCTTTACCTGAGCTGAGGGGCAGGTGGGTCTGCCTGTGAGCGCTGCATTCTGTTCTGATTGAAACCCTGCTGGAAATGACTGTGGGCTGCTGCCCAGCTTGAGTTTTCTCTCCAAGGAGACCCTAGTGTAGTGTCAGTACCTCCTTGCGAGCACAGACAGCAAGAGAGGAAAAAAAAAAGTCTTGTGCTGTAGAGCTTTCAGTGTTACAGAAAGGATTTGGCCACAGAGTGCCCTCAGGCTGTTCCAGAGTCTGGTAAAATAGACTCAAACATCTACTTGAGGTTATGATTTTTATCTCATTGTAGGGTCAGAATCAAGGTGAGCTAGACCTTAGACTGCTTGTAGTGAAAAGGAAAGGTGCAGATTTCAGGCAAAGGTAGCAAAAAGGTAACAAACTAGCCCAGGTTTATATTGCCTATGTGGTTCCATAGAAACCTGGGAGAGAAGAATCAATGTGTTTCTCTGAGAGCCATAGAAGACAATTCCCTCAGGTGATAGAAACTGGTTTCCCATCAAAAAAGCTTGTGAGGATGAGTCAAGCACTGTTTGACAGGAAGATTACTTTACTTTTTAAAGGCAGTTCTGTGCAGAAGCAGATGGCTTAGTGCACTCCTGAAGTTTGCCTTGTGCAAGTGAGAAGACCTAAATATGGCCTGAACTGCTGCTACCAGTAAGCTTCACAGATAATCCTTCCTACCTCTTGCAAAGTTAGCTCGGCATCTTTTCTTCCGTGTACATGAGGGCACTACTGAACTGTACCGAGAAGCAGAGCATTTTACATAACACAGAACACGGCAATTTTGTTTGTTTTCCTATTAAAGTGACTCTATATGACAATGTGCAAAGTACGTGCAGATGGCAAAATGGTTATGTTATCAAGTTTGTTTCCTCTGCAGATGCTTACAGAAAAATAATTCTAGCTCCTCATCTAAAAGTATAAATAAACGATGAAACAAAATAGCTTTTCCCTCAACCAGTTTAGTAGACTACTTCAAAGTTTTTTCTTCGTGGTACCATGTGGTTAAATGGGACAAGAAGTCTTCTGAGGATCACTGTATTTCTGTTATATGCTTTTCAAATTGCATCATCTATTTGCCCCCCAATTTTCTTTATACTAATTGGATGTTCCATTACATTCATTGTTAGAAAGTTATTCACATAGCCTGTAATCCATTGGAGATACGCAAAATAAAATGATTAATGAAGGGAAGCTTCATTTCACTGCACATTTGTGTCTAACCGTGGGTCCTTAGGACACTTGGCCTTGCTGGAACCAGCTAGAAAACCTTGTTTGTTTGCAGTTTTCCAGGAGATGCTCTGGGGTTTGCACTGTTGAGAATGCATGATTTGTACTGAAAGAAACTGAAAAGCCCAAGAAGCCTTCCAAGTTAGTTAAAAAAAAAAAACCCTTAACCCCTTCGCATCAAATGTATGAGGTTTAACTGTGATCTGAGTTTTCTTTCTAAAGAAAACTTTCTTTTTACACCCCTTTAAATAGTTAAAGAAATTTCACTTTCATGGTGGTGTAAGTACAATTGGAGAATATTGGAGAATTTTCAAAAAGAGAAAACAGATACAAGTCTAGAACAGAGTTAAAACTATGGAACATTTTAGTTGCAGAAAGAAAAAGAACAGAAAAAGTTAAGTATGTAAGCAGTATCTGAATTCTTTATTCTGACTCTTTTCTTCTTGAAAAGAAAGTATTATTTCTTGCATTTTTGAATGTTTCAGGAGTCAGTACTGTTGCGTAGGTTTTGTTCTGAGGTAATTGCTTTTTATTAGTGTTGTTTTCACATTCATGGTGTCACAGCTGGAAAATTGTGCAAAAAATGGTAGTACAGAATAACAAAATGAAGTAGTACAAAAGATCTACAAGAAAATGAAACCTTTTTTCCATTTTTGTGGTGTAGCACTAAATAATACATAAACTAAACTTCTGAATTTTCATCTGTACTGCTCTCATTGCTTTTACCTCAAACATATAAAATGTTTTCTTTATATTCAAGCTGATACTTACCAGGGTTGGGTTTTTTTTGTGTGTGGCAGAGAAACATTTCTTTTACATTCTTTTCATACAGACTAGCACTGAAGAATTAATGGCTAATTTTTATTTCTTTTGAGGTATTGAACAGGAGAGATGAAAATGTTCATCTGTGTTGAGATTCGAGTGGGTTTCTGTAAATATCTGCAGGTATTTTCCCCAAGTAATTAATAAACCAAAAATATTTAATTTACTTAAAACATGATGAAATATCTTTGCCTGATATAGATATTTTAAAAATATCAAATGCATTATGAATGAATTGGAAAACTGTTTCTTAAGAAATAATACTCATAAAACTTTTAAAATAATTCAGTTAATCCAGGAGCTTTTACTGAGTACCTTACTGCTATATTGCTGGTACCACTTCAGCACATTTTGTTTTTGACATTTGCCTTTGACCTTTTATGCCAGTTTAAATGCTTGAGATAAGATCCTTCCAGTCAGCTGATGAAATAAAAAAATAAAGATATGGCATGTTGTCACCTTGTCAAGCACTGGAGCCAGCTCTCAGAGGTCAAGTCATTCGTTTCTGGCTTCTGGTGGAAAACTCTCCCTCTGGTTGTTGGCTGCCAGTGGAGGAGCAGGAGGTCTCTGAGGTGTGAGGGGAGGTATGTGACACGTGTGTACTGCTGCTCCGGCAACAGATGAAGAATACGCATAACTTTGTGCACTAGGGAAACTTCCTTGACAAAGATCTTATTTTTAGCAAGTTTTATACTAGATTTCATCATTGCTTTCCAGTTTAATCCTCAAGTGACTGTGTGGTAGGGCACCCTGCGCTGCTGGACAGTGTAGTCTCTCTGCAGAGAGAACCCTAAAATGAACTTTCTTGCTATGAGCAGTAGACTTAAGTCCTTTAGACGGAAAGAGGATTTAGGTATGATACAGCATGTGCTGTTCAAATGCACACATAAAGTGTGTTATAGATACCTGTCTGTGCCACAGGCACTGTCTGACAGTAATACAAAAAGCAGCATCAGAGGTTATGTGTGTTGATTCTGGCATCTCTTAGCCCTCAAAAGTAAATTAAATACTTTTTTTTTTCTTCCAGAACTTTTAAGTACTGCAAAATCTAAATTCTGATTTTGCACTTGTTCTGATAGCTACACACACATGAAGTGTATTTAAGCAGTGTAAATCAAGTGAATCTCATTGGAGAAAATCCGTCTCTGAAATATGAATCGTACAAGTTGAAAACTGCAAGATAGAGAATTCAAGATGGTTGGTACAAAGCAGACCTTTTATTTTCTCATACACAGGTACTTTTCAGAAGCAGGAGTTCCAATAATAGTTAAAACCACCAGTGGTAATAATTTGAAAATCTTTTCATGGTAATGCATTTCTTGGCAATTACACATCATGCCCTATACATCAGTAAGGCTGTGTTAGTTCGATCTCCTAGAGGGAGAAAATCGCTGTTCAAACAGCCATCAGTGACTATAAATAAGGAATATCAGTGTTCAGTCTTTAATAGGAATTACATAAAGATTTTTGAGTTTGGGGCAAAGTGAAATTGTGAGACTGCCTTCAGGGATTGTGTTGTCATTTATAACAAGTCGCTCACAGGAAGCGGTACTAAATTTAGTTGAACAAGGGCCATTTCCCCAGAATACACAAATATGCACACAAACCTGGTGTATCGCTCCACTGCAGTAGGGACCAGTGTATATTTTCCATCGTTTTTCATGAAAGTATAAGCTGACCACTTGCTACTAAGGACTGTTTTAAATACCACTTTTGATCAACTGAGTAACCCTGCACTCTGTAACACTTGAGTGGGTTTTTGCAATTGCTTTGGATTTAGCTGATTTGTTTTTTGTTGAATTGTAGAATGGTTTGGGTTGGAAGGGAGCTTTAAAGGTCTTGATTCAAGTGCTAAGTGGTTTATGAAGTGAAACTCCTAGAAACTCCTAGGCTACTTTTCTGTCTATGTGAAAAGCTATATGGCTTTTTATAGATGTCATAAAAATATTCTGTCCAGTTCTGTCTTGACATCACTACTGATATGTTCTACTCACTTTGTATCATCCATATTTTCATATCCTATCACATGGAAAGATAAGGTTGACTTATATTGATATTTTTAAGCAGTCAAATTGTTCTTAGCCCTAAATACAGCAACTTGATTATACTTTAAGAGGTTTTAAGTGGACAAATCCTGTATTCTGTGGTTTTGATGTAATTTTTCTTTTTCTTCTCCTAGGCATTTTAAGATGAAATCCCATACTACTGATACAATTAGAAGCCTCCTGAGGCCCATTCCAGACTGTGTTGATCTAAATGATTTCTAAGACCTATGTGTGTAAGCAAACATCCATAATTTTACTGATGCCATTGAAATTGTTCTAAGTGGAAAAAAAAAAAATTTAAAAAAGCCTCACATGCCAAAAAACCCACCCTGACATGTTTAATGGCCATTCCATTTAGTTTGAGTTTTGAGTTTTCTGTTTAAAAGAAAAGGGTGAAAAATGTACCTATAGATTTTTGTTTTGTTTTGTTTTTTAAGCAACAAATCAAGCTGATAATGTTTTTCTAGATTCTTCACTTGCTTATCGGGTTAGACTCCTAGGATTCATAAAGAACCCACAATTTAACAAGACTTTGTGCCATTGTTTTCTGTAACAGATGCTAAAGGATAGAGAATTGTAGATATATTATTTCAGAGGTATTACTGTACTTTTCTGTTGTGATTTATTGGTATTTAGACATTTGATATATTCTAATATTCAAGGACTATTTTTGCCTAGCTTTAGTAAAGAGAAAGGGAATTACAGCAGAGTAATTTTGACAAATAGAATTTGAAATGCAAACTAATACACATCAAAATAGTTGAATTTACTACGTGAGCTGTATATTGTATAGGAAAACATAAATTCATCTAGGGTTAAGTAAAAAAAAAATTACTGTAATGCAAAATACTTATTTCTTGTTCAAATTAGAAGATGAGTCTTAATGAAGAATACAAAAATTCCAAATGATCTATAGATGTAAATGGGTAAAGTAAGATAATATATAGTAGAAATCGTTTTAAGAACTGCTTGTTATATGAACTTGTGGTAAGGTACATGAAATCAATGTTATGCACTGTAAGACAATTCTTCTCTAATAGGATAAGTGGACTTCTAAAATAATCTTGTTCAATATTTTGGTCAAAGTGGCTATTTCCCTTAGAAAAATAAACAGTTTGGTATATGTTCAGAAATGGAACAGTTGAAAATACTTGAAAGAACTCTATACCTGTGGATATATCCTCCCTAAAGCAGGTTTTATTTAAACTATTTTCTAAGTTCATATTTTCTTTGTCAGCAGAATCCTCTGAAGTGCACCTTGTCTCTCTGGACTATTCTGCTATAATTCACCATAATTCACTGCCTCTTGCTTGCTTGCCTAGAATGAGATGGGTTTTACACGTTTGTTTTTGAGCAGGGGCAGTCAGTGCGGCTGCACCAGGCTCCCAGCTGGCTGGGTAACTGTTCTTCAGTTGGAGCTGCCCTGAGGAGCGGTGCAGATGGGAAATTGTGGCCCAGCCTTCTTTTGGGAATGGGTAAAGGGAATCCCTAGTTATGGTATAACCTACAATATTGAGAATTGCTTTCTCAGTTGAGACAGGCAGTGACACTTTTGTGTAGGTGTATGAGGAGAGGGTGCCAGCTGTCTAGGGCAATAAGAGATTTCCAAAATAATTTCATGTGGCATCATTTTAGAGGTTAAGGACCTTCTGCCATAAGTGATAGTTTTTCTGTGCAATCCTAGATATGCAATTTGATAAATAGATGAAAATAAAGAACTTTAAGACTATTAGTCAGCTTGGGACACATAAGAGGGAGGAAGGAGACTTAGGATATTTACTATAATGGCTGAGCCTTTCTTAAGGTAACTGGTTTTAGTGTATTTTAGTTGATAGTGTTAATTGCTTGAAAATATCTTGGTGTCATGTAGTGAGTATTGCACTGTATTTACTCTCACTTGCTTCATTTTTCTCTTTAAAAGATATCTGTTTTTAAAAAATAGTATAATCTGCTAGTTGCTGCTGAGCTGGGTGGGAGGTATAGTCAAGTGGTGAAGGTATTGTTTATATGATGTATATTTGACTTAAATCTATGTTTAAATTTATATTAAATAGCTTGTGTAAGTCTAAATAAAATACAGCTAGAAAAAACTTTTTTTTTTTCTTAAAGAAAAACAAATTAAAACCTCTGGTTGAAATTATGAATATTTGAATTGATGAACCTCTTAAAATTTTTTCCTATTCACTGTTGTATTTTTTTTTCAGCCAGTGGACATGCAGAGAATACTGTAAAGCAATGATAATGACTTGAGATTAAAAACTAAACCAGAGAATTGAAACAAAGGCTGACTTACCAAATCGAACCCACCAACCTTTATTGTAGAAAACAATGTAGTCCTCTGTCTTTGTCTTACAGCTCACTTTTCTTTCAAGCAGATTAGACAATTCCTTCTTGTGACCTTTGAATTCTAATCAGTCTTCCACTTCTCTCTTTTCATGTGCTTTTTCTGAGAAAACTGACTATGAATGATCTGACTTACCCCAGCCCTTGGCTTGCCTTCTGTTCCCCCCTCACAACGCTGCCTTTTTATCTCTTGATGTTGGATGTAGAAGTTTTTCTCCACTGTGTTTGATCTTATCTTCACCAATACCCCAGTGACCTTCACTTAATTAATCTCCAGATCTCTCTTGTGCCCCTGACTTTCGCTCCCTTAACATTCTCCCGAAGATCTTTGCTTTTGTTTTGCCACCCACAGTGCAATGAGGCTGCTGGGCAGTAAAACTTTGTGGCCCATGTGAGTACCCAAAATTCATCTTCTCTTCTCACTAAGCCCATCCGACATGCCCATTACCATTGTTGTTTGGAGACAGTGAAGTCAGCTCCTGCCTCTTGTTATCATCAACCCTTCTAAAGACGATAACTGGTTACAGAGCTTCATGCAGATTTGATTGGTTTTCTGACTGCTTTTCTCCTTTTACATATGATCTGTAGAAGACTTGTCACAGAGCCCAAGGTCAGCTACTGTCCTTACCTGAGTTGTTGGCAGACCTACTCTTTTACATGTTTGTCTCCATCTGTCCAAATGCAATCAGTTCACGTTCAGGATAAAAAAAAAAAAAAAAAAGGGTTCTTATTCTTTGCCTTCAGATTTTCATTATTTTATTTTTCAGTTGTTAAGAAAAACTGCCTTCTGTTGGCCATTTAGGCCCCATTATCACCCTTCCTCTTCTCTGACTTTCTCCAACACTGCACCTGTTCCTTCCATGTGTTGTAACTGAAATCTATCTACTGCATCCAGCCTTTGAATGCGAAAAATACTAAATGCTTCACTTGTATTCACTTTCAGTAGCACTTTCAGCTACAAAGATCTTTCTCCTCGTTTGTTCCAGCCAGTCCTATCAGCCCCTCTCTGTGGAAATATTTCCTTCTAATAAACAAGCTGCTTCTCCACAGTGTAGCCACATGCACTCTCAGTTCCTTTTACAGTATCAATCCACATTTCCAGTTAGACCAGGATATTAACCTTCATTCCTTGTAAAAACTATCAAATACACATTTTTCCTTTTGTCATGTTTCCTCAGGCTTTTGAAATATTAATATGCCAAAACACCTCATTAATTCCTTTCAGATACTACTATAAAACCACTTTTTTTTTTATTTTACTGTCTTGACTAAAATAATTTTTACAGTGTTAAATGTGGAATTGTGCTAAGGTGGCTTCTTGTCTTTGCTTTTGCCTTTTTCATTTGGTTTCTCTTAAACTTAGGCTGAAAGCTGTTTAGGACCAGACCTCCCTTTTTTGTTAACTCATTCATAGCAATTGTTTCCTTTGTGGTTTTGCACTTGGAAAGCACATACTTGCTAGGAGAGAATTTTTTCCAGTTGTCTCACAAGATCACCATCATGTGTGTGTGTATGCTTTCCCCCCACTCCCTCGGCTCTTTCCTCGTATGGGAGAGCTTAGCTTTCACATGTGCACTTCTCATTAAGGCCTGACTGTTCCCATGAGAAGTTCAGAATCTCTTTATTTCTGCTAGATTAAAAATCTAGACAGATGCAATTAGAAAGCAGATGATAATAAAATGTTTGATGTCCAAGCCTTTGAAATTGTTTTAATTCCAGCCGTCCTTAAATTCAGTTTATTCCTTTTTTCTCAAGTGCTTTTACTTGAAATAAGGATATTTTCTTGTCACTGTAAGACAGATATGCAGATGTTGAACATAATGTGTTTATCTTTCTCTGAGTTTCACTAGGCTGTCAGTTTTTAAAAAAATCAAATTTGAAGTCCATAATTTCTCAGAGGTCTTTAATTTTGCTTTTAACAGAGTCTACTCAATTTCTAATTTCTGTTGTTATTTCCCTCTGGTGATGCCTCCACAGACCTACAAAAGCAGAAAATTAGAGTTGGGTTGAACATGGGAAATCTCCAGGGTCTTCAGAAAAATAAGCATACTCTTTCCAACACCCACAAACAAACAGTAACATTAACATTGTTTAGGTATACTTAGGTATAGCTTCAAAATATTTGTGTGTGAAAGGAAATAGTTAAAAAAAAAAAAGCAATATAAGCAGATTAGATTAATCACAATTCAGTTTTAATATCTGTGTGCTGTAAAATCAAATGTGCCAATTTTCTGCCATTTCTTAACTCTCATTTCTGGTGTGTTTTTTAAGAAGCTAGGACTGCGTGTGATACCCTAGAAATTTATGGGGAAGCTCTGAATAACTGCCTTGCTCTAGCTCATCTGAAGTGAATTTTTTTTTTCTTCATGAGGGAAAATGTGCTGCTTGACCTTCAGTCAGTAAGATTTGTAACCTTGGAATTGTGAAGAGTTCATTTCAGCACAAAGTTATATTGAAACACAGCCAATAAGATGAAGTTTCAGGATGTTCTTTTACCACAGTGGTTTAAGAATCCACCATATCTGTGCATTAATGTTAAGAGGGAAAGAGAACACTAGTGAAATGATAACAAGAAATGGATTATTGCCTGGATCCAAAACTTCCACCTTCAGAAAGCACATTCAGTTGCTCATTGGTCTTGAGACCCTCGATTCTGATGCTTCCCCAGAAGGATTTGTGAAGTACAGCCATGAGTGCATAGATCCTAGCTGTGCTGAAGACATAAGTACCTAAGGCTCATTGTGCAACAGTTTGGACCCTATGCCTCCATTTTCATGAGTGTGCACTTTCAGCTATTGGATAAAAGGGAGAAGAATGTTTGTATATCAGGCTTGCTTAAATATGATTCCAGACTGTGGAAGGATGCTGTATTTTTGTGCCTTGAGCTTGGGCCAGAAATCAATGAAAGCATCAGAATTTCCTCCTAACACTGTGGTAATTTCTCATTCAGAAGAGCTTCCTGTTCAATACATTGGTTTGTTGGAGATCTTATTGTTTAGCTTTTTCCAACTCGGCTAACACTGGCGCTATGCAATTCCCCCTGCTAACGTTCCCTGAGATATCAACTGGCTTTCCTCTCAGGTAGGACACCTGATAAATTCCACCCCATAGCTTACAGCTTACACTTATCTTAGAATTGATTCTGTTTGAGAAAAGTTTTTGTGCCTCAAATATGTTTTTTTTCCCCTGCATGATGTCTGTTAGCCTAATGAAGATATAACCTCTGCCCCAAAACTTTCCCTTACTTAAAGCATATATGCTTAGAGTATTGTGACTATGGCAACATTCCTTTTAACTCTGCATAGTTGCTGCGTATGGAGTGTGTGGTTAAAAGGTGTGATTTCACCCTAAAGCAAAGCATATATGAGTGCAGTATTTCAGCTGTAGCAGAGACTGTTATAAAAGATAGAGTTTCAAGTCAGCCACAAACAACCCAGTTCAGTGCTTTGCAGAACAGGTTTTCCACACTAACTCCCCAATTTGGCCACATGGAAAGTCAGTGAAGGCCTTGTAGTGCCTTATGAGAGAAAAGCTCTCAGAATATGCATATACTAATGCAGATCTCAGAATGAAAGGGAAGACTGAGCAGCCAGTGATCTAAATTACTTAAATATTTGTAAACAAATAATTCAGGGAGGAATAATTTTCTAAAAGTTTTGAGACCTGCAAGACCTCTTGGAATATCTCATGATCTAGACAAGAAGTGCTTATAGAAGTGCAACGTGAGTATCTGCATCTTGCCGAAATTGTCTTAAATACGCTTGCCAAAAAGACTGATGTTGTCCACCTCTTGATTATGAAACTTACTTTTTATATTTTTTATATTTGTGTGTGTGTTATATGATCCATAGAACAACATTTCAAATAGTAAGTATATGAAATACTCATTTACTTTTTTTTTTTTTTTTTTTTTTTTTTTATTCCTGGTATAAAGTGCTGCTTCATTTCACCTTTCTCTCAAGATGTGACATTAATTCATTCTGTAAAGGCCTGTCATATTGGTTTCATTTTAAATGGAGTGTATATAATTTCTTTCAAGGGGAAAAAAAAAATCTGTTTCTTGTGAAAATTATCTTTAATGTAATTTGGCTAAGCTGCAGATTGGATGAATGAACATATATGTTAAAATTTAGTCTAAGTGTAAGATTTAATTTTGGGTAATTTCCTCGACCTAAGAGGGTTTTATGTCTAATTTGACTTCTCTGGGGTTATTACCTGAGCTCTTAAAAATATAAAAAATAGGCTGGACTTCTGATACCTCTTATAATTAAATTTCTGTGACATCCTCAATGTGCGGAGACTTAATACTGGCCCAAAACATGACTGCCTGAGGCCATGTCTCCACCAGATCAGTCTGTAGCCTTTTTCCCTTTTTTTTTTGGGGGGGGGAGGGGGGCGCTTGGAGGACACAACAGCAGCAAACAGACCTTTGCCCTTGAAGGATTTGGCATCAGGAGGTCTGGCTGCTGCCTAATGCTGTCTGAGCCATGCTAGCACCAGAGGCAGTCAAGTCTTTTGCCTTTCCTATTTGCACATTCCTATTTATGTAGATTTGGCCAGGGCTGAAAGCAAAAAAAACCCCAATGTCTGCTATCACTTCTGTTTCCTCATTATTTTGAGCTCTACTCTTGAGAACAAAGTTTCGGATTATTTGGAGTTTTGTTGAAATATCTACATGCTTAGATGGAAACATACATCAAAACATTGGAGAAATATTTTTCTTTAGTATTTTCCGAGGTCATTAGCTTGCTTGTTTGTTTGTTTACTTTTGGTTTTTAAGCCCTTGAGAGGCACAGTGGCCTAATTCAGAAGGATCAGGAAGAAGCAGTCACCAACCCAGAACCTCCTTTATCTTGTTCTTTCCATTGGGTGTATTACAGCGTGTCAGCGTAAATGAGCAGAAGGGAAATCCTCGCACCTTTTATGTTGGGATCATAGCTGTGCTTTGGAATGTATTCCCAAGTTCATGACCAGCCAATCTGAAATATTCCTTGTGCACAGAATACATGAAATAGTTGTGTAAAACTCTGTATTTTACTGGTCAGTTATCCATGAGCTTTCCTTACTTAGTGGGATTTGCTCTGTTACTGCCTATGTTGGAAACAAGCAAAAGCATTGTCTGCATTGGTCTCATTAGCAAATGCTAAGCACTTCCCTAAAGGAAAAGGGAGCTTTTGAAAGGCACCCGAAAGAAAACAGAAAGGACGCAACAGAGTTCAAACGAACTAGCAGGCTTTTAAAGCCACATGCTGGTGAAACTGGTTGATAGCACATACGGGATAGTAGCACAGCTATGGAGATTTTAAAGAGAACAGTATATTTTCTAGTATGTTTATAATTAGTTCTGTAAGAAACAGCACGTTGCCATGGCATAGTGCTGAGCAAGATTTCAGCTGCTTTTTAGGTAGATGCTGCTTTTTTTACACACAATGCTAGCAGAGTGAAATATGTCCTTTTCCAAAGGGTCAGATGAAATTCTGAAGTTTGTGAGGGAATCCTTTAACTGGCCAGTTAGTGACAGTTGAATCCAGAACCTTTTGCACTTTGACTGTTCAGGTATGAAATTCCTGGAATAGATGAAACTTTATTTTAAGTGCAGTCTAGCATTTTTCTTGTGTGGAATCTGTGGCAATGTAACAAGAGGTGCTTGTATTTGAATAACAACTAGTCTAAAAAGCTTTTTCTTGAAATGAGGGCCAACTTTTCAATTAAGTTTTTCTTATATAGCTGTATTGGTTTTGGTTGGTTATTTTTCTTTTAATATAGTTGTACCTAGTCATGGCTGTATGTGTTCTGAAGAAATGAGTGGTCAGGTATCTTGGTTTCTCATGTGGTCTTACTCAGTGAAAGACATAATGGCTACTGTATAACTGTAAAATCTAAATCCCTGGACTGATTCTCAGAAAACTTTCAGGTATAGACCTATATAGAACTTTTCTTAATGAGGAAGAAATATAGTGTGAGTTCTTTTTTCTTGTTTCTAGAAGTCAGATAAAGTGTGTTGAAATTGACTTGTACATTATTCTTATGTTGATATATATATGTTGGAAAAGGGGGGAAGAGTCATCTATCTTGTTACAAAATAATTTCTCTTAAGTGTATTTAGGAAAGAAAAAATAATTTCATTATATTACTTTTATTTTGCCTTTATTGGTTTAAGTTCTGATGGTATGATTTCCATATTTATTCATATACTGAGTAATCTTTATTGATTGGCAAATGCTATTCTGCTCTACTGCAATATTACTGCAGATGAAATGGAGAGGTGAAATTTGAATTCAGTGTT
This sequence comes from Tetrax tetrax, assembly GCA_009806455.1. Taxonomy (NCBI): domain Eukaryota; kingdom Metazoa; phylum Chordata; class Aves; order Otidiformes; family Otididae; genus Tetrax; species Tetrax tetrax. Next base: position 101,476 of record WHYT01015194.1, on the reverse strand, counting down.
TTTGATGCTGTGGGTTTGGATTTGCACATATATTTCACTGTGAATTTCTGGTTCAAATTTATTCCTTAATATGGTATTTAAATTATTATTTTAAAAGTGATAGGTGCAATGGGGTCTGTTTTGCTACCAACCTGATGGATATGAGATGTAATAGTTTAAGAGTAGAACCTAGTTATTTTCTTACGTATAGCCACACATTGAAATTCTTTTCAAAAATAGGTTTATTGTTTTTTTTTCCAAAACACTGAATGACATTAATGTTTGTCAGAGTTTTGGCTAAACAGATCAGTTTACTGAATTGAAGTTAAATCAACATCTGTCCACACAGAGGATTGCATTTATACTGATTTTTAAAATTACATCATGTAAACAGGTGATGGATTCAAATAAATGCATAAAATATAAATTCCTTGTTTGTTTATTCTCCTGTTCCAAATCATATTATGAATATGACACATTTGCTGTTACTCAGGTAAAGCCTAATGGGAATCTTTTTGAAAAATTCTTTTTTTTTTTTTTCTGTGGTGGCTAGTTACACAAGAGATGGTATTGCTTTTTTTTTTTGAGAGGTAGTGTCTACTGCTGCAAAATCTTTCAGTACACCTCTGAGGTTAACTTACCAGCCATCAGGCTCATGAATATGGTCAAGTTGTGCTTTGCCATTGGGTGAATTAGATTTTTATCCAGCACAAATCTGAATTCCATAGGTAACGTTCATAGATTTGGTGGACGTTGATTCAGTGCATGCTCCTTTCCTTATCTGCCTGCATGTGGCAAAGTAACTCCAATGGGACTTATTCAAACCTGGAAAACCAAAGGCATGAGTGTTACCACTCGTTTCAGATGTTGGGTAATGGCAGCACAGGATTTCTTTTCAGGCTTTAGACATTTGATGTTTTAAGCCCAGAGTAGATATTTTCCTGTGTAGAATTTTTAGGTGTGTTGGTTTCATGCAAATGCAGAGGGGAAAGATTTTTTAAAAATATATAACAAGGTTTTTCAACATGGGAAAATAATTTCCCATTCAACGTTATGTTTGTCTCCTGGTAGGACTGTGTGTGTCTGGGATTCTATTACAAAAGTTTTTGGTTTTACATTGTGACCTTCAGTTTCTGAGAATATATAAATAAGTTATGGGTTTTGGTGCATCCATTTCTACACAAAGAATTTACATTGTTATATTTTGTGAATCAACATCAATGTACAAGTTAGCCCTTTAAGATTGTCTGCTAATAGTTCAAAGAAAAATTAATTTGGGCGAAATACTAGCTTGCTTTGCCAAATCTCATTTAAACACAATTAGGTTTTCTTTATACTTCTGTAAAATATCATAAACTTCTATATCTTTAAAGTTATGATCTTGCCCTCTCAACAGAGTTAATTAGACTTGTTGAATGGTATATTCAATAACATGAGCATAAAAAAGAATAAGCAGCAATACCTGTCTAGTACTAACTCATCTTGAAATAAGTGGACATGTTTATAGTTTTATTTAGCAAACCTACTGTAATAAAATCACACATTTCAGATACCAGTAAAACTGGATAGTTGGTGGAATTTGAAAGAGGAGTAACAGAATTTAAAATTTGTCTAGCAGTAGCAGCTAGTGTAAATCTTTGATACATACATACATAACTGTTGTAATCTTGTGTCTGACATTTGAATCCTTGTCTTATTCAGAACTAGATTTATCTTATTTGCAGCTGAACATAGAAGTCCTATAACATTAACTTAGTATTATTAGCTAATTTGATTCTTTGTCCATCTTCTTTCAAATAAGGAAGGATATCTAAAGATACTTTTCTCATAGCATGTAGAGAAACTGATGATGTCTCTAAAGAATACCTTCCATCATCAACAGCCCAAATGCTTTACTGGAGGTGTGTTCTCATTCATATAAAAAAGTTCATTAATAGTATTTAGTAGATAGCAATTCAATGTTCCACTGTGTCTGATCATAGTGAGACCTTTTCAGCAGCATGGAAAAGCAGGCAGCTTGTTTTGGACTGTGAGACCACTTGAGCAACTTAAATGTTACCCAAAAGTTTGTCCCAATAAATAATGTCCACGGCAACTTCAGGAATCATTTAGACATGCAGAATAAAGCTCCGTAGTTTCACATTGTCAAGGATATGGTTAACACATTACTGCATTTGCACTTCATCTTAAGCAAGTCTGCTCTTATGGTCCCAAACCCATACTTTTGATATCTTGGTGAAAAATGTTATTTATCAGACTTCTGAGGTTGCTTTCTTTAGGTCTCTGTATTACTTTTGAAAACTCCGAATTGAAATATTCCCTCAGTCTGATTGTTTCTCGTAAGACTTGTTGAAATAGCACACAAAACTGTTTGGATGCCACAAGAAAATATCAACAGACTTCAAGTTTTCTTTTCTGTGGCTGCTGTTACTCCTAGTATGTAAATTGCACTGCTGAGCTTTAAAAATAAGAATGGAGCTTAGTGAACAAGGGTATGCAAATATGGGTGTCTTCTCAAAGTACTTAAATCTATGAAATGATAAGCCTGTTAACTTTCCATTAAGACTGCTGAAGAAAATATAAGCATGTGCAAAGCCAATGCATTTTTACAAGAAATTTGTGATCATACAGGCTAACCATAACCATACAAGTCATAAACATAATTAATAGAATTGGAAAACTAGCTATTAAGAGATACCAGGTAAATTAAAACCAAAAAACCCTGAAACTTCCTTTGTAACTACTTTTGTTAAATCATGAGAAACTGATAAATTATTTTTATTTTTAGAAAGATAAAAAGCTTTTAATATATCTGAATTGTCATGTCAGGTCCAGAGCTTTCATCAAGGCCCACTGCCTGCTACTGATGCAGAGTCTGGACGTGTTAGTGCTAAACATTGAAGTTCTGCCTACAAAAAAGATGCCAAATTTAAAGTAATCTTTGAAGTTCAGTGACGAAGCTGATTTTACTTTGGATAAAATTAACATTTAAAAGAGAATAGTGGTAGATTCTCAAATGAGTATGTTCTGCCAAATGAATTACTTCTGTATTGAATGCCTGCATTTTGACAGATATCATTATTATTTTAGATGAAGCAAGCTATTAAGACAAATGCCAAAGAAACCCTTTGATGATGACATATTGACATGTATATTTTTCTTTAAAAATGTAAAAAATATAAGCTAATGTAAATGACATTGGGGAAATGAAATGTCAACAGCAATCTGTAATTTGCTAGTGTGAAATCCAAGTAAAGAAGCTACTTTCATGTACCATAACAAATATCAGAAAGCACGCCACATTTTCAACACAGCAAACTGAATGAAAAATAATTCATACTGCGGATGCAACACCTTTCTCTCTTCTTCCCCTGTATTTTGCTAGATTAGCAGTTTAAATGGAAAACTGCTTTTGGTGGATTAAGGACCCCTGGAGATAGTACAGGAATCTAGAATTTGTGCTACAAGCTTTTTATCCTTTTTATCCCTTACATATTTCTCTCTCTGCATATAATAAACCATGCAATAATGCTTTAACCTAGAAAACATCAAAACCTTTTGGTCTCCACTGTGTTCAGTTAACTGGGATTGACTTAATTTGGTAATGTTTCTATATTTTTTAAATGGTTGTTTTCTTTCTCATCCTCAGTTAAAGCTAGATTTTTTGTAACTCTAAGAAGATTTGAAACAGGTTATGTCTGTTTCATGTCACATTATAACAAGTGGTCCTTTATCCTGATTACTAAATTACATATTCAAATAATATAGAGACAAAATTTTAATAGCCTATAATGTTTATCTTTGCCTACATTTATTCTGTTGTTAAAAAAAAAAAGAAAATAATATATTAATTATACAAATGAAGTATCAGTGAAAGAGAAGAGTATTCACTGTATTTAAATATTTCATTGCACTATTCAGGACAGTGAATTCAGTAAGCTCTATATTATGACATACATAATATTATAAAACTAGAACTCCATTTCATAAACCTTAAAAATATCTTGGCCCATATAATTTTTAATTGGTCAATATATGATCAAATAGATCAAATTCAAGAAAGCCTAGACTTCAATGTGTTGGTTAGTGTGAAATTTTCCATTAAAACAACAAAAAAAACCCCCCCTTTTTACTGTATTTTTCCCTGTCACCTAACTAAGCACCTGTATGTTCATTAGAATATTTTTTCTCAGAGTAGCAAGAAATGATGAGTCACTGCAAAGTTACCTCTTGAGAGAGGGAGCCCAGCAATGCCACTGACAGTCTGCTTGCCCAGAGAGAAGTTGATCTGAGATGTGGCTGTGCTCTAATTACCGAAGTGTCATGCTCTGCTACAGTATTTGCTAATTTCCTTCTTTCCAGCCCATTCTCTAACTTACAGGAGGGGTGCGTAATTTGAAGGAGGTTAAGAGCTAACAGTCTCTGTGTAGTCTGTAACAGGAAACGTTCAATGTGAAATAGGAAAACTCAGTCAAATAGGTTTTAGAAATAGTCCAAGTTCTTCACTGAAGCACAATGTATAACAGGTTCATCTTGGCCTTAGTGAAGGGAAAGCTGTCTGTCCTCATCCTTACGTGTTTCTGTTCTAAAATTCCTGTTTAGGAAGTTTAAGAACCAGAGCTCAGCCCAACGCTGTAGCCGTACCACTCTGTTTAAACTCTGCATCTGTGTTTGCAACTGAACAGACACACCTCTCTGTCTTTCCATGTGTCAGATATTGTCCTGCTTAGATAGCCATAGTGTGCACATACCTAAAAACTATTTTGTTAGCCATTGACCTTGGGTTTGTCAGTGAGTGTCCCCATATTTGGGCTATTCTGTTCTCAGGGTTGCAGTCTGCAGTTCTGACATTTACTGTATGGTGCAAGTGATTACAGAAGGTCTGGAGGAATATCTGGTAGGGAGGAAACATGGCATTGAAATCTGAAAGGATTAAAAAATGTCGACTTTTCATCTATGATGAAAGAAAATGTGCCACAGCCACTTTCAGAAATCTTGAAAATTCTGAAGGCTGTGGCCAGTGTGTACAGGAAAATGTTAGAAAGAAATTCAGAGACCAGGATCAGCAAACTTAGAGAATTGAAATGGTTTAAGAGGAAAATAGCTGAGGACAATAAAATTTTGCAAATAATTCTCAAACCTTCCTGACCATTTTATTCTCTCATTGGACAAATTATTATGAAGCAGTTTTGAAGGTCAAATCTGTAGTGATAATGCACCTAATGCAAGAGGCAAAGTACTATGAGGCTTGTTTGTTTATTGGTAAGGAAAGCTTGCACATACAAATTGTAACCTCTTAACTTACTCAGAAGCTATTGGTCCACTCAAGTGACAGAGTTTTACACCTTGTAAGTGCTCCATGGTCATGGTAGATGAAAATATTGGGCATATATACCAAACAGTGTGAAAATACAAGAGAGAGGTTTTTTTTTCAGTGCAGTTGCAGTATCGATGTGAGATTAAGGGAGCAGGAGGAGGGATTTATAGAGCAGAGCTATAGATGGAAAAAGACACATTAATTTTATCACTGAGGAGCTTTCTCCAACCATGGAATAAGGAAGACGTGTCCAGGGTGTTAGAGCAAAACACTGGCACTTTTATTGTTATTAATTAAAGAAAAAATTAATTAACATAGGATTCTGAAGAAGCATGAGTGCCACCAGGTGGATGGGCCAGCCTCCTCTGCAGAGCTCAGAGTCCAAACAGATACAATAGACTTTCCATCTGGGAGAAGGAACATTCGTTATTCCTGCTTCACATGTAGGAACTGAAGCACAGAGTGCTCTGATTTAGGAGGTTAGCTCTGTTTGGGACATGATTAAACACTGAAATCAGTGAATTCTCATAATTTCTGGGTTGTTTTTTTTTTTTTTTGTGTACAAGATGGCAGATGAAAAATCCCATTCAGGTATCACAGCTACACAAGTGAGATAAAGAAATAATTTTGGAAATGACTTGGTATAAGTCTCTGTCATGGACAAGTTACAGAAATGGATGCTGATTTGAAAGACAGTTATGCAAATGCTTAAAAAATAAACACATTTTAAATTCCTTTGCTCTTTCAGCACTGGCATCAGGTCAGTTGTGAATTTGTGCAGTTCAAAAAAGATTTAAGTTGTTGTTTTAAAATTGAAGGCACAACATCCAGCATGCTATCTCAGAGCTTTGACTGTATGGTCACATTTCCTATTTTTCTTCTGTAAATACTACAGTATTTGAATATAATCTGTTATCTTAAAACAAGAAACTATAAATTCTTCTAATATAAATTACATGATCGATTTATTTGTTTCATATTACGTAAATACCTGTTATTTGAAGTGAAAACATGGCTATGATTTTACAAAAGGTTTTCTGTAGTGTTTGGATGATGAGAATCATGATATTTCAGTGATCATATTCTTCATAGCAAAGTCCAAAATTATTTTCAATACATGTTTCATTAGAATACTACTAAATGGAGGGAGAAATAGGCTTGCAAAATCAAACTTGAATTTGAGCATCTAAATCAATGTTAGGCATTTAAATAAATGTGTGTGTGTTTTGTTTTGTTTTGTTTTTTTCTTGAGAACTGGTTGAGTGAAAAGCATATATCCAAAATCACATGAGGTGCTTTTTTCTAATAGGACAGTTTCTCTGTAATCCAAGACATTACTCTACATTTATTTTTTTTCCCAGCTGTTATTCAGCCAAAATAGAAAATCCATCCCACATTCTGTGTATGGAATATTAAACACTGTGAGAATGAGTGTCTCATACGTGAGAAGAATGACCACTGTGAGTAGGTGATTCTGAAATTTCACAAAGCAATTCATCAGACCCAGCTATGAGAAAATGTGTTTTGGCATATACTGAAATAAATAGGAGTAGGAGCTAAATATTAAATACGTTTAATGAAATGGTTTTCCTTCTTTTTTTTATGCATTATTTGTTTTCCCCGCTACTGAAACAGTTAGGTTTGAAGCTTCAGTATTTTTCATTTATTGTTCGCTGTACCCTCTCCTCTCTTTAAATTTGGCCAAGTTGTTTAATCCCTCAGGGGTCATGAAGATGAATTAATTAACACTGGTTAAGCAGGTTGAAATATCAGTATAAAAGACACTGTAAAACTGAAGTTATACATATTACTATAAAATTACATAGGCTGTAAGGTGAAACTTTTATTTGAAGTATATTGCCCCAAGAATGTTTCATTTTAGCTGTCACTAAGGAGTTGTTTTTGGTAGGTCATTATATGCCAACATGTGTGAGCTCTGAGGAAAGCATAAAAGCACATCTTTGCAATTCAAATGAAGAGTAACCTATTTATAATTTCATTATTATTTTATTCCTGTATGACTTCTGCTATTTGTAAATGTCAAATACAAAAAAGAGTGCTTCAATTTAACCTTCCCTGTCATAAAATAAAAGCTTTATTTCCACTGTCTTTAAGGAAGTACTTTATGTCTCAGAGTAAAATATATTAGACTTAGAGAATAATTTTGATGTGAATGAAGATAGGGAAGGATGGCATTTTTCTTTTAAAGCTAATTTCATGCACAGAGAGCATACAAGCAGACAATATTTCCAACTGAGCTTAATCAGTCACTTCAAACATCCAATGGTCTTATTCTCCAGCTGTTCATTTTCTCCTATTCTCTTTTCAAAGTCAGCAATTCCTGCAATATAGACTGTGTAAAACTCTAGAGGAGGAAAGCAGATTTCTGTATCTCAATCTATTATATACCTCCCATCATCACTATATATATATATATATTTATTATTTTTTTTTGTGGATCATTAAAAACAATTAAAAAATTGAGGCAGTTCTTCCCATAGAGCCATGGGTAACTCTGGAGACTTACTTGAACTAAATACAAATTCAGAATTAATTGAATTGACTAGATCATGCAAATATGACGGGTCTATAGTAGGGAGATCATCCTTGGTAACACAGGCTTAAAGAATGGTGTTGGCTCCACTCTGCTAGCTGAGGTCAAACAGTGTCATAGCAGTTTTTTAATGTTTACTCAAGCCATTATTTAACTATTTAAGTCACCATTGTATTTGACGTTCTTTTCCAGAGTAGTCATTCTGAAAAAAATGAAATACTAGGAAAAAAAAATAAAGCTCGTAACATTTCTTTAAGGAAACAGTCTCTTGAGTTTTTTTCAGCTCAGCTATGCACTGAAACCTTGATGATTTTAACAATTTGGTAGAAATCAGCAGAGGGCAACACATGCCATCCTCTCTAGGTGTTGATGTGAGATGCAAGCTGGAATTAGAGGATAGGAAAGTGATGTAATCAAAGAGTGTTTGTCTCCTATCGAGGTTACTGTGCAGAAATATTTCACTTGTCAAGATAGTTCTGTAATTACCAACAGGGTTTTCCAGACTTTTCAGGCCTGAATTCACCAGCAGTACTTGCAGGGGTTTAGTGCCTCCTCCTGACAGCTTCTGTTAGACAGGGAAGTGGATCCCACATTGCTCCTTGCTGCTGTGACTGCACTCAGTTAGAAAGGGTTGTATCCATTCCTGCAGTCTGCTTTTCCATTTCCTAAACAATATTTTATTCTTTTTGCACGTATGTTTAAACATTTCCATAGGGAAAAACAGTCTCATTAAAGGTATATTTGGCCCTAGATACATTAAGCAAGAGTTCAGGTGAGGATATTTGGTGGTTTTAAAAGGACTTCTCACTATTTCAGCTGGTTCTTGTTATTTTTGACTACACCTGACAAAAAGTATTCCCTGAAGATCTTTTCAAACTAGAGAGAAATGTTTTCCATCAGAGAGTGCTAACTGGAAGAAATTGAACTGTTTTGAGGCATCAAGTTTATTTTAATTTTTTTTTTTCATGAAGCATTGCTGAAACAGATAACTTTTTCATTGTCAGTTCGAGCATTTCATTGTGTAACTGGAGGAAAAGAAAAAAAAAAAGGATGTGTTTTCAAGTTGTCAAAATAAAGTATATTGACAAGGTCACTTGTGAATTCCCAGAAAAAAAGTTGCTTGTAATTTTATTTTTTATTTTTTTTCTTTTTGTAAAATGTTTCAGCCTATTCTTCCACTTGGGGAGCTGTGGAAGTCAAAATAAGGAAATTTAGCATCAAATTGGAATACTAAATTTTTATCAATGTGTTGATTTCTCCCATCAGGTATTTCAGCATTTCTTTGCCAGATGAGTAGAATCCACTTCACTGAACTATTCTAAAGTTGCTACAAGTAGCTCACTTCTGGTCAGGTAATCTAAACAGCTGTTAACCTCAAGCTTTTCCACAGACTCCTAAATGTGTTGTAAGCCTAAATTTAGTGTAGCGAGAACTTATCTGTGAAAGAGAAACTTTTTTTTTTATTTTTTTTTATTTCCATGAAGGTGTCACTCACAAGACATTTGTTGGAGAAATATTTCACAGTTGATAATGAAATTTTAAGAAGGCTTACCTGGACATAAAACATTATCTACTAGGAAAGTATGTCTAAAACCCGATTAAGTAGTTTTGGGGTGTTTTTTTGTTTTTACTGTTTTCTTGGAGTACTTGTGTTGTTAATAAGATAAAAAAATGCAAAGGGAAGTAGCTTTTAGTGGGGGGTTGAGTCTTGAAATAATAGACATTAATTGGTTAATTTTTTTCTCCCAATATACAGTGCTCATCTCCATATAACTTCAAATGGATTTTGTATTTTCTGCTTTTTATGTACTTCAGTATACTACAGGGTTGGCGTGACAGTTGTGTAAAGTCAATTGCAGGCTGTTTAGTATTCGTCAGCATTGCCCAGTCTGCCACCTCAACTCCTAACTGAAAATGAAAGCTAGAATTGTCCTGTGTAATCAATTATGTTTTCAAGATTTATTTTTGGATGCGAGTTATATTGCACAGGGGGTTGGAGGTAATAATATAATCTGACTTCAATCATCTTAAATAGGGAGCAAACAAAGTTGTCAGTGTTTAATTCTCTTAAAGGCAGCAGTCTGCTGGAATAACAGAAACAGTTCTTTTGCTGGTACTGGAGCCATGACATACTTTGGATTTTACGTTTTTTTGCATGCTGCATTTCTGTAACTGATGCTTGCTTACAACTGCAACAGCAGCAGTAAATAACCATCTGACTAGAAATGGCTTATCATTTTGAGCAGGTAGGCTCGGGCAGGTACTAAGGACTGGCTCAGTCATTTGTATTGAGTTGAACCAGAAGTCCTGGAAGAATCACCACAATGCTGTTTATCAGTTACTTTCCTAACTAGTTCTGAATGCTAAACATGAATTTCTAGTAAGCTTTTAATGCACTGACATTTGTTTTAATCTACTACCATAACTAGTAATGCAAATTGTATATGAACTTCCTATGTTAAGAAGTTGTTCTAAAACATCATGTAACATATTTCAACGTGGCACATGGTTTCATTTCAGTATAATCTGATCTCAGTGTAATCACCCTCTTCACCATACTAGTGTGAGGGACCTCTATATAAGCAAGAGTTACATCATGAGTTGGAATCTACTTTGTTTTAATCATCATTGTCCATTTCACTAACTATAGATATATAGATGGAGATAAGGAAAATGAGAAGAATGGGGTTAGTTTTATAATAAATTGCTTTCAATGCATGTCCATTATATTAGGGAAGTGACTTCCTAGATGAAAGGAATTATGTGAAAGATCTCATGTGTAGTTATATTTCTTTGCTGAAACAGAAGATAAACTCTTGATACAAAACTCATCTAAATCAATTTGGACCTTTCGTTAAACTTCTGTTGACACTGCATTAGGTCCTGGAAGAAGCTGTAGAGTATAGAGTTGGAAGCTATTCTAGTGGAAATAAATGATAATTAGTCAAACCACTTACAATACTATGAATTATGCTGACACCAATAATTGTTTTTCCAAAATTTAGTATGCTTCTAGTTTGTGTCACTGTAAGTCTTCAGTGAGAAGAATGTTGTTTGTTTTTTTTTTTTTCCTGAAAATATCCCATTTTGTATTCCAAACATCTTTATTTCTCAACACAAACTGTGAATCAGTCTTTAGTGATTCAAATCGGATATATTTTCTAGTTATTTATGGACCCTATTTTAGAATTTTTAATAGAAGACTATTTTATGACAAATAATATCTGAGAAGTTTTAGTATATTTTTTTTAAGACAGACAGACTTCAGATACTATCATCTGTGCTACTTTCTACCAGGTACCCCCAGTAGCTATTATTTCTTATCAAATAAGCATGTGAAGTAAACTGATTGTTTGTCATGTTGCCCACAAAAAAAAAAAAGCATTGCTGCCTAAATCCCCTACTTTGCATTAATCCTTTTCAATGTGTATATATAATTTAATGGAAAAGCTTTGCCTCAAGAGCTTTGACACTGCATTTTTGGATGCAAAATACAAAGCGAACAACAGAAGCAGCTGATAGGCTATTACAACTTTCCATTGATGACTGAATCTGATTCTAGTTGGCTTACAGGTTGGTGCTCAACATTTTTTAAACTCAGCTTGTGATTTTGTAAGAGCATTGACCTCTAGAGCTCAGAAGGACCTTCGGAATTAGCTTAAAACTTATTCAGTTTTTCTCTGTCTAAACATCTTTGTGCAAACTCTTGCTCATCTTACATATGAATACTCTGATTTTAGTAGACTTGCTTACATGACTAGGTTCAGCACAGTGACCTTGCCTGTACAAGGCTTAGGAAACAAAGTGAAGAAAAAGTGAATGTGCATATGTAACGCAATATGATTCTGATTTACTGAAAGACTGAGGTATTTGTTTGTCACCTGCATTTTAGAAGCACATCTAAATTCTAGAGAAATGTATCAGTGTACACTTAATAAAATAGAAAGCTCAAATGTCTTTTTCCTGAAATGCTGTTGACATCAGTCATGCCACTCAAGATGGCTCTCTCAGTAACTGTTCAATTATAGTACATATAAAAGAATATTGGGCTGTCCTGTAAAGAAACAGGACAAATCAGTGTTTAATGGCATACTGAATGTCTAAGTTCTCTTTTTAAGTTAAATATTTTAAAACAATGGGTAGCAATCTCCTTAGCTCAAAAACAGTAGAGGTGTGGTTACTATGATAACAGGATTAAGGAAAGAAAAAAAATTAAAATAGAAGAGAGAGAGAAGAGGCTGAAATGCAAGACATCTCATTTTCTGCTGATAATGAAATCTTTCAGAGAAACTTGAGTAATTCCTTAACTATAAAACAGTTTAATGAAGAAAACATCTGGCTATACTAAGATGAAGGACCAAAGTAGCAGATAACATAACTTTTTGTCCTGTAACATTATTAAAGGTGGATGTAGCTGTGTAATTAGTTTATTTTTGAAACTTAGTTTACATAACTAATTGGCTTCAGGTATCTTTGATATGTTAATGACAGCTCTGAAGAAAACCCTGTAGAAATCAAGTAGTGGAACTGGTTATGTTTAGACAGAGCCCTGGTATTGTCTCTAGTGGAGAAAAAGCATGCAAAGCAATTTCACTCTTGAGCTCATAGGAATATGCTTATAATGAGGAAAAACCTGTGAGCAAGGCAGTATAGTACGGTATATTCGGTGTATAATATCTGTCTAGACAGTTCATGAGAACACAGACCCCTTTTTGGACCCCTGTGTGAATGAATTACAATGTTACTGTAGAAATGGAAGTAAAACATGCTACTGACTTTCTTCCAAAGTCTAGGTATTATCACCATATTAACAGCATATATTCAAGAATAGTTTTGTTCCCAGTCACATTTAACAGAATTATTCTGTAAGCCTCAGTTTGCTGGAGAAGTTACTCCTCACACCTTATTTTCAAAATTGTTCGAGCTTATAATGACTTCTGTAAAATTATGTATTACATTTCTTTCCTCTGTCTCTCTCAGAGGAAAGGAAAATGCACATTATTAGAGATACTACTATGTACCTGCTCAGAAAAGAAATAATCCATAGTCTTTACTTTATGTGGAAATTCTCTGTATAGTAGAAAAGACTTTACCTTCAATGAGGCAAGAGAAGGATGTTTGATACTCCACCCCTAGAAACATTCAAGGTCAGGTTGGATAAGGCTCTGAGCAGCCCGATCTGGTTGGAGATGTCCCTGCTCCTTGCAAGGGAGTTGGACTAAGATGGCTTGTAAAGGTCCCTTCCAGCCCAAACTATTCTATGATTCTGTTATTCCTACAAAAAGAAATGTTAAAAGCCCTTCAATCCAGTATTATATGAAGTATACTTCAGTGTTACAGGTATTTAAATATTTTTATTGGAGGGTAAAATAACTGGTAGGTAGAAAGAGGAAATAGCAATACCACTATTTTAAAAAGGTATATTTTGCAACATCTATATTCTGGCAAATATTAATTTATTAAAGGTCAGCTTGCGCCTTAAGAGATCAGTTCTGAAGTAAAATTCTTTAACTTTTTCAGAAGTTAGAGAATTCTAGAGACAGTTGATGTCAAGTTTCCAATTAATTTCAGGTTGTGTGTGGTTTTTTTCCCAATGTATTTCTGGTTATTTCCAACAAAAAATTACAACTTTGAAATTTTTTTTTTTCACATGTACTTCAGGAAAGTCTATTTTTCTACCACTTCTAGACTTTGCCTTTCTTATTATTTTTATTTAAATATTATTTCTGCATATGACATGCAAAGCCTGAAGTTCCATTAAAAATGAACAAGAGATGTCGTCTCTGGAATAGCTTTTTTTTTAAGGCAGTCACGTGTTCCAGCTTTTTGAATCACTGCAGCAAAAAGGAGAAACCACCACTCTTTCCATGCTGAGCTGTTGAGAACAGGGTATCTTACCATTTGAAGAGTTTGTAAGGTTATCCATGAAAGATTCTCAAATTTGAAGTTTGCTTCCTTTTTGGCTCATTAAAGTCTCAATTTAGTGACCATGAGATCTTATCTGTCTTCAAAGGCTTCTCTCAAAAGAGCGATTCTCGCATTTTTCTTGGTTCAGACGTTCACATAATTTGTATTTACATTAATTGTCATTTATGAGAAGTGGGAATGTAGTGGCAGTGAATGTAGGGCAGTTTGTGCTGTCATGGCGATTTGTTTCTGGGTGTCTATCTGTATTTTCCATGTTATCTGTAACTGAGCGAGATAAAGATTGTCTTTTTTAAATGCCAGGAATAAATGAGCACAAAATAGAATGCATGCTGATATGAATTATTAAAATCATTTCAGATCTGTGCTGTTGAAGTCAAAAGAATTTTAAAATAAATGGCCAAGCCTGTATATCAATATTTAGTTGTTAGGTGGTACTTCTAGAAGTGAGTCTAAAAGTTCCTGGCTGACCTGTAAGGAATTCAAAGACATCAAGGATATTAGTGATCAGGCTCTGTATATGGCTCTGAGTTTGTAATAAGGCACCTAAACTAAGTACTGTACTTTTCAAAGGTATTTTGTATGTAAAACTATGAAGTTGCTCATAGTTAAATTTGTAATATAAATTTGGCAATTTCACTTTTTCAGTCCAAGGTTATTAATAAGATCATGTTTGGTACATTGATCCAAAAGATTGGAAAAAAAAAGTTTTAGAAAAAGTAAAATTTAAAAAGTGTATGTCAGTAAATTTAATTATCTCCAAATGTATTATTTCAATATTAGACAATCGAAATAATACTTTTAGAATATGTTAACTGTCTCAGTGCCTTACTACTGTGAAAGAATAATGTAAGATCTGTTCGACTGCATTTTTCCCCTGGATGAGGCTACAGCCATTTTTTCTGTTATAAATTATGAAGCTGACCCAAAGTCTGAGCAGAACGTCAACATTTTACAAACACAGATGCTACATTTACTCTGATTTTTAAATATAGCTCCTTGATTTTGGTGCTTTTACTCGTGCTCCACATTAATGTAGGATTCAAGCCATATCCATTTCCATTTGTAAAACAGCATAAATGATAAGATATAAATGGCGGGTGTGTTGTCCTTACGGCTCCTTTAAGGAAGGCCCCACAATGACTTGCATAGAATTTACATGTTCAGTTTAGGCTTCTTAGTGCCTAACAGACATGGTAAATAATGTAAGTTAGCGAGATAAAGTGTGTGCTGGGTTTAGGACCTCAGCTGGATTGTTGTTGTGAAGCAGAAAGTGCTAGTTATCCTGAAAGATGAAAGGAAGCGTACATAGGGGTTCCAGCAGTGTATAAAATTCAGATTCAAATGGATTCCACAGCAATTGATCCAGTCTTTCTGGCCTTGAAACTTTGATGTATCCTTAGGGGGAGAACAAAGTGTTTGCTTTCAATTATACAACATTGCTGGGTAGCCATACACGGGTTGGATAATTAGTTGTTTATTCTATCCTTTAACATTTGGTAATAAACAGGCTTTTTTTCTTTCACTGTAGATCCCATTCACAGAAGACAAGGAGATCAAAGAATGGTATCTTTAAGTTAGGTAACATCCATAAGTTCTCAGAACAGATTGCTCATTACACTTATTTTCTTTCTGACTGTTAGAAGTATTTATTGTGCATTGTTGTTCTGATTGCCAGGCCCTTGAATGCCTTTTAGTACAGGTGTGTTGTTATGATGTAATCTTTAAAGTTGATTTCCAAAACTGAAATGAAAATTTTTTGAGAGACAGCTTGGAACAAGTGCTTATTTCATTTCCATGTGGGCTGCTGTAGCAATATAAATTATACCAAATAAGGAAGTGGATAGTGGATCTGTAATGATCTGCATTGAACCGTAGTGGATCCACCATTGCTATTGTACCTATGGGACAATGGGTGAGCAAGACTGGGGACTGCATGGCTGACTCTGTAGTCAACAGCTGTCAAATAAACTGCAAATGTGCAAAAGGGCTCCAAATGTTACTTCTGGGTCAGCACTGCAATAATAATCGCAGAGCAACTTGACCTCTTTTCTTGCCACTGTCAGGATAATTTGTCTTGAGAGTTAGAATGAGAATTTGTATTTCAAACAGGGCTGCTCATGTCCAAGTCGTAACCATGCAGATTAATCTGTCTTGAAACAAGCAAAACAGTCTGTTCTGTAATCTCAAAAAATCACCCATTTCTGGCCTAAATTCTTTTTAAGATAATTCTCCAAATATATATGAAGTAGTTAACATTATATAAACTTCAAATAATAGATAATTAAATTTTACGTAAGCTTCAAATTGGGTAATTGCTGCATTTACATATGTTGTCTATAAATCTCAACCTTGGTGCTCTATGGCAAAATTAAAAATACTATTCCTGATTTGGAACAGTCAAATGACTCTTGACTTTGGAAGAGAACCTGAGAAGATAGACAGGAGATGAATTTGCAGGAACTAGGGAGAGAGAAAAGCTCTGAGTACTTTTGATTCCTCTCTGACATGAATAGAGAATAAACAATAGGAGCTAGTAGGGAACATGTATGCCTCAAGGCTGCCTGTGAGCAGGCATGCCATTGCTTAGTAAACTTGCTTTATATATGCAGTCCCATTTTTAAAATAAACAACCAAGCAATAATTTTCCTTCTTTCTCGTATTGGTGAGTTGTCAGTTACAACAGAATATTCTTTTTTGTTTTTCTTTAAAACCTTGGTTGTCTTACATTTGTTTTTCTTGGCTATAGGATGCAGAGCCAGGGAAATCCTACTCCTTTGGATAGCTCAGGTCACTAGAATTGCTCTGCCTTTGGGCATTTTACTATCTTCTTCTGTGCTAC
>WHYT01015194.1:0-84839 GCA_009806455.1 Tetrax tetrax | reverse complement strand
TTTTTTTTTTTTTTTTTTTTTTTTTTTTTTTTTTTTTCTTGAGGCTGTATTCTCTTTATACATGTAATACCATTGTGTAACCCAGATCCAGGAATGTGTGAGGTTTTTCCTTATTTGTACCATCCAATATGCTGTAGCTACCTTCTGCTCTTCCCTGTTTGGGGGAAAAAAAAAACCAAACCAGAGCAGTGCTGCGCTTTATAGAATCATAGATTGGAAAACACCCTTAAGATCACAAGAGTCCAACCGTTAGCCTAACACTGCCAGCTCCACACTAAACCATGTCCCTAAGTGCCACATCTACATCTTTTAAATATCTCTACGGACGATGACTCCACTGCTTCCCTGGGCAGCCTGTTCCAAGGCTTGACAACTCTTTTGGTGAAGATTGTTTTCCTAATATCCCATCTAAACCTCCCTTGGTGCAACTTGAGGTTGTGTCCTCTTGTCCTATCACTAGTTACTTGGAAGAATAGACCAACGCTCACCTTGCTACAACCTCATTTCTGGTAGTTGTAGAGAGCGATAAGGTCTCCCCTCAGCCTCCTTGTCTCCAGGCTAAACAACCCCAGTTTCCTCAGTCACTCCTCATAAGACTTGTGCTCTAGAGCCTTCACCAGCTTTGTTGCCCTTCCTTGGACAGACTCAAGCAGTTCAATGTGTATCTTGTAGTGAGGGGCCCAAAAGCAAACACAATATTTGAACCATTTTTATTTGCAGAAGTAAACTACATAATGAGCACCATACCAATAACTTGGGCGCATGTTTTGTCAGGTCTCTGCTTTTTCAGTAAGGAGGGGGTACAGTGCAAATTCCTTCTGTCATTTGTAATTCTATGTAAGATTTTCCCAGAGTCTTAAACTTTCTACTGTCAGCTTATAATGGTCTTCCAAGTTCCAAAGAATCTCGGCTAATATCAGCTCAAAATTGGGCAATTTGCTGCTAAATCCCTGTTGAGGTCCTTATGGCAAGCAGATTGGTGGGACGCTTTGTCATATTAAAAAAGGACTTTTTTTTTTTTTTCTTCTTCTTCTTAACATCCAGCAATAGTTATTAGAGCAGTATTAAAAATTGAAGCAATATTTCTAGAGCTGTATCTTATTTTGACTCGAACCTTCATTTGCAGATATATTAAATCTGCCTAGCTGTAGTAGTGTATCTGTACGTGTGTGTATGTGTATGTGTGTGTATATATATATATATATATATCACTTTCATTTAAAACATTAAATGAAGTTGTTCCTGTGGGGGAGCAATTTGATGGTTGATGTATCATGGTCTTTGAAAAGTGGCACTTAGGTAAGTGCTGCCGTAGGTAATTTTTTTCATGCCTCATCCTGTATCAAATTCTAAATGCTGACAAAATAGATGCTTTTGACAATTTAATAAGTGCAATAAATTCTAATATTTACAGTGGCATTGCTTGATAGATAAATACTATAAATACTAAACATTTTCAATACTTGCACTTCATACTAAGAAAATTTTGCTGAATGAGAAAATGGAATAAATGACTGTGACTCTTGGTCTTTTTTTTTTTTTTTTTCATGTGACCTGGCCAGTAAATGATGATAAGAGTTCTGTGGTGCTTTACTATGTTTTTTGACACTCTGGATCCACATGTGATTACATGTGCATGTTATAGCTATACTTTCCTCTTTAGAAACATTTGCAGAAGATTATATTTAAGAAAAATGAGCTTTTGATAACAACTGAGGTTCAAACTGTTCTCCAGGGAGCACAAATCCAGAGGTGCTTCCCATAAATGTCTGCTGGGTGGATGTGAAGAAACTCCATGGTGTATTGACCTCGCACCAGTTAGCTGGGAAAGTGATTCACAGTCAGCTTCAGTGGACTTCAGGTTAAACCAGCTGGGTGCAGATGTTGAATGCTTGCTGTGGTATGGTGCTGTGTCTGAGCTAATAAGCCCTGTCAGCATGACTGTGGAGGTTTTGTAGCTATGAACTCCATGCATGCAGTGAACTTGGTGAAGTAGCCCTGGGGTAGTCACCAAACTGTTGACACTTCACAGTGTTACCTTCCAAGTTACCTTTGTGCTGCTCAGTGGGTGCTATTGGTCTGCTCATGTATGAGTTCTTAGTTAAACTTCAGGAATGCACTCTTGCCACTCTTGCCATTCTAGTAAGCAATGAATGCAAAAATACTTCCTTCCAATGATGAAGAACTTAACAAGAAAGGAAAACAAGCAGTGAAAGTAAAACACATGTTAGTAGCTTCCTCAAAGACGTCCTTAAGACTCTTGACAACATTTAATATATTGACAGATATTAAAGAATATATCTTCAAAAGTAATGAGTGCCTTCCTTAATTTCTTTAATGCCATTTTTTATCTGTCCATCAGACAGGGCATGCATTTTAGGGACAGACTGAGAAATTCTGATACTTAGTTGATGGCAAATTCCCAGCTTTTGATAAAGCTGTCAGTTTTCTACTTCAGGGATCTAGAAATACTTTTAATGGGTAAGATAGCAAAGATCATTTTATGCTTGCTTTTTGCCAAAGGCTCAGTATTCCTAAACCAACTGCAGAGCGCACATTCTCTGCAGGACACTAGTGAATGTAGGCCGTAATTAAGTTGCATATGTAAAACAGTGTGCTGAAGGTAAAAGAAGTTTGGACTCCACTCACAGGAAGTCATGTGCAATACCGGATCCCAAAACAAACCATCTGTCAAATGAAAGTGTTCTTTACTGAAGTATTTCTTTTGTTTCTTAAAACAATAGTATCTCTTCTTTTTATTTGCAGATTTATATATAATCATCTACTATTCACTGCCTGTACAATCCTCTGTAGCAAGCTATCTATTTTTGTAGCAAATAGCAGTAGCTTCTTCCTAGATAATGAGAAATGTTTAAATAATATAATACTATACAACAAATACACCTTTACGTGAACCAGTTCGTTCACAAGCTGGCTGGCACCTTAGTGAGGAACATTACTAATGCATTCGCCATTCGCATGAGCTGCCTCTAACTTTGCAATTCAAACCTACAGAAAGCCATTCTTGGTTTTCTCATCTTCTGTTCTGTCTTAAACTGCAGAATTAGACCAAACGCTTCTCTGCAAGATGCAGGAAAATGTTTGGTGAAGTTAACATAGCTATATTTCATCAGTGGAGACACACTGAAAATCCATGAAGTGGATTGAAGAGAACGTCTATGTGACATAACGGCATCATGTGTTGGATACACTCACACCACATCCAAACTGGTTCATCCTGCATGGAAGAATGCTTTATTATGTAGGACTATAAACATTATAGTCTGTTTCTGTACATTTGTAATTAGCCAGAATAAAGAATTTTGCTGCCCTTGGGTAATGAGATGGCTCCAGCCAACCCACCTGGCACTGCACTGCGTTGTAGAAATACCACAGTGTTTTCAGCATTTGCACTGCCATGTGACCCTGGAATTAATTGCATTAAAAGACAGCAACAAAGAGAAGAATTATGAGAGTGCACATCAGAGCTGGGATAATTATATTGCAGAACATCAATTAAATTAAAAACAAAAATAATCCAGAAGTTATTTCATTGTTGTCATTACTTCTCTCCTATCTTGTACCATGATGATGAATTGGAAAAGGCGAAATTTCCAGAAATTTCTAAGTCTCAAACTGTGGCTGTGCTCCCCTAGATATTCCTTCTGTCTTTTCTAAGAAGATTTGGCCTATGAGGAAATGGAGTTTATTTCCTGCTTTTACAATTTTGGGTTCCCCTGGGTGGTAGCATCTGTTTGAAATATTTTCTGGCTTGGGGTGGAGGGTTGACAGTTGTCTCAGCTAAGCTACATGTACAGTTTGTGATAATTTAGACTTTGTCCATTTTATTGATCTCAGCTACCTGACATAAATAATTGTCTTATAAATGTTTTGTTCAATGACCCCTTTATCCTTCATTGTGGTTCTCAGATTGTAATCTAGGAACTGAAGAAATGGGATTATGAAGAAAGTGGCAAACTTGGTCAGGAAATGCTCCCTTTGCTGCAGCAAGAGTGCCTAGAGTACTGTTCTTTGTAAAGATTTATTACAAAATATAAAAAGAGAATAGCATAAGTCAAACAAGCAGGAGATCGTGTTAGAAAGCTGCAGCGCTTTGACAGGCAAATACAGTTATAGGACAAAGGGAAAAAAGGTCAAGAAACCATCAGGAAGAGGTAAAGAACTGATGTTAATCTAAAAGCTTTAGTGGTGCATAGCACTCCCCAGGAGTCACTGGGTTTAGGCAGAAGGAAATTTGCATTTACAAACAAGCTGATGTCACTCTAAAATGAATTATTAATTTTGTTTTTCTTCCATTTCAGAGTTATATGGAAATAAGAGAATATTTAGAAGCATCTTGCAGCTGAGAAATTTCAGCAGCTGTGTATTATTGTATGGTTTGAGGTTTGTGTTTTTTTTTTCCCTTAAGAGAATTTTGAGTTTTGTATAACTAATGAACACCTATAAATTGACATAGTATGGCAAAATTCAAGCAAGGGGGCAGGTAGGAACTGTGGACTACGAATCTTACTGTTATGGAGGAAATACTGCACATTCTTAGCATTGCCTTATCTATTTGTAGTGAAGGAATTAGGCTTGCATCTTTTCCTGAGGACACTGGAGAAAGGTCTGTACCCCCATTCCAACCACAGGTGAATGCCTAAGGCACTTCACTATAGTATCACAAACCTTCCCATGCTCTTTCTGTTGTAGTGAATCCTTAATTCTTATCTGCAGAGTGAAATAAATGCAACAGGCAAAAATGAGAGTGCCCGGTCAGACCAGAATATTAGAAAGCATAATTTTTGCATTGTTTTCTGCAAACTGTATTGGATTATAATGAGCCATGAAATATGAATCTGAGTTTGCATTTTCCAAAGTTCTTGGTTTTTCACCTCTGAGAGCGTGATAATGATGACAAAAGCTTTTCTTTGCTTTAGGAATCTTCTGCAAAGCACATCATGTATTCTGGTGGCCTGTGGTGTGACAAGGTGGGGTTTAAACAGAAGGGGAATTCTGGTCCTCTGTTTTTGCAACGTTCCCACTTAAGTATTAGTTTAAAGGTCTTCTGATTACTAGCATCTATTGAGAGAAGTCAAAGGAATAAGAAGCACACAGCTGGATTAATACTCCTTATAGGAAGTTTCAAGATAGCCATGACATTTAGAAGCAAGTGGAATCATAAGCATTCCAGTAAAAGTGTAATTTTGCACCATCAGCCATGCCTGCAGTGCCACTACCTGTGGTATTGAACAAATTCTTTGCTTCTTTCTCTTCCTATGAAATGCATTGCCTTACAGTTTGCAAACGTGCTTCAGGGGTACACTATCTCTGCGTAGACATATAGACTGAAATAGCTTGAGACTTGCATTAAGAATTGAAGAACTCATTTCTCATTATTACTGCTCCTTTTAAAACAGGCTTTAGTGTTAAAGGAACTATTTCTGTCAATTATCATGGTGAACTGGGCATGTGACAGCCTTTACAGAAATGGATCCACTGAGTTTATAGAACAAAATCATGTGGCATATCTAGTTTGAAATATCCAAAGAGCCTATTTCTTGCTTAAAAAACACTCAAATAAAAGACCAACCACAAGAGCTGTGTAGGTTTTGGGGAAGACTATCAGCTTGTCAAATCCATTCTTTTCCTTTTCCCATGTCCTCTTAATCTTGGTGACTTTTCTTCTGTGTTCTTTTTAATTGCCTTCAAGTTCACTGAATTTTGTCTGTCTAAAGACCATAGGATATGCGTTTTCCTATGCTACATTTTGTTTTGTATGAAAGCTATACTTCAGAAACCTTTACAGAGAGAATAAAAAAATCCCACCAGCATGCATCTCAGCAGCTGAAACAGAAGTAATTCCTTGTTGTCCCTTTTTCCATGTGGATTTTATTTGTAAGGCGTTTGGTGACAAAATGTTATTTTCTAAACCTTAAAATAACAATGCATTTTTTATGCATTTTTGTCCATCTCAGGAAAAAAAAAAAAGAGCATGACTTTGCCCTAGGTTTTCTGATTATACTCTCTTGGAGTAGGGACTCCTGGTTTCTAGTCCCTAGGCAGAAGTATAATCATAGAACTAATTATACCTTCATCATGATCTATTTTGTAGTTTATAGAAAACAGGTCACTGTACTTCTTAGAGGTTTACCAGTTACAGAAGCATTTGTAGGTTAATTGATTAATATTTAGCATCCCTTATTATCCTTATTATCTTCTGAACAGGAATTAAATTAATTGGAATAGAAGGAATTCCATTCCTTAGTCCTAAAGGATGAACTGGTACAGGCCAGGATGATGAGTTTCCGCCTCTCTCCAGGGAGGCTTTCTTCAGTTGTCTTCTGCTCTTTACTGACTGACTTTTGAGAGCATCTATTCTATACTCTCACTTAAACAGCAGAAGTTAAACTATTTTGGAGATAAATAAACTTCTAACTGAAATTCCTCATTGTGACTCAGTATGAACTCTAAACTCAAAGCAAGCACTGAGGCTCAAGAGTGAATTATGCATGTGGTGGGATGATCAAGGGAGCGGGGTTTTAATAACATACATAGCACACTCAACTCTTTTTTTGGGATTTGTATAGGAAATAAACTTTTCTGTATTTACTGCCCTTCCACCCCCACAATAAAATGCAAAGTGGGTGCAATGAAAGACTTCCACTTAGCTTGTTCATAATGCAACTTTTTATTAATGAGTAAGTGAGTAAGTGCTGAAGCAGAACTTTGCTGTAAGGCAGTGTTTTTCTGGCACTGAGCTCCTGTTCATGCAGAGATTTTCGTATACCTAGCCCTGTATACTCGTGTGGCTTGATCATAAATGCATTCTCATATCAGTCTAGCAAGTGCTACTCAGAATTTATTGTGAAAAGTATACTCCTTCAGGTAAACAAATGAAAAGCAATATCCAACCTAGTTTATTTTTTGTACCAGCTCATTCAAAGTCCAAAGTCTCATACTTAGCTTTAGAGAAATAGGACTCTGTTCCTTGAATACTTGTAGCCTATCAGGCAGGCAGACAGTGAGAAAATAAGACTGGAGACCTATTAATAGCTTTTGAAAATCCGTGGCTAAAGGAAATATGATGAGCATATTGGCTTTCTTCCCTTTTATTTTTTTAAGGAAACCGAACAGCGTTCTTATAGTGACGTTGATGAAGTTACCTGTCAGTGAGAATTTTAAATATATTCAGAATGAGATGCCTGTTGAGAACTTTGTCTACAGCAATTACAGGGAACAAAATGTTTTAACTAATATTGGCAGATTCCTAAGTTCTTTTGGCTCTCTCAAAGAAAAAAGGGTCCTATCCCATTATAATTGGTTTTTAATGTATTATGCAGAAAAAGAAGTCACAGAATTAAAGAGATTAAGAGAGTACTATTCAGAGCAAAAATATGAGCAGCTGAAAAGGATAGAACTAAAATGTTGGAATCCTCAGATAGCTGCAGAGAGGATACAGTATCATGTCTTAGAGCTTGCCTGAGTTCTCAGCTAAAGCACTATTAACATCAATTCAAGTTACTCCTACTGAAGCTGTGGCAGAACAATTTAGGCCTTTGTAAATATTTTTTTCTACTGGCTGTAGATTTCACCTCACTGGCAAAGCTGCCATTTATCTCAGAAGGGCATGAATTGAATTCTGTTTACGTTTCCCTGAAGATGTATGTTGGATGTCTAAAACCAGCATTGGAGGGATGTAGATCTAATTTCCAGTAGCTGGTCATTTTGACTGTCTACTTATCTTCTTCTGTGACAAAGGAAAATCTACCCATTGTTTTAATTACATACTTTCATTTCCAATTTCAGCCTTATGTGATATAAAACTTCATAGTTTATTTTCCTCCACCCTAAGATAAAAGTCTATACTTTCCAGTAGAGCTTAGTTTCTCTAGAATAAATTATTCTATTCAATTCTTTTTGTTCCCTTTTTTACAAACACAGTAGAATATTTTCTTCAGAAATTCTAAGTAATGAGCTGTGCAGAACAAAAAGAATCACAGAACTCTTTGTAAATGTAAATGTCTTCTAGAAAGTGCTGTATAGAATCCATATTGTCTGAATGTCTGCCACCTCCTTTTCTGCAGCACTGGAACAGGTTTAAAGGATCTGACTTAGTGGGCAGATCTTTATGGATTTCATAGTGACACAAGAAATCTAAGGATATGTAATTTCTTAATCTGCATTTTCATTACCTTTACATATTCTTGGTGGATGCAATAATAAATCATAAAGCAGTGTTTTGTGTGTCATGAAATACAGCTGCTGATGACAGAAGAGAAGGATTTATCTTTCAAAAGACCCTTTTCTTGAAAGTTCTTGGAAACCAAAACAATGTGTTTGCAGAGAGATGCTATTTATATAGTTTGGTTGGCTTAGGTACTGCCAATACAACAATGTGGAATGTGAAATCTAACTAAAATTAGTTAGATAAGAAACTTAAGCTATTTTAATTCCTGAGCTCTCCAAATTAGCTATTTTTAAATAGCTATACGCATACTTCCAACTGAACAATATTTACTGCATGGTACTTGTCTTTTTTTTATCAGTAGAAAGAAGTAATGACGTCTCAATTTGAGTATTATTTGACACTTTCATGTGAAAGAGTTTTCAGAACATGGAGTGTGCATACTCCCAGGTTAATTCGGAAACACACTGAGAGAACAGCCGTGTGCTTGGATTTTAAATATAGTTTGGATTGATTGCAGTTGAATCAAATACATAGAAGATAGCATTGCAAATGAGTGGAATAGCAGGAAAATGTCATTTGACTTAATATTTTGTAATTTCATTTAATTAGTATCAAGAGGCATCTAAAAATACATATACTGACATTTGGAAAAATAGTCTGGTTTTTGCTAAAGCATACTGTTTGTCAGGAGCTCGGTTTTGATCCTGCTTTGGAAAATATTCCATTGAAATTGGACAGTTTGTATAGTAAAGCAGCATTTGGTATGAGTAAACATACCGTAATATGTGCATTTAAAAACTCTACAGGATATTTTAGATGGTAATTGCCTTACATAAATTGAAAAGTAGCATAGTCTGTGATAACCCTGACAACTTTAGTTCACATACATTTTGGAAGTAAATGTAGTCTTTCCTGTTGAAGTCTCAAGTATTAAGATTTGCTACGCATTTGATACGCTGTTCACAAGGTACTGCTTAGTTCTGAAAAGGATGAAACAGCTTCAGTTCCTGCTCACACTTGTACTGCCCTCAATCAAATTCCTGTTGATTAGCATCAGATCAGTTCATATGAAGGGCAAACTGCTACCAACCTCTAGCTGTCACAAAAACAAGTAAGCAAATGACCTGTAACTATAAAAAGTAAAAAGTGCTATGCATAATAATATTTCCTATGATGTTTGGCAGGAAGTGAATAATCCCAACAGGTATTTTTAAGCCCACTGGATCACAGCATGCAGATGACAAATGTCAGCAAAAATGAGACACTCCACCATTTTTCTCCCTAACTTGAGAAAATATAGCTGTATTTACCTAAGTTCTGCATTCTGACTCTTCTGTGTGAGCTTGAATAAATTTCCAAATTATGATATTGCCAAAATTTATTATACATTTTCCAAAATCATAGTCCCCTTGCAACTTAAAGTTTTATTTGCCCTTAAAATAGATGGAGCAATTAAATTTCATTCTTTGCTTCTGATTTCTACAGCACTTGGATTTTTCTCAAATAAATTTTTGTGTATTTTCTTGCTGCAAAATAGCTCAATTTGAAGCTAAAATACTTAAATTTGCTTGGTATTTAAATGATATAAATGCATAATCAAATATTATGCTGAATAACCTTTGTGTGGTGATAAGTGTTAATTTACTACACAAATCTGTCTTGAAGGTGTTTGAGTAAGCAAAAGTTCTGATTGCAAATAAATGCAAATTTTGAATAGTCACTTTGTTTCCTCAGTGACCTGATACCAAGCTTACATCCAGCACCATGTATTTCCCACCTCCATTCCAAAACATAATGTAAAGAATATTAATTACATCCCTGCTCTGTTTCTATAAATTCCTGTTTACATAAGCATTGTGTGGGAAGAAATGAGCAACACAACCACATTAAGCTGGAAGGAATTAATCCTAATTTAAACCATTCTCAGGCTTTGGGGGAGTTTTTTTAAGGTTTATCATTGGTTTCACCTGGTGGTCTTGCTGTGGAATTTTCAGTATTGAAAATATTTTAAAATATCTACATATTTGAGAGATCTTTAGAGAAATTTAAAATGTAACTGTCTTAGCAAACAGAACAGTTTGTCTTAAAAAATGTAGGAACAAGCAAAATTGTCGCCTTTAAAAAAAAAAATGCAGAAATCTCAATAAGCAAAAGTTTCTGACATTTCTATGCTTGATCTTTCACTTGTCTAATTCTTCTGTGTCACTTCAATTGTATCTGGTTTGCATCAGCAGAAAAGTAATAAACTTTATAACCATCCAACAAAATCAAACTAAGAGGCCTATAATTAACTGATTACCAATAAGTAACATTGTTGGGATAAACCCATTTGTGTGTGGTGCTACCTTAGTGGCAAATATGTTGTCACATATCAGCAGTTGCTTAAAGGACAGGCAATGATTTCAAGTTAGCAATTTTCCCACCTAAGCATACTGTGTTCTATATTTTGGTAGCTGGTAACAGTGTCACCTGCACTATTTATATTTGTATGTATGTTAGGACAACCTGTAAGATTCTTCACAGCTAAAGAACGGTTAACCATGGATGAGAGCTTTGTGGAAAAATGTAACCTGTTTTATACCTAACAGTTTCTGTAATGGCATTTTTAGTTATAATAGCTGTGGAGGGGATTCATGTTTCTGTGAATCTATGAGAAACCAGTATACAATGAACAGCTTAGGTTGTGTTTTTGAGTGTTATGGTGCAGCTTTGTCCTTATTGTTCATCTGTCCTGCTGTGAGTTGGTAATTACATTACTTAAGTATCAAGCAGCAATTTTCATCTATACTGTTTCTCCACTTCTCCATCACTAAGTTGTGTATCATGCATATGATACATCTTCACAGAAGCTGCCATTTATTCTTTTCACTGGATAAAGAACAGACTCAGATTTTATTATATCTATATGTCTTCATCTCTATTTTTAAGTCAATTCCATAGAGGTGGACTGTTAAATTGTCACACACTGTCAAAAGCACAATGGGATAGCATGATAACAAACGTTATAAATGTTCTAACATTTCTGTGGTCTATTTTTTTGAAGATTGCCATTGATTTTTACCACAATTTCTATGTAAGATGCTTTGCATGATAGTATGTTCTGTTCAAATCATTTGCAGGGTGAAATGGTAGAATATTGGAATCATATTAAGAATATAGCTTTTTTTTTCTCACCTTATTTTTTTGTGCTACTGAGTACATAGTGGCTTTTTAATTAGAAAGCAAACTTTTGACAAAGGAAGTTTCTTCAGCATATTGAAATATTTATATGCAAACAAAGATAATTCTACGGCAATTTAAAATCTTCTATTTACAACTCTTCCATCATAAGAACCTAAAGAGATTCAATGTCATGAGGTCAGTCAGATAGCATGAAGGTATTTGTCATTATGACTAGATTTACTGAATTTTTTTTCTGATCAGAACGTAAGTAGCATAAACTGTATCACTACGGCTGCATTCCTAAGAAATAAATCATACTAGTAAACTAAGCAGAGCTGTTGTTAATGTCATGTAGTGATGAAATCATTCACCTACATTAAAAACAACAAAGAATGCTGATCACTTAGTAGTATCACTTAGTTTTGGTTTTTTTTAGCCTGAGTTGTCATAGCAACAATAGGAATAATGAAATCACATTTTAATTAATAATCTCCTTGTAATTTTGATTAAAACAATTGCTTGTCATAAATACACAGTATGCCGATGTGCATATTAAGTGCAGAGGATGTTAATAAATATACTAGTCACTAGAATTTTAGTATGCTTGTAGGGAGGAGAAGTTCAGATTCAGCACAGATAGTAATCTGTTTCAATCTTAGAATCATAGTCTTGCATATTACTGAAATACGACAGGAAAAGTAAAAACAAATCTTTTTTCAGTAAGTATTCTAGAAAAAGCTGGGAAAACTGAGAAATATGTCTTTGCATCTATTGAAATCAGCACATAGTAAGATGGTAACAATACATGCTACATTTTTTTGTAGGACTGCAGAAATATTGCCACTCATTTAAGAAAGACGTGTTGATTTCATGGCTAGTGGATTTAGGAGTAACTGCTGTATAAACAGAATCAGAGACCATGAAGCATGTTAACTGGAAAACTGCATGTGTTTCTGAGAACTAAATATCCAGTTAGGTTGGCTGGCATTTGGAGATGTCTAAAAACAGTTGAACGTCTGAATCTTGCCACCCTATAGTTCAGAGAACTATTTGGTTAAAAACCAAAACTATTTATGGAAGGAAATAATTAAGAATCAGTTTTGAACTGACTGACCTCAACTTCTTCCTCAGTCTCTTTCAGTAAGCCTCTGGGTATTAACGCGTTACTCTCTAAAGTTTGGTACCAGCAGAATTAAGAATGCAAAGCCATTGTTGTGCTGCTCTTCCACTTATGCAGCTGTAGATAGCCATCTTGCTTTACCTGAAATAAAATTATGGACTAATTAAACAATAGAAAAGTAAAATTATTTTTCTGAGAGGTAAGGCTTTTTTCTTTTCTTTTTGGTTTTTTTTTTTTTTTTGAGATGTGAGGATTTTTTACCTATGCTAAACTGAATCTGAAAATTTTAAACAATTTCAAATAGAAACATAAATCAGGTTGTTAATGTTTATTGTGGGATAGTTAGAAGTCAAGTCCTGGAATAAATACACTGGAAAGTTACTTGAAGCTGGCCATTTGTCACAAATAATGTCCGCTTCTACTGGAAAAAAACATCCGAGCAGGAAGGTTACACTGGAAAACTTGGAACCATCACTACTACTCATGCAGTCTCAGAAAGCAACACACGTAGCAGAAATCACATTCATAATAAAGCATAAATTATAAAGGCTTAAAATGTCATTGCTAAATCAGTTTCCTGAATGCTATTCAGAAATGTGTACTTTGGTGATTACAACCTGCATTTGTGCCAGTCAACACACACATAACTCTTTGCATATCTTTAACCTGTTTGATCTTCACAGTGTTTGAAAATTCTGGAATTTCTAGCTTTTTACAGTTTGCAGTAATTTCTGGAAGGGGAGTGGAATAAACATTTCAAGTATCATAGATTTATTCAGTATGGTGGAGCAATAAATGCATCCAACCTGCTTGCCTTCCAACCAGTACAAAGTATTGGCAAAATGTTTTTAGCAGACTGTTTCTCTGTTTTATATAATAGGACATTCCTTAGTTGATACAGTGTTAAAATGTAGCCACATTTTTCAGTATAACTATTTTACCACATCTGCTTTTAATTGTTCACATAGGATGCATGCTCAAGGAGGAAATTGAGAAAGAATATTTGTATACAGATCAAACTAGAGTGAAATAGGAAATTAGTGGCTGGATAGTCATTGGATTCTTTAGTTGAGTGTCTCTGTCACACTGAATGATGCTGTAATGATGGATACAAGTGTTTCAAACTGACCTGGTTATGACACTTCATACCATGCAATTCCAATGTGATATAATTCAATATCCTATGCACAATGCATTAGCTGCTTAATTAATTGTACTAATGACATTGTCCAGCATTTTACACTTAGTTACAGAAGATTAGGTTGAAGTAATATTCAGTCTAAAATCTATCAATGAAAAATTTCAGTAAGATTATCCCATGATACTATCTGCAATAGGACCAGATGAGCTATTAACTATCCATTGCAGACTATAATAAATTCACTCAATTGAAAACAGCATTTTAAAGATTTTTTTTTTTTTTTTTTTTTTTTTTTTTTTTTTTTTTTTTGTGTTAGATAATCAGAGTTGCATGCTTCCTGACTATACTATTATTTAGGGTAGAAATGCTCTTTGGTTTTCTGTTGTTGAGTTAGAACACATTTTAGAGTCACGGAAAATAAAAACATGAAAAAAAGGACAATAAAACTAATCAGAAATATCAGGGAAGTATCTTGCCATATGCTATATCTAACCTGCATATCCTCTAGTTGTGGAATTGAATGTGAAAAGCATTTTGTAGTTTCCAATGGTGAAGATAAAAAAAAAAATTAGGAGGGGGAAAAAAAAAAAGGCAAAGCAAAGCACAGAATTAGTTCTGGGACAGAGTACATTACTCTTGTTATGACCATAAAAACTTCTCTCCTTTCCCTCCACTGTCTGAAGGTTCGTTATTGTGGTATGGCTGTGGTATACCACCACATTTTCTTAAGTAATTCAAGAAAAAAGATGAATCTATTTAGATTACAGTCCTTCACAGTTAACACACACTATTCCATGAAAAACTGACTGCTTTGTATTTTTTGTATTTATACTCTACTTAACATGTGAAAAAAACCTATAAGTAGAACTTTACATTGGACTTCATGTTCTATATTTCTATTTTTTCCAGATATGAAACTTTAATGATCAAAATTAAAAAAAAAAAAATTGCAACATTGCAGCAAAATAGGAGCTGCTAGGATTTGAACAACCTTGAAAATACGGCTGTTTTCTTCAGATGTCTACAACAAGCCCTAAAACTTTATTTTGATTGTTTCAAAAAGTAAAGTAAAAGTAAAGTAAGGCCAAGCTGTTATCTCCAATAGAAAACTTAAAGAATTCCCAAGTGTAATATTCCTGGTGAAATAAAAGGTTAAATACAGGCTAACCTCCTCTTATTTAACAAGAGAGACTGAGGAAAGTATTCAGAAAAAAAAAAATGCTGAACAGGTGTTAAGGATATTTCATCCTCTGATGTTAAATGATAAGACAAACTGGATGAAAAATGTAATATGGAGCTAGTGAATGGATTGCAGATGCATGTTTGTACAAGGTGCAGAAAAGTCTTCTAGTAAATATTAAGCAGAGTTTTTATGGCAAATTTTGTGTTAGTGCCTGCAAAAAGCAATGTGTACTAGTTAATTAACTATGTGATTAATAATTAAAATAAGTAGCGGATTAGCAACTGCATCAAGAATGTAAGAGTGCCTGCATATATATGGATGTCTATAAAAAATATTCTCTAAATTATAAGAAGATTTTAACATCATTTAGAACATGTTTGATGGTGACACAGAAGAAAACATTTTTCTGTATCATGTTTTCTCTCTCACTCAAAAAAAATTAGCTTTCACGTAGACCAAGATTTTTACATTTTTGTGCTACCCTTATGCCACCAGGATAAAAGTAGTATCCTTAGTGCTCTCCAGTAAGTAAATAAACTCTAGGGAAGCTGGTATTAGTGTGTTACAATTGTTTTCTTGCTGTTACAACAGATGACATTTTTCCTTTTGAGTAGCTGAGGTTGGGGAAAAAAAAACTATATAGAATTTTATCCTGAGATTTTCAACATGTGCATGGCAAGTAAAACTGCACAAAATGGACTTTTTTTTTTTTTTGCGTTGTGTAATCTTTCAAAATATGACCATGAAAGTTATATGCAATTCTCTAGGTAACGACAGAAGAATTTGACATTGAAATTATTCCTTGTATTTTGTAGAATTCAGTTTTTCAGGGTGTGTTCCCTGAAACTGGATTTTCTTTTGTAGTTTTTCATTTTCCTTTTTTTTTTTTTTTAATACTTTTTTTTTGTCATTTAAGCAAAGACTGTTGTTTCAGTGTTGCCTTAACTTTCTTACAGGGAAGAACTTTTGTGCAGTCAGGCAGATCAGTGTCTAAGGTTGTTATACAGTGTTTAGTGTGATATTTTTAAAGATGCAAGGCAGACCTTTATGCCATACTAATGGCATTCATTTTACTTTTGCTTTCATTTATGATTTCTTCATTAAATGTAAAATTTCCTGCTATGCAGTGTTTGGACTTTTTCATTCTCCAGTCAATGTCTTTTTTTTTCACTGTAGTTGTGATGTGCTTCAGCAGTGAAACACAAAAGCTTGCAGTGTTCCTGGTACGTTATAGTTTTTTGACAATCTTATGACCATGTTTAATATCATTCATGAGTAGTTCTACTCTCTCTAGGATGTCTTTCTTACCATATCTTCCCTACAAGACTCATGTTTAGCTTGTTCAAGTTGAGCATGTAACCATTTCTTCTAATTTTTGCCCGATCACAAGGTCTAGATTTGCTTGATGTTTTAATCAGAAATTACCTGCTATTCATGTCAGAGCAGTCAATCAGATAAACGTAGAAATGATTCACCACGATCTTTATTTCAGTCCCTCTAATAAAAACAATTTATTCAAATAAAAAACTATGAAGAAAACAATACGTTGTAAAAATGTCATAGTTAAGGGAAAGGTAATGTAGTTACTCTAATTAGATATTATTAAGCTTTTGTACCGTATAAAAGCCATCTACAAGACATATGTAAAATGGGAGTCTGCTATTCTGTAGACTTTTTACCACCCTCCTGTGCCTTTTCTTTTCTAATAAAGTTAGTACCAATGGGAAGTCATTTAAATTTTAATTTTAAGAAAATATTTTTACACCTACAGCTCTTTTAAGTCAATATGAAATATTTCAGCTATTTCTGTGCACAGTTGAGCACCCGAGTGATAGAAGGCTATAACTTATATCAAGAAAGGCAAATAACTTTACTGTCCAATGACCTTTAGCTGTTATTACATTGACCAGAAAAGCAAGTTTGTAGGCATCTTGTGGCACGCCTACAGAAAAGTAAGCCATAGCTCTGTGATTATCTTATAACTTTTACATATTTAATGTGATCTAATTTATGGTAAATGCATGAATTGTCCCATAGATGTGACATCACTCAAGTATAATTTCATTTACAACATTTAACCAAGAGTTATATGTTTCCCCAGTAACCACATATAGATTTGAATTTTCTTATAAAATAGTTGACATTTGAAACTTCATTTTTGAATGTCACATTCAGCCAGTTTGGTGAAGGATAATTGTGATATGCTTCGTATTTTCAATTTTGTCATCATTAATGCTGTTTATTTTATTATTTAAATGTATACGTTGGAATGGGTAAGTAATACATATTAGAACACGTTCTAAAGATGTGACTCATTTTTACAATTGAAAGGGAGAAATACACAAGTAGATTAGAAGATTAACAGCTGGAACAGAATAAGACAAGCAACATCTTGCTTCAGAAAAAACATAGAGGACAGGAGACAACTCAGTCTGGGATTTCACAATGTGGCTTCTTATCCTTTAAAAATAAAAATCAAGCTGAAAAGAATTCTGACAGGAAATAGGAGTTTATATTTTGAATAGAGGCTATTCAGGTGTAGGACCTTTCCTCATAAAGATAAATACAAAGAATAGCTAGTGGACTTTCAAGTAGTTATGTAAAGGTTGTTCTGTGATATTTTTTACATTACTACAGCACAATATATTTTTGGCTAAGCAACATACCCTGCAGTGACTAAAATTTTCAGTTCTTTTTATCATCTCCTCTACACCTGATGTGCAAACACAAAAGATTTTGGTCCTCAATAGAGTATAACAGCCGTTGCTGCATTCGTAAAGTTGAGTAGAATCTAAAAATAAAAATAGGGAAACCTTGCCTCTTCTGCTTCTCTGACAATGTATTTTTGTGTAAAAAAAATAAAGTAAGCTAAAGCAACTGAAATACTAATGTACGTTTCTGAAAGATGAGGCTCTCAGCAGAGATAAATTTCTAAATTAAAACAATTTTGATAACACTGAAGTTCTATGGTGTTTTTTTTTCCTTAGAATGATTTTTCACTAAAAATTCATAGTCTTAATATGGTGCCTAGAAGTGGTTAAATCTTTTTTATCAAGTATTTTTTTTCCTAAATCCAGATGTTGCGTAGAAATGTGTTAATATTAGTGAGGGGTTAATTGGGCAAAAATGAAACTGTAGTTTCTCCCTTATGTTGCCACAGTAGCAATGTTGGGGTTTTCTTTTCAATATTATCATGTTTATGTTTTTTTTTATTATTATTATTTTCTATTATTTCAATGGTACTAAATTGAAATCTGTAGAGATTTTTTTTTTTAACTAAAGAACTTCTAGAATGTAATTCAACTAATTTTTTTTTTAATTGTTGGGATTTCACGGGTATATATTTTCCTATAATATTTGTTTAAAAAATATCTTGTTCAGCAGAGCCAAACATCATTAGGATGAGATCAAAATTTGAAGGAAGAATTCTCCTTACCTTTCATGTGTCCCTGTAATCATTGTTAGTTATTACTAACAGTGACAGCTGGCCAACTGACCTGATACTTAGATACTGGGCTTAAACATTTACTTGCTAAAGTCAATGAAGTCGTGTCAGCTCACATTTTCTAGGGATTTAGCACTATACGTTTCATTTAAAGAGGTACGTTGGCAATTGAAGAGAGAACTTAATTCTGTAAATATGATGCATTAAAAAGTTAATGGTCCCAAAAGGATTATTTACTGATAAAACACATATTTAAGTAGTATATCTTTAAGTCGTGTTGAATGTTATCATGCTGCACTTGTAGTTAAAGGGTTGAGAATCAAGTCTGAAAGGTTTCTAGTTATATCAAGCAATGTTAAATAAAGGAGTAATTTTTCAAAATATGTTGCTTGAAAGAGAGGGAGAAATGAAGAGTAGTTTATTGCAGGACTTTGTATCCTCTTCTGTGTTCCTAAAATGATTTTGTTTGACATTGGATGAAGGACAAGCATTGCGAAATATTGCTTGGGAATGCCTTCACGCTTTCAAATAAACATATTTGTCCATGCTTTATGAATACCCTTACCAGTATAAATGTTGCATACAATACTTGCAAAAATGTTTGTAAATTATTAGCAAATACTGTAGAACATTACAGGAAGGCTAATTTGAAGTCACAAATGTTCACACTGAAAATCTGATGCTGAGACTGACTTCACGTATCAAACCTTTGCAGTGACTTTTGTCTGAGTAAGCTAAGTACTGTTGTATTATTTAATCATGAGGATTCAAAGGGAATCTCATCATATGGAATATGTAGTAGTATTTTATGTTATATGAAATAATCTTAACTCTTACTGTTTAAAAGACAACTACAAAAAAAATCATTATATGCATTTTAAGGGCCCATCATAACAATTATTGAAATAATTTAATTTTATAAAACTGGAGGTCATGGCCATTACGTCTAGTGATAATCTGCATTAAGAGAAAATCATCAACTTATTGGTAATTGAGAGGTTTTTGATGTGAATTAATCTTTTTTTCTCTGAACAAATAGGAATATGAGGAAGTTTTCCTTCTTTCCAACAAGAAAATTTTGGAATACGTAAGCCCAGATGTAACCAAATGATTACAATGATAATATTTTGATTAAATACTGAAATGCTAATGGCTTTGATGTTGCATAAATACCTGTGGTTGATAACTGGAGGTATAGAAGCCTGATTTGATCTGAGTTTTCTGCTA
The DNA here is from genome assembly GCA_009806455.1 of Tetrax tetrax. Lineage (NCBI taxonomy): Eukaryota > Metazoa > Chordata > Aves > Otidiformes > Otididae > Tetrax > Tetrax tetrax. Next base: position 65,370 of record WHYT01015194.1, on the reverse strand, counting down.
CATGACATTTCTAAGTTACAAAATTAACAATTTCCTTCACTATCCCATTTAGGGAGTAAAAGAAAGAGATGAACAGTAGACCATGCCAGGCTGGAAGGACAGCAATGTGTGAGTAGAAATCTATTCATCTATTCAAGTTTCATTTTTGTGTAATATTCATCTATGACGAGAGCAGGTAGTGTGTATGAAAACAGAAGTGAATTTGTTAAATACATAAACTAAGAAATACTTTTTCCATGGTTCTCTGTTTTCAGTTCTACAAATCTTGTCTTGTTATATTTGATATTTTCTGTGAGATAGTACAAAAGACTAGAAGATTTTGGTTATGAAATTCTTTCTTCAGAATGAATTATTGTTTCAAATTCAAGCTATTTAGGGAATAGTTGTACAAAGACATCGATCACTGAATTTAACTGTAAAGCCCTGAACTCTAACACCCGAAATGCTGTCTACAATTTCTGCTGCCATAGAAGTCATACATAAGAAATGGTTATGTAAATGGGGACCATTCCAAGGTAACCCACAGAAAATGTTGAATAAAGAAGAGAGTTCATAGCTATTTGACTTTTCTGTGCTGGAGAGAGAAAAAGGTAATTTATAGGCAGCATACATTGCTTGTTGCTCTATTTTGTAATTTACTTCAAAGGCATGTGTGACCGTATTTTCTTGTCAGTGACTGCAAAATAAAAAAATAGTTCTTTGTGTGATTTTACTGGAAACACAGGCATTTAATTAAATTTTAACATATTGTGGTCTCTCACTTTAATATATGGTACATTAATTTTCTATGACAATGGCATGCTGTGCTGATGGATTTCTCAGTCTACCAAATGAATTAAATTAGGGACTTTCTAGGCAGTTTGGGTTTTTTTTGTTTTGTTTTGTTTTTTTTTTGTTTGTTTGTTTTTCCCCCTATATACAATGGCATTAACATTCTTTTTGGGAAGACAGTTATCAAAACTTGATATTTCATTAAATGTTTGAACTTTTATTGTAATATTATTCAGTTCTGTCATTGTATTAATGATTGCCTGTTGTATACCACCTTTGTTAGTGATAGTACCACACCCTTACTCAAGGACAGTTGGGCTTTATTATGAAAGAGGAACTCTTTAAGAAACTGGAAGTCATAAATATTTATCCATCATGTCATTAATTGTTACCATCCTCTGTAATGTTAAAAAAAAAATTATCTAGTCTTATTATTTAGCTTTATATGGGATTTTTTATTATTATTCTGGAGGAGGTGGAGGTGTTTGTGCAGAGTTGTTTTGAGTCTACTTTGTGTGACCTGATAATAAGGAAAATGAGTTGCAAAACCCTCTTTTTTTTCTTTCTACTTGTGGGTCAGTGATTAGTATGAACTAGAAGATATTTCTTTCTTATTAATTGTGTTGCTGAAGCAGGAATTGATGGGACATCCCTCTTGCATGTTCATGTCAGGAAACTGTTCCCTGAGCATCTGATGATTATGCCGATGTGTTAGTATTAGTGAATATAGTTGTCCTTTTCTAGATTCTCTACAGCATACAGAAGTAGTCTGTCCCGAAGAGTGTCTGATGTAAAAACATTAGAGACAACAGATAAGAAAGGAGTGGAGAAATGAAGAAATTATATGTTGGTATTGGTATGCTGATATAATAAGCATTCTAACAGATAGCTTTTCAGTATTTTCACTGTGCCTTCATTTCATTTTTGGATCACTTAAAGTGACCTCTTAGTGAAGGAAAATTTTTCATACTCATTTTCATTGACTTTGATGAGGAATTCCTTCAAAGGGTAAGGTGCCATGCTGAAGAAAACATTAACATACTTCCGAGTTTGTTTTCAAGAGCTTATTGGAATTCAGACTAGGCTTTTCAGATCTTAATGAAACGTGAGTATGATGTGAAGAGTGTCTGAAGACAAAGATGGAGGTGTGGAGGGAAGCAAAGAGACAAGAGATGTGATTTAAGCTCTGGTCTTTGCAGGATAATTCTGCAGAATTCACTGTTGCATACTGGAAAATGCAGTTGAAATATTGCATGTATCTAGGCAAGAATAAAGGATATTATAGGAGTAAAACATGGGATAATATCCCAGGCAAACATTTGAGGTGTAAGGGATTGAACTAGAAAGACTTATCTACAGCATGGCTTTATCTAGTCTGGGTGTGAAGATTAGAGAAGTTTTTGACATAGATCCTACTGATGTGGAAAGAAAGGAGGAAGATGAGCCTTTTTAGAGAGCCACAATATATTAATTTTAGGGCCATACATGCAGTGTTTCTAATCTGTTACTTTTCAGAGATTTTTCATATTTCACTGCAATTCATGCTCAATGTGCATAGTGGGGAATGCAAGTAAAAGATCTTATGGGCAACAGAGAGGTTCCGTTCTTCGTTTATAGCATTATGTATTTCTGTAGCTGTGTGCAATGTGTTGTGATATGAGATTGCTTCTGAAAGGGTAGCGTTATGCAGCACGAGAGACTTTCTACACTCTTCTCATTAATTCAAATGTACCGCACTTTGTGACTGCATTGTTTCCCTTTTGATACTTTACAAAGGATATTGAAAGGGATATTGAAATACTGTAGATTGATAAGAAGCATTTCAGGCTGTAAAATTAGGGGGCAATAGATAACCTTTAAGTAGAAAGCACTTAACATAAATGATGGTTTATTGGTGGGTTGTTTTTTTTTGTCAGATAGGTATTTTAATGCATAACTTATGACATTTTTGTCAAGCTAGTTTTGATTTTTCAGCTATGATATGAAACTTGACTGAATTCTGCTCTATGTTCACATTTGAAATCTTCAGAAACAGTTGACTTAACATATGCTTAACAAACGTAGCTTTTACACCAATTTTTCTCTCTTGTAATATGGTGGAACAATTCAGTACTCCTGCTTTCCGGCACTCTATGGTCCCAAAGGGCATTAGGCTTAAATGGATGATCAAGAGTTAACAACTGAAACCACCTCTCATCTAAAAGGAAGTCTTGTTGCAAATGGTGGATTATTTGGCTATGTATGTGGTGATTGTCATGACGACAACTTAGTTGTATCTCAACCAGAATTTGCAATAGTACCCAAGCTACTTGCACTACCACTTATGTCAAGTGTTCCTCATCTGATTGGAATGATTTTTACTATAATAAAGCACTGAGTTTACTTGGCCCAGGTTACAATGCTCCAAATTATCTGGCTGTGCAACATGTACATTTGCTAGTTGTGTTGATTTATTAGAAAGTATAGCTTATTCAGAAAAGCAAAGTGTCAAATCCTACATAATTGCCTAGCTTTATTATGCTTACACTAAAAGGATTCTCTCATGTCTGAAAACATTGTGGGTGTTTACTTTCCAGAAGCGCAAGATACATGCTGAATAGGTTTGTTCTTTATCAGAACTTATTTTTTCTCTGCTTTGTTCCTGCATCATTTAACAAGGGTGTTTCTCAGCACTCTCTTGCAGCAGAGGTGACAGAGGTTGTGCTGGGTTGTGATGCAGCACAGCAGGCTAACCTAAGCAAACCTTTATACAAGCCATAGTGACTAAAACTTATTTCAATTTTCTTATCACTGGGAGGGTTACTTAGAAGAGGGCTCTTTACTGTGGCAAGTGGCAACACCAGGAAGTGTAAATAGCAAGAATGTGTTTGGTTTGACCGAGAGTTGAACTTTTGCCTTCCTAATGCAGCATGCAAAGTGTATTAACGTGCTGAAGACTCTGATTCCCTTAGCAAGTGTATTTGCAGCTGTTTCTTAACACTGCAAGAATGTGCTGTGCAAGGATGACTGGTTGGAGACTGCCTGCCTGGCAAGGTATCTTACATGTAATATGTCTTAATATAGTCATTCTGCTTCTGAAGTGAAAAGAAAATCTACTTCCAGGAACTTAAAAAAAAATAAATCTAAAATCTTTTCCATTCTTTGACTCTAACATAATAATTGCATTCACACTTTGCATTTATGAGTCCTTTAAAAAGGCTCAATAATTATTTTTCCTGTTCAGACCTATCAAATCCTGAATATGATTTGTATAATCTACTGAAGTTCTTTCCAGTTGTTTTAAAGTCCTCATCCTAGCACAGCTGACCTGTGTACTAACTCACATTTTGTTGTTAACCAGGACAAAATTATAATAATGCTAGAGTCTATTAAAGTAAAAAGCTATGCTTTTATTATTTAAAGGTCAGTGAAGTCCTCTACAGTGACACCTGTGTAGTATTGTGTTTTCAATCTTTAGATTTTCATATGAACAGATACTGACACATTATGTATTGAAATTCATCATGAATATTGGGACGAGAGTATTAGAAAATAATGTGGGTTTAACGTGTTTATCGTGCACTAACATACTACCATCCCCTTTCTGCAGTTTGGCTGCTTTTTCCCTTCAGCAATGATTATTCCTTAATTTTTATCAGACAAAACAGTAGTAGCAGTAGTAGCAATTATGCTAAAATAACTTGTCAGCTACTCATTATTTTAATATCTCAAGAAATTATATGCTTGAAAAGGCAACAGACTAAGGAGCTGAATCTCTCCATTTACTCATAGGACAGCTTCAGTAGAAACAGCATCTGAGCAGAGTTCTAGTGCCACCTGGCAGCATACGGCTCTGGGTGCCCAGACCCTGAGGGTCGTAGTGATCTGTAATGGCCCTGTGCAGCCCCCCGGGGCCTCTCACCACCCTGCCTATGGCCAAAGATATCATCTCACTATCAAATTGCAGCTCTACTTAGGACATGTTGGGAAGGAAAAGCCAAGGGCTTGCTTCTGCAGCAGTGTAGTAGTCTGGAGAAGGTGTCTGAATACCTTGATCTTTGTTTCCCATGGAAAGGAAAATAGGGCCAGCAGTGTTTTGGTCCATGAGGGGTCCTTGGCCTTGCTAAGGATGCTGCATCTTTTCCCTCCCTCTGGAAGGTTTGTTTCCTGTTGAAGACTTTTCACTGAGGTGTGCTTTATAGACTTAAAAGCATCATACCTGTTCCACGGTGTATTGTGTTCAGTTGGATTTTTTTCATCCAGGATTACTTTGACCAGGACAGTACTTTATTATTATTAACAGCTCTTGAAAATGGGTATTTCAGATAATTTTCACAGACCATCTTGACATCACTGTGGTTCACACCACACTATACTTCCACAAATAACATACTGCCATCAGCAATGAATATGATAATCTTACCAATTCTAAAAGAATAAATATTCCAAACTTTGCAATTCTCTTTATATAATAAGTGTGTGACAGTCTGTTGATTAAAACAAAAGATACATTTCATCCCACCTTGTCTCTTGTTAGATAACTGACCATTACATTTCCTTGTTCTCTTTCATGATTATTAACAACTTGGACATATTTCTTGTAATATCTCTCTATAAATAATTCTAGGCTCAGAAGTTTGTTTCTTTTATAAATTAAGCTATCCAAAAGGGATAACTTATTTCTCCATAACCAGAATCTGTCCCCTCTAGGGGCAATTTATTCTTGCAGCAGCTAACCTTTAGGCATTATTTCTGTTGGAAATGTACATTAATCATCTTTGTCAGTTTCCCCTCTCAGTCTTCCCACAATCTTCTGCTGCAGTCAGAACATCCACCAAGTTTTCCAAATATTTATACTGCTGATTTTAGAGGAGGAAGGATTATCTGAGTCATTGTTTTGTTAAAATTTGATTGTTTAAACACCAATCGTCAACGATCACACAACAAAAACTCAAATCTGACTTTACTTGTAGGGTAGGAAATGGCTATTTTTTAAAGTCAATATATGACAGGTGTAGATACACATACATAATCACTATGGATTGTACTCTGTGAGAGAAGGGCACAATAAATGAAAATTAGTTTGAAGAAAGATGGCAAAAAGTAGTCCTAATGTTTTTGAGTTTTCTTTGCACTGGTTAGAAGGGAAGAAGTCAGCTTGCCAATAATGTCTTTCCCAAGCTTCTATTGTGTTGACAATTAAACCTCAATGCCAGGGATTAGAGTAAGAGACACCCACATTTCTAAAGCATCCCTTTTTGTTCTTCTCTGCTGTTCAAAATACAGCTGTGGTTGCACAGTTAACCGTGAGATGGATGGACTTTGAGGACAGACTGGCATAGCTGCCACCTTCTACTTTGCCAAAGTTAAAAGGGAACGCTATGCAGAGAAACTCATAGTAAGGTTGGGATTATACAGACTGCAAAGCTGACGTTCTAGATGTGGAGACATACCAGACTGGCATAGCCATTTAAGATGTTCGGAGCTCCTTTTACATCAAACAATTAAGATGTTCCTTAGAGAATTTAGTGTTGTGCTTGCAACTATAACTCACACTGATGGAACAGTTGCAGTTCACGTGCTCAATGGAAATCCTTTACAGACTATTTTAAATGTTATTGAGCTAGGTGTTGCTGGAAGTTGCATTATTTCTTTTATATCGATTAAGAAATTTAATCAAATGGATTTTTTTTATGGCTTCAAGCAGTCTAAACGATTTATACATTGCATCTTTAACACGCCATCTCAACAAATATGTATTGTATTGTGTTAGAGCTATAAAACAGTATTCTTGTTGTCAGTGCTATGTGCCTTGTTCAAGAAAAGAACGTGAAAATTCACACAAGTGTCTGTGAAATTTGTTTTGGTTTTTTTTTGATGTTTCATATATTATTTCATCAGATTTTATTCTTCTAATACTGGTGACTGATTAACAACAAAAGATAATTTCCTGTGACAAGTCTATGCTGTAATTTAATGAAAAAAAACAATTTAACAATGCTTGCGGCTCAGCATATACGTTTTAGTTTAGAAAATTTATCCAAAATCTCATGGGAAACCAGTGAATTTGACATGGATTAGCTATAAGACGACTGCTTAAGGTCCATCTTATTTCCATGTCGATTCCAAATATATATAGTTACTTCTGATGTTAATGATTGGGGAAGAAGACAGAAATAGAGCTCTGAGATTTTAAGGTGACATGAACTCTCACTCCAGTCCTTCATTGACTGTGCTTATAAATGTCTATCAGTAATGGCTTAATCTGTCTGTAAAAACCTTCAGTTTAAGAAATTCTCCAAACTCTGTAGGCTATATATTCCATTACTTACCTCTGTGTACTTTGAGAAGGCTTTTCCCGATGTGTGTCTGTACCTTTCTTGCTGCAACTTAAACCTTGTTGCTATTTTTCTTAACAGTGGTAGAGATCTCATTTACCCCTTCTGTTCTGCCAAAGAGATATTTGAAGACTCTTATTCTGTGGCCCTTCAATCTTCACATTACTAGACTAAAATGATGATACCTTGTAATACTTCCTCTGCCTTCTTACTCACTCTATAATAGAGAATTTTCCCCATAATTACACAAACTACCAATTCTACTTTCTACAGTGTCTTAGAGTGATTTGTATATCTGATCAATATCATCAGTTGATAGATGTTAGATTTGGTGTATAGTCCTCATTTATTATATTAGGTTTTCTTTTTTTATTTTCCTTGATATGCTTTGATAGTCGGCTTATGACAGAATAGACTATAGATCAGCATCTGAGAATAGCTTTTCATTTTTCTTTTGTCATGCTAATTGTCATGGTTTCTGAGTCCCCAGAAAATGAAAGGAAGAAATGCCACTGTTTTGAAGAGAAACCACTCTAACTTAGTATTATATTGCTGTGTCTGTTTTAAAAAACAAAACAAAACAAACAAAAACCAGAGCATTACTTGTGTACTGGTTTTGGAGGAGCTCAAAGTACTCTTTTAGTCTGATTGTTTTTCCCCCTGTCCCTGATAAAATAGTGACTTTGGACAAGAGATTTGCAGATTCAGACATTACTTTGTGTCTTTGAGAGGGTAATGACAAAGAAGTGCTTATAAATCTTGTGTTAATTTAAGATATTTAGTTTTCTGTCTCTTAGATGGATTTGGCACTTTAACTGCTTGTCAATTCTAGTCTTGCACGCTGCACTGTGCAGAGGCTTTAAATAAGATATGTCTATAATGAGACTACATTAACTGGCATATTTTAGCAGTAAATAGATTCCAACTTTGTTGGAATCATTTGGGTTGTGATTCAAAACACACAAGACATGGTTCCAGGGTTTCATGTACTGTAAATAAATGTAAAACAAGCTCCTTGCACAAAAGTTGTACAAAGCAATCAGTACCAGCAAGGCTAAGAAGCTAAATGGTACTTGAAAGACTAATTAATATTTATCTCTTGCGTGCCAGAACAAGTGATTAAACTACTCCACCTCTTTTGCTTGATATGCAAATCTGGCTGAATGGTAACATTTTGTGATAAACACACTACTATAGCAGCCACTGGTGGAATTTTGAATGTCCTGTGTAGCAAGAGGAGAAGAACTTAAGCAGCATGCACAGTTAAAGAATTTGAGCCTGTCAGTGTTCTGTTTTCATTGATAGTAGGAAAGGAAAGAACAGAGATTATAAATTTTTTGTGTGGATTGATTCAGGTAGAAAACTGACCTCCAATGCTCTCTTTGCCAGCATGTTTTTCCTCAAACACAGAAAACCAACACACAAAGCTTCTGGTAAGCATGACTGGACAGCTATCTAAACGACTACTGAGAAATGTATGTTGCAGCCTTCTCTTAGCGTATCTCCAAAATGCTCCTCTTATTGTACTCTTACAAAAGCTGCTCTCGTCAAGTGACTCTTCGTCACTTTTCTCCTCTCTCCCTTCTGGCAAGGTCCATTGTTCTTCCATCAGTACTGGAAGAAAGTCAGGTCACGCTAGTTTACTGCCCGCTGAGGAGTTCATTCTCTGAATATTCAGATTGCTGTAGAACTAGCTCAAATTCAGAATTTTTTCACAGTCAGAATCTCTGCTTCCATGTTTAAAGTCAAGATTGGTCTTTCTGGATCAAGGCTTTGTAAGATACTTCTCCTTCCTCTGGTCTCGAGTTTCTTATTTGGCCAGCTGATTTCTTCCTGGTTTCAAATTCAGAATCATTGGAGAGGAAGACATGATCACTTTACATGTTGCAGTCCTGATTCAAACGCTGATCAAAGGGGAAAAACTTCTCTACTGGTATTTTTTTTCCAACTGTGAAAATGACACAGAAACAAAGTGCATATTAGTTAAATTAAATTTTATTTTTAAATAGAATCAAATTTCTTGTTAGACATACATACCGACTAATAAGATTTATTTGTAATGAAACATAAATAGGTGAAGCAGTTGTAGAACTTGGTAATGACTATGCATGCTCTGTGTCAGTTTTCAAGTGTCAATGTTGCAATAAATTTAACAAGATTAATGCAATTTATTTAACTTTCTAGGTAGCAGAGAAATTGTGTTCTGTGCTGACACGAAGCTCTTAATTTTTATGACAGCTTTTTGAATTCATTTGTTATTTCAGTTACGTCCTTACACTGTAGTCTTTGGTTTAGGTCTTTATAACTTCTGCTGGATATTACAAGAGATTACCAGAGCCTTAGCTTTGATGGTCTGCATATGACAATGAAATATATGTCAATGGAATGCAATGTCAGTATTTCTGACGTTGTCAATTTAACTGATACTTTAACTAGCTTAAAGGAAAACTTTTCCAACACAGCAGAGAATCAAGAAGATGGCAAGTCACCTATATTTTTGAATTATCCATTTTATTCACAGAACAACACTTTATATCTAAAGGCTGGAATTGGCAGAAGTAGTCAACATTTTCTCAATAACTCTTTTTTGTTGTTGTTGCCAATATTAATGAATTGAGGGTTGTTTCTGCATCTTCCATGTTATTCCCAGAAATAAAGGCACTCAGCTCACTCTCACTCTACTAGAAGGTTAGGTTTGTATAGTCTCTAATAATGACAGTTCTTCAGACCTATTTTGACTCAAAAGGACATTTGTACAATACTGTCTTCTATGGATCAATAGAATAGAAAAAGCAGAATTTCTGTTCTAGGCAGTTCTAGTGGTGTACCGGCAAGCCTGTAGCGAAATTAATAGTTACAATTTTGGATACATGGGAGAGGAACTTTTAACTAGAAGGTTTCAACTCCTAATTTTCCATTTTGTTGTTAATGTTATAATTTCAAGAGGAGTTGGATGCTATATAGTTGATTTGGACCCTGACTTGCAATATGATGGCCCTGGTTTAGGCTCCCCTGTGAAGATGTGCCTTGACCCTTTGATTAAGCTTTCTATATGTAACACTTAAATGGGCAAAGTTTCATTCCCACCCATCCCGGCTGATGGGACAACTTTTTAAATTTTCTCTTCATTGTCTTTATTTACAATTATGTTTTCCTTGCTTTAATATAACTGAGTGTGACGAAGCCCATCTGAGACCTATCTACATATGTGTGTTGGACATCATTGTTTCCCTTGTTTCAAGGGATTCTTTTTTTTTTTTTTTTCTGTTTTGCTTTGTATTGGGTATTTTTGAGCCTTGTGGTATATCCATAATGATAGGGATAACTGGTACAATACAGAGTAAAACAAATAGAAATTAAACAAAACAAGAAAAGCACAGGCAGTGAGAGTCTGGCTTTTATGTTTACATACAGAGCTGTGATGCCAGCTGTGTCTTTTGAATAACATTGTCAGGCAAACTTCTGGAAAAAAAAAATTATTTGCTTTTTTTAACAGCAAAGCTTCAGGTGCTGGAGTTGTTCACACTGTTCTAGTGATATAGCAACCCTCCCCATATTAAAACAGAAAAAAAACCTCCAGCCCTTAAAATAATAAATTGACAATATCTGGTGAGATTTGTTTCCCAGTTTTTATTTCATTCCTAGTAGTTGTGTATTGCAGGATTGATCAGCATGCAGTTTTTTGAAGATGTTGAAAAATAGAAGGACAAACCAGTGTGTGTATTTTGCTTTGCCTTTTATAGATTTCCTATTTGTTATTCTAGGCAAACTTTTCAATGAAAACTGGGAAGCTCTGCTGAGGTGCCTGCAAAAGCACTGAATTGAATCTATTTGCATTCATGCTTAGTTCCTACTTAATTTTCTTCTTTTGGCTTAAAGTGTTGTAACAGCTGTGCCATGTGTTGGTATTCCTAAAAAGGGGATGATCAGACTGACTGGATAGAAGTGAGAGGATTCCCTAGGACTTGTTCCGCCTTTTCCAGTTACAGCAATCAAAATTTCAAGAATTAGTTTTGTTGCTGGTGTTGCATGGCTTTATCCACGTTTTAGCAATCTGCTGGATTTGCAATATCAGGATCCAGTGTGGTTCCGAAACAGAGAAGAGGATGTTTCAAATGCAGTTAGATAATCTTTTTCCACCAATCAAAAAAAGGATGCGGAGCAAACTTGAGGACTGAATCCTTGCTTGGGTTCCTGAGAGGTCTAGTGCTGGTTCAAATCAGATGCTGGTTTATATTTAGTGATGTGTTGACAGATTAAAAATGCATCATGAATTTATATTTTTAAGCTAGGAAGAATGTACTACACAACCAACTTTGAACTATGTGTGTTCTTGGGTTTGGGTTTTGGGGATTTTTTTTTTTTTCGCCCCTGTGAATCTACCTGGAATACAGATCACCCAACAGCAGATGGAAAATGAGTGGTGATTGAGTTTTAATTAAGAATATAGCTGCCTCACCAGTAAGTGTAAAGAGGATGTAACTTCTGCACAGATTTTAAAAGAATTGTTCTTTCCCCTTTCATTTTTCCTTCACATTACTCTATTGCCTGATTTGAAAGAAGTGGCATTTCTAACAGAATCCTTGTGGAAGGCAGATTGCTTCTATCATCCTGACCAAACTTTTTATATAAGCTGTTGAAAAATATTAGCCAGGATTTTATTTTTGCTTTTCTGTCTAGCTTTTAAACAATCACTTATACCATCTGGCAACAGAAATTCTCCAGCATATTTCAGTAATCATATGAGGGTTTTTCCATTACTTCTGATATCACGAGTGCTTAAGTTAACTAACACAATTAATAACTCTTTCTATTAATATTCAAGGGCATTTCTTTATTTCTTACAAGAGTTTTCAACCTCAAATTTTTACTAGAAAGATACAAAGCAGAACACTTGGTATGCAAATGTGAAATTTTAGGTGTTAATATGCAATTGGCTGGTATGTTAAATTCTTGGTTTCTTCCTGATGTCAGGTTTCTTCCTGGTTGATAGATGGGATGATCCCTCTGCTTTGGGTATAATTCCCATTTTAAAAACAACCTATTGTCCCAAAAAAGCATAACTGATGTATAACTCTTTTCCTCTTAACATTTTACTGTGTTATTGGTAGACTACAGCTTTTTTTTTTTTTTTCTCCTCAGCAACATAATATGGGACCCTCTATGTGTTTGATTTTATTTTTTTTTGGTGGGTTTTGTTGCTTTGTAGATTTTTTGTGTCTGTTTCATTCATTTCTTTGTGTTATCCCCATTTGTCTGCCTGGCTGTGCATTCAGCTGTCCCAGTTTCTGCAAGACTGATTTTCCTGAAAAGCTTTCTGCAAAATATAATGTCTAATATTTTCTTCTCTCTGATTGTCCCCAAGAAATTTCTTCTTTGTTCATGCCATTCACATCAGTTTTCCTTCTTTTATTTTTGTTTATTTGAGACTGTTTAAATTATAGCCTTATCATCTAATTTCTGGCTTTGAACATAAGCGTTGACATATTTGTTGTTGGTGATAGTATTAAAATCTCCACAGAGACAAGGGAATAACCTTTTTCCTTTGCACAATGATAGATGCACAATAACCCTTCTACTGTGCACAATGATAGACAGTAAAAATGTCACATCCTTTTTATCCAAGAAGTGTTTAATCTGTTATGAATCTTTACGAACTTGGTGAAGAAAATGTGTATGTTTAATATAGTTTAACTTCAGCCTCAACTGCTTTTGGGGGTTATTATTATGTAGAGGTATTATCAAAGGATGGGAATGGAAGGACTAGAAGTAGAGATTGCACTTAGCTTTTGTATTGGTTTATGTATTTATTTTTGTAGATTCTTATATATATGTTTGTAACTGCACAAATAGGGACATAACATCTGCAGTACAGGTGTGTAGGCCTTTTTAAATAAATCTTTATTTTGGAATTGTTACTCCTGGTATACAAAGGAGGAAATAATACTCTTACAAAGGCGTCTTCTACATTGCTTTGACACAGATGCATTCACAGTAAAGGCTTTTATATTTTCATCAGCTTTGAGTAAGAAAAAAAGTCATATATAAAATTGTTAATTTAAAAAAAAAAAATAATCTGAGAAGCTAATCCCATAAAAGCCTTACAGGAAGTTACATGCTTACAGAGAGAAGAAATGATAAAAATCTGGAATGGCACACTTCAATTTCAGAATATTTGCAACAATTTTTTTTCTATTTTGGTATTTTTTCAATATTTTAAATCAACATTTCCATGAATTGAAAACTCATTTTGTGTAAACAAAAGTGTGAAATCACTACTTTGTTTTCTGTTTTTACAAGTATTTTATATTTGATATCACAGATCCTTTTTCTTTCAAACCTTATTGGAAATAAAGTTAACAGTTTGTAATATATCAGTGAATAGTTTTACAGTTTATAATATGTCAGTAATTTTTTAGAGAACTCTTAAATTTTGAAAGAGGACTCCCTGCTTTCAGTATTTTTAACAATCCTACTTGTCAATTACTGGTGCAATAATATGAACAATTTAATTCTGGCTTGAGAGAATTCTTCCCTGGGAAATTTTATTTAGTGAATAGACTCTTGATATTTGGACAAGAATAACATGAATAGAGTTTCATTTTCGTATCCAAGCTAAGACAGACTGAATTTGATGTGTTCATTTATTTTATTATTACTAGTATTCTCTTTTGGTTTTTGCCAAGGCCTAAGATTAACTGACCATCTGTCTATTTTACTACAAAGCAGTATCTGCTACTCATTATTGGCAGTTAATTTTGTGGCAGAAATTCAGAGAATGTGGTCTGGTGTTACGGTTTTTTCAGTGACATTCACAGAAATGTAGCAAATCAAATCAGAGAATTAAAGGATACTTAGCAGGAGAAAAGTGTCATGAAAAATATTCACATCTGCCACTATCTAAAAATATGAAAATGGTATGTTTCCGTGTCATAGCACTTGGCCAGATTTACCCTGAATAGCTTAAACTTTTACTAGATATTTTCAGCGGGAAGATGTAGCATAATTGGGCAAAATTGTAGAATATTTATACCTGTGTGAATAATCTTGTGTCTGTGCAGTGCACTAAGAATATTAAGAGATTCTACTCCGATGCATTACGTACTATAGCCTTATATTAATTTTTACAGTATGTCATAAAGTCATAAATATGTCATAAAATATTACATAAAAGTGTGTTTAGAAGCAAAAGGATAACTGACAATAATCAACTGTTCTCTGTTTAACTTCCCCAATCTGACAAGTTATTTAAATTCTTCCTTTTCCCTGCAAGTTTTCTGGAACATTTATAGATGGAAAAACACACCCATTCCAACAGAATTCACCATTTGAATTTTACTAGTATTGCAGTTTGTGCAACTTTTTTAGATCTTCTGATTTTTCTGTTTTCATTTTTGTTGGTATACTTAGATGAGCTGTAGATGTCCTTATCAGGGAAATTTTCATCCTAATTCTTGTTCAGTTAAGATTATTATCTTATGTTCAACAACATTCTTCATAAAGATGCTGCCAGGTTGTTGATCCTTTTTTTGTCTTTTATGTGTTAGGTCCCCAACCTTTTTGCCGTTATTTTGGAGTTAGAAGTGAACTCAGAGCTAGTGTAAAACAACTGCGCTTCTTCCTGCCTGGCACAGATATTTTTGCAATGTGTAATTCTTCTTCAGGGAAATGAGTAAGGGTTGCATATGATGTTCCTTTGTCTTAACCAGCATGCCAAATTTTAAAATTGGAGCTGCCTATTTCTAATGAAACAGCATCTTTAGAGCAGCTGAAAGTATGTTGTGATGCAGAATATGGTGTGTATTTAATACCCGTGTTAACTTTAAATATAATAACATAGAGACTAAAAGCATCTATGTAGCTCCACTTAACCTAATTTTCTCTTGAGGAGACTCTTATTTTCTGAACAAGACATAATTTTGGCTGCTAATTAAGTAGTTTATTCTCTTTAATGTACAGGGATATACTTTCAAGTTACTTGCATGGTTGTTCTTAATGTTAGCATTCTTCTCTGAGGTGTAAACCAGTTAGCACTAATATGCACAGCTGTCATGGTTAGACTGCTTTCTGTACACTCATGCTAGACTCATAGAGCTTGGATAGATGCTTTGAACTGACAGACCAGCAGATGGATCCTAATCCTGCAAGTTTTGGGAAAGCATTGTTGCTTGGGACAAGTAGGGCACTTACTGTACATTGGTGGAGGGTCGCCAATGCTTTGTGCTTTACTTATTTTCATATTAGGTTTTTATTGTTTTCCTGTGCCTAAAAGGGAATCAGAAACACTTTTCTGTAGTGTTTGGACAATTCCCTGAGCTTTTCTGTATATTCTGCAGAAGAACAGCATACAAAATATGCAAAACCATGCTAAAGTAGCTATGTTGCCTTTTGGATGTGTTTCTGCATGTGCTGTGTAGATGTAAAGGCTTGTTCAAGGATCTCTGCTGTGTTTCTGTGTTGTACTGTATGCATAGCCTATTGTCTTGGTTTGTCCAAAAGTTATTATACAGCATCTTAGATTTGTCAATAATTGAGCTGCTTAATTATACATAAAAGCTCATTTTACAAAGCTTATTGGCACCAACAGAGATTGGCTGCAGAATTAAAGTTTATTCCAAACTTGATTATATAAGTGTACAAATGAGAAATTAAAGCATATAATCAGAAAAGCAAATATAATCAGGAAATTAAATAAAAAAGATTTACATATCCCTGATAGAAAACCAGCTGTTCTGTTTCCATTTAGAAAACTACTTTAAATCCAAGAGAAGATAATTTTATTATGAAGTATTAATATGTACAAGGAATGGTGTTTTAGTATTTGTCATAATTTAGTTTCTATTTTTTTTTAATGTCTTATTGCCTCACTGAAAGAGTCTACTGATACATGTTTAGAGAATGCCTATCAACCTGGTTTGTTTCCTTTTCCAGTTAAAATACAGTAAAATTAGAACCATTGCATGAGAGAGAAAATGGAGAGACATGTTCAAAAGTCACCAATTAGTGAATGGTTTAGGAGGAAAAGCTTCCTGGGTTATTTCTGTTTTTTTTTCATTCAAATCTACAGTGCCAACATTGTGCTGATTGGTAGTTACTCTAATCTGATGGTGAGACGTATTTATTTCTAGAGTGTATGCAAAATATGTACTCAAAATCTTTAGAGATTGTCACAGTGGAAAAAGGAGGTAGGTGTGCAGATAAGGAATCCTGGTTTTGGACATCTAGTTTTGTTGCAGCAGAAGGGCTCACACCTCTGCACTCAGAAGCAAACACTTGTACCCAGCTAACATCCTTATATCGAGTCTCTTTCTCTGTAAAAAAAAAAAAGCTATTTCTATAAGAAGATTATAGCCCAGTGTTAATGCTGAGAAGTGCACTTGACAGAAAATGTATTTTGAGATATTGAGTGTTAGATTGTATTACAAAATTATAAAACAATTTACTGACTATTTTTAGTGAGTAATTTTTAAATTAAAATTATTTTGATTTGAATGGATATTTGTAATTTGAACATTTTAAATTAAAATATTTGTATATTCATTCATAGAAACTTAGTTGCAAAATTACCAACATTAACAACTTTTCAGTAATGTGTTTTAGTTCTTTCAAATTATTCCAAAGGAAGTTTCTAATTTAGTAAGTAAGGTAGAAAAGTCTGTGGATAGGAAGCAAAAGTATGTCTACTTGATTTATGTAATTAATTAAGTACTAATTTAGGCCCACATCTTACAAACCTTTTTTTACATGGAATGACATTGAAAGGGCTCAAGTGCATACAGTTTTTGGAAGTTAAATGCACCATTTAATGAGCTGTTTAAATGCAGAAAAAATTTCAGGTGGTGAAATGTGTATTGCAGAAGCTTAGTTTTGCTTGGAATACTTAGTGCTATCAGTACTTCTAAAGTGTTTAGAAATATTAGGATGGAAGGATGTAATTTATCCAATGCATTTAATTTCCTTTGCTCAAATAAATATACATTTTAGAATTTTAAATTTTAATTCAAAATTAATGATTTGATTTAAGATTAGTAATTCAACCAAATGAAGAACAGCAAAGCAATTTTTCTTCCTCTCTCACTACCAAGTTAAACTTTTCAGAGGTGTTGCAGCAGGAGTATGAAATGTTTTATTTTCATTGACATATAATAATGACTCTTTGCAAATATTCTTAGACTCTAATCAAAACTTTCACATACGCTACACACTATGAACAGTCCCTTTGAAGTTAATTGGGTTTCACCAATTTACTTCAGCAGAGAGGGAAGCCCTGTTTACTGAATTTTAAATTAAATATAAACAAATTAAATATAAAACTGTACTTTAACTCCTGATAGTTCTATTATGCATGTTGTAGACTTTCTCAATTAAAACACATCCAATTAGATGTATTTAAAGATTAAATCACCCTCTGAGACATTGGGTGTAGAAATGGATTAAAAACTAATTAAATGTATGTCTCTGGAGACCTAAATTACTTTCCCCTCTGCCTAAAATCAGATATATGTCTAAATAAGAAGGAGATCTGAAGGTTAGCGATAACCTCAGGGCTGTTGTTTTTTATTTACTCTCAGATCGCCTTAGAGCTAGCCTGTCCCATCATACAAAATGTTACCTTCTTTTTGGCTTTTTAGAGACTGAACTATGACTTCAGATACTCCCAACATTTTAATTGTTATTAAAGTTAAATAACGTGCATTTTTAACAGCTCTTTCTTAAATAAGATGAGAAAAGTAAAAAGTACAATTGAATTTTGCAGAGGAAAGGAATGTAAGCCAAAGCCTGACACTATAGCCAGAATAACCCCATCAATGAGCAAAATGAAAGCATCAGAACTGTCAGAAAAAGGAATTTCATTTTTGCAGATGCGATTATGGATGTCTGCTTGGGGCTGAGCAGCATTTGAATTGATTGAATGACTTTGCAGAGAAAACTTCATTACTCTGGGAACTAGTTTAAAATTGGACCAAAATTAAATTTATAGTATCTAATGGGCCAGATCATATGAGATTTCAACTCAGTAGGAACTGGGAATTCAGTACTATTCAGGGATTAGTCCAAAGTCACCTTAACTTAACTTATATAACTTCTGCTAGTGGAAGATGGCACACATTTATTGAGGATCACCATTGTGTTTATACTTGGAGGATATGAATTGGTATAGTCAGAATTAAAAAGACCAAAATATTTTTTAAGTGATATTATAAAGTGAATCTCATGCAGTGAAGTATGGTACATGGTATAAAAGAAAGACCTTACTCAGCTGAAAGTGACAAAACCTGAAAGTACTTTCAGTGCAAAGTGTGAAGTTCCCGCCTGTTGGATACAGACTGTGGGAGAGGTTGGAGAGGGGTACAGGCAGAATGGAGAGCAGCTGTTGTGGGATCTTCCAGAACTCCAACTGGAGGTGGCTTGTTCTAAACTTAGGTTAAGCTTGGAGTAATTTGATTACTATTATGCCTGTGATCATGAGAAGAAGAGGGTGACTCAAGGGATCACAGCCAATGTATATCTAGGAGTGTAAGTTGTGATTTTCAAGGTCAGTTGTATGTATTACTCTGAAATAAAATCTGTGCAGATAAATTATACTTGGAATAGTAGCAGCACTTACGTCTTTTT
Organism: Tetrax tetrax; assembly: GCA_009806455.1. NCBI lineage: Eukaryota > Metazoa > Chordata > Aves > Otidiformes > Otididae > Tetrax > Tetrax tetrax. Next base: position 46,666 of record WHYT01015194.1, on the reverse strand, counting down.
TTTCAGAAGGTATTAATACTTTGCTTACATTTTAAACAGTACCTGAAGTACCCTTTCATCCCTGTAGGTCTGATCAGATATTTTTATTTGTGCTATTGGAATGTCAGTATTTCCCAAGCTCTGTGGCACAATCCCGAATTTAAGATCTTGATAAGAACACAGTCTAAAAATCACAGGAAATTGTCAAAGGGCAGTGTCACTGGAAAAGTTTGCATTTGATTGAAATACCAGAGATAATAAAGTGTATAAGAGAAAATAAGAGTATAAGAAAATAAATGTATAAGGATACGTTTGTCCCCAGGTTGCAATCACCTTTAGTAATAGCAGTGTTCCCAATGATGGTCTTGCCTGGCAATGGAATCCTAACTCCCAGATAGCTACTTAAATTACGCTTTTGGCAAATATATTGATATGACATTCTTATTTAATTTCAGTACAAAAGATCTCTAAAATAAGTAATTGTTTTGTTACAATGTATATTCCTATTGCAATGCCTTTTTTTTTTTTTTTTGTACTCTTTCTAGCTCAAATACTTTACACTTTAGCTAGTTGTAAGGCACTTGCAGTAATTTCAGCGAAGCCTGCAAACCATTGATGTTTTCGTCTGGAGGGAGCAGTGACTGATACTGATGCTGAGGGGGGCAGGGGGTATTTCTTTATTAAGCTAATGTAGCTTGGGAGCTGGGAATGCAGCAAGGGATCTGCTTTGGAAGGAATGCATTCTGGTGAGAAGAGTCTGCTGGCATATTGCTGGCACACAGCAAGATAGTGGGAGACAGAGTGAATGAGGAGGCTTTCCTGTGAGCCTCTAACAGTTCTGGCAAGTGTGTTTGGGATCCTCCCACAAAGCAGCATCTGCATCACTGAATTGGAATTGAGGAGTAGTGTCACCTCTTCACTGAAACTTCCTGAATGTTTCAGAGTCTAATTCCTGGATGTTGTACTCTTCTCCTTCCCTTATACTTCGAAATGCTCTAGAAGCTTTGCAAATTCTATAGTCATGCACGCAACCCATGAACACCCCCAGCAAAGGACTTAAAATCCATACAGAAAATCTTTTTCCTCTGTACGTAGGAGAATGCTTTCTTTACAATTTCCTGAATGATCCTAAAGTGCACAGTGCCACATGACTAAAGTAATGGTTAATCAAGTTGTCTTTAACAGGTTAGAGTAGCGTATATAATGGACTTCTGTGCTGTGTCAGACCTATCCTAATATTTACATGTTTATTATTCTCAAATTGTTATATTTACACATCCATGCAACTGTCCCTGTATGTTGGTGCTAACCAGAGAAGTAACAAGATGTTCAGGCTGTGCTTTGGGCTTAATGTAGGGTCTTAAGGTACAAAATAAAGACATTAAAGACAGATTCTTGTTCTTCATGTGGTTAAATGTGATTCCTATTGTACTATAGTGTGTTTTTTAATCTTTTATGTAATACTTTAAGGGAATCTGTTGAATAGAAACCGTAACACTATTAATTTAGTGTAACACTAAGCCTTGGGAGCAATTGCTGAATAACTTTTAGTAATGGGTTTTATAACAAATTTATGGAGCTCCTTATGTGTGCTTTTCACTCTTTTTTCAGTGCTGATGTTATTATACATTAGCACTCAGACGTTCTTCCTGATGATACAATGGCTATGGCAGTCTGCATACACAGACTCTAAATCACTTAATCTAATGCTTGTTGAAGACAATAGAAAGATTTAATGGGTGTTGTGTTAGATCCTGTACAAAATTGGCTTAAAAAGCTGATCTACCACTTTTTTTATAGGCCTCTGTTCTTCAAGATGACCTATGTGTTCTCGAACATAAATTAGTATTTTGTGATGAGCATTCTATCCCTCCACACAAACAAAAAGGCAAAGGTTTGACAATGTGCCTAAAGTAAAACTTTTACTGGGTGAAAGGAGCAGAGTGATGTATTTCAGTTATATTCTAAGAAGTTCACTGGGCAAGTGGTCATAAAAAAGGTAAGAGGAAAGACAGTGCAATACAAATCTGACCAATGCTGCTGAAAACAGTGGGTTAGGTGATCTCTGACTCAGGGCTTTTTTTTTCTAATTCTCTTATAGCTGAGCAAAAGGTGTTTCTGACTCCACAAGATATGCATGCATGCTCACAGAAATAATAAAGCAAGTGGATATTCAAGCTTCTACTCTGCAAATGATTCTGGGGACACATTTATGCACGATGTTTTTCTCAAGTCTGTGAGATCAGGAATGAAAATGCAGAAGGCTTTTCTCCCTATGTGTGTGACCACCACTTGCGGTCAGGATTTGGAAAAAAAAAAAGAATACTTCAAGTTAAAAGATGGAACCAAAAATGCTGATAAGAGGGAATATTCAGTTAGAAGTCCAGTCAATTTATTATTTATTTGAAGTGGGTCAATCGCTCAGTAAAATGGTAGCAGGAAATTTGCTGCAACTTTTCCACTATGTTGCAGCTGAGTTAGTAATTTATGCATCAAAATTAAATTGCACATTTACTTCCTGAAGCTAGTCTCTATCAGTCCGTCTGAAATGAAGGTAATAGGAGAGCGAAAAAGTGCATGTCTTAACAAGTCTGTCGCAGGAATCCAGTTTCATGAATGAGCCACATAGTACTTAATTGTTGCCTCCAGCTTTTTTTTTTTCCTCATTGTCGTTATCACCAAATTTATAGCTAGACAGAAATGGCTGTTTCTTCCTCCAGCCTATCATCCCTGACAGTTCACATTTATTCTCTGAAGCAAAGTTTCTACTGTTGCATTTTGTTTAGCACTAAAAGGTCTGTATTGAGCTGATCTACCTCCTCCTCTACTTACTGCCTGGAGGATTGTGAATAGCAACCTCCTTAGACCTTGCAGTTTCTTTTCTGACTTCACTGCAGTGTTTGTGGCACCTGCAAACAGATTTTTCAGCTCTGACGTAGTAAATTAGCATGCTCTGTGTTAGTGATGGAAACAGAAACAAAAAGGAGAGTAAATTAAGACTTACTGCACTGTTGTTATTGCCCACAGGAAAAACTGTGATGGATAGTAGATGCTGCTTCTTATTTGTGGTTGTTTACAAATTCCTGTAAATGTTACCTCTTGAAAACTGAGATACAGGGATAGCATTTAGCAGGCTTATGCAGCAAATATAAAGTCCATGCAGACATTTGAATATGACTTACTTTCGGTGTAATTTTTCAGAGTAAGAGTAGCCAGTGGTAGTTTAACGTAAAACACAGAATTAGACTTGGCTCAGTGACCAGCACTCTGGATTTTGCTCTCCTAGCTGAAGGTTCAATTGCACATGTACAGAGAGCCATGCTCCAGTGCTTTGCTCCAACAAATCTGGAGTGTGTTCATGTATTGCTGTTCCAATGGGGGGAGGTTGAAGAATGCCTCCATCCAAAATATAATCTATATATGTGTGTCTTATTGCCAGCTAGTAGGCTAGGTCCCAATCCTGAGAGCCTTCCAGCTGGCCTGTTGCCTTTTCCTTGAAAAAGAAATGCAATGGCCAAATGGCTTTGAATGATGAGAGTTGGATGCTCACCTCCTCAGGGATGGAGAGGGTTCCAGCTGAAGGCACATCCACACCTATTCATGCATGTGATTTGCTTTTTATGGTCACTGTCACATCATTGAAGTCTGCAAAGTGTTACGTGATTGAGATGCAGCTCATGTGGCTAAAGAGGTGGAAAACCTCTACTGTCAGTAGGGCAGTTGGTAGGGAGGGGAAAGGGATAGTTTGAGTCTTGGTACAAAAATGAGAGTGGTGACTCAGAAGAGTAGGGACATAGCATAAGCAAGAGAATATTGTGATCTCCCTGAGTTTAACTATAACTACAAAACACTATAAAACAATATGTTTACTTTTTCTTATTTTCTGCAGCAAGACTAATGGAAAAAGTTTAAGCATTTCTAAATCACATTACTTGCATCAAGAAACTGAAATGGTAATGATGTGTCTTTTCATAGTTATTTCACATAGCTCGTGTGTGTTAGCTGACGAGGGCATAAGTAAATTGTTTCTCTGTGGTGTTTCATTTACTTGGTTGTTTGAAGGTCAGCTTAATTCTCAGTTTGTCTGCTTTATGCGGGCATGTATATCAGCAGGAAACTATTCACACTCATTTTCTCCTTTTCTGCCTGACACACTTCCATATGTGGGCTCACATTTAACTAATATGCTCAGATAATTTAATGTACCCTGAAGCTGTATTGACTATATTACCAATTTTGTATTGTCATTTAGAGTTAGGCTTAGTTTTTATATGTTGTCTTACATCCATCTGTCAGGAATAATGAAATACTATAAGGATATGCTGTCTGATTTAGCAGAGATATTTTAAGAGCAAAACTGTTAAGATATTTACATGATCTAATTATTTTACTGCTGTTCATTCTAATTTTTATTCTCTTAACCATTGACTGTCTGTCTTGCTTTTATTTTTACTAAATGCTTTAATGAAATATTCATTTATGTTGTTATATTGCCACTAAATTTGGTATTCACCTGCTAAGAGCTCTCTAACAAAAGAGCTATTCCCTTCCTTTTTCATGAACATTAAGACCCTGTGTGGAAGTGGTAGTGATTCCTACTTTCCAAGATTGTGTACACTTATAGTGGATATAAGCCACTAAAACTGTACTACTTGGCATATTTCTTTAATTGTGTTGTATTTTCTTGGGATTTGAGTCAACTGCAGCCCATAAGGATGTTTTCCTTCCTTCTACACTTAATGTAAATAAACACTGTGACAAAGTAAAGAAATACAACTTTCCCTGCTAGAATCATCACATCTATTGTATTCAAATTAAAGTTAGAAGATTAAGCTTTTTATCTTCTAAAAATGTTCTCTACACCTCTGTTCTTTGTATTATGAGAATTATAGCTATGTGATTAACAGCTGTACTTGTTATTTAACCAAATATAAAGAAGCAGGTGAAAGTATTTGGGGAAAGCACTGAAAGGTTACTCAGCACAAAAGAAAATGGAAGGGATGTGTTAAAGCTAGATTAGAGATTAAGGAGAATTTAGGTGTGTCAAATTTTTTTTTTTTTTTTTTTTTTTTTTTGATAAAAAAAAGTCGGGTTTTGATAAGGATGCTGATCTTGTGTTTGAGGTTACTAATAGAGACCACATGGGAATCATAACGGAACTTTTTCTGTCCAAAGTGGGATCAAAATTTAACTTACATTATGTACTGGGTCAGAAGGTCTGGATAATCTCTGCAGTAAAATAATGGCATGTGAAATCATAAATCCACAAGTCATAATTTTTAATGGATCTATCAATGCCACTTTAATGACTGAAAAAAAAGAAACATGTGCCCAATGTGGAAACAAAATAGAGTTGAATGAGAATGCTCCATCTCCCTAGTATTTTGTTGTTGTAGTTTGATGGACATGATGGCTAAACATAAAGTAAAAGAGAAACAAAAGATACATTTGATGTCTATGTAGATAATGTCAGACAAATTAAATGTAGTCTTTTAATGATTCCTTTAGAACAACAATAACAGGGTAATTGTTTGGGGGGGGGGGGTTGTGGTTTTTTGTTTTTTTTTTTTTTTGTATGACAGCAATATAGGAGACCTGATTTAACCATTTTTTATATAATACCATATCTGATATATGGTTTTGGAAAACAGCTCAAGGAGACATTGCCAGATTTTATTTTTGAAAACAAATTTTTGCCTATTACAATCCTAAACTAAGGACGCCTTTTTAGGTGGTGTTGAGCAACTATACTTTTACTGCAAGCCAGTTTCTCATCCACTCATTCCTAGAACTGCTGAAAAAACAGGAATGAGATCTTTGCTTAAAGTTGTCTTATGATTTTAATGTTGCAATGTTCAGAAACAATATGTTAAAAACTCTTTTCATAGCGTGGGTAACTGTTTGCATTTCTCAATATAAACTACCAAATGTTTTGTGGCATTGGTTTAATGTGAAATGTACTACAGCTTTTTTATGCCAAAATACAAATCAAATCTCTTGTTTATGTTCATTGTCATATTAATATAAAGTAAGCCATTGTACAGCCAGAAACTTTTTGCAGTAAATGTATTGATTATGTAATTTCTGCAACTTCTTAGAGCAAAGAAAGCCTGTCTTCATTTTTGCTCATTACAATTATGAACAAAAGACTTTTTCACAGTATCTAGTCTGCTAATTAATGATGATACTGAAGGATGGGCATCTGATAATGAAAACTAATTTGCATAAGCTGCCTGCTGGAATGAAAGAGCATCTTCCTTTGCAAATGCACTGTAAATAAGCATAAACTAAAAGATTAGGTTTAGATCTTCAAAGGCACCAAAGAGATTTGTGGCTTTGAGAACCTCAGCCATGATATGTACTGCTATAAATGAGACTAAAACAATTAAAATGCATAAGAATGTGGGGAAAAAAAATTAACATGTGTAAATAATTTAAAATGAGGCTTTTTTTTTGGAGAACTAACTATATTAGCTTCATCATAATAGCTATTCCCTTGAATGTTGCTGGGAGCTGCTGCATGGCAATAACTGCTCATCTGGACCCAAGAAATGCCTCTATACTCTGATTTGCAAGTGTATCCTTTGGGAACATAAGAACCCTCCCACATAGGAAGGTGGAAAGATGTCACTGCCTGTGGTGAGAAAAATATGCGTGTCTTAATTTCAGTTCCTACAATGAGAACATTTGGGAATCTGAAAGGATCAGGGATAAATAGGAAATTTTCATGGGAGTTGTGGTTTAGAGTATAATCAGGAATAGCGATTGTTACTGAAAACCTTCAAAATTGCATTGGATATCTTTGTAATGTTCTTATATAATGGCAAAATTATTTAGATGCTTATGCTTATTTTAACTTTAATACAGCAGAAAAACTATCTTTAAATAATTCTGAGATAGGGAAGGAAATCTGTGGATCTTTGTCATACCCAGCAAGAAACAGAAACTACAATGTTTTGAACTTGCTGCAATTTAGTCAACCCCATTTCCATCTCTTAAGGAAGGGTAGGATCTTCTTACTTCCTCCTGCATTTCTACAGTAATGGATAAGAAGTAAATACTTTATGAGTGCTCACATGCCTGAAGTTAGAGTTGACTGACACATTCTCAGTAAATTCTCATTTAATTTGCTGCCATTCGTTCATTCCTTCTGAAAACTCCTTTAAAGAATATTGCAACCCTGTCTCCCAGAAAATCTGATTATAAGAAGCTGCTTCTGAATATTTTCCACTTTTTCCCCAATACTTTTCTTTCAGAAAGATTTGATATTGCTTTCTGTTCAAAGTAATTTTTTTTCTGCATGACTGTTTAACATTATTTATTATGTGTTAGCAACTGGGTACCAGTGCACAACTCACCATATATTTTTTTTTTTTGAATTCTTAAGATTTTTGGTAGGTTTTTTTTTTTAATACCTTCCTAAAGCGTGCTTGCAGGACACATTAGTCTCTGTTTAGCGACTACTGTGAGTTTCTTCGGTTACGGACTGAAATCTAACCTGAAGGAGGCTGGTTTTTCTTTTCTATTTTGAAGTTTGTTTTTTCTCCACATTTTTCCAAGCAGCAGGTAGAATAAAGGTGGGACAAAATGTCAGCTAGTAAGGAAAAATAGGTAAAAGCATGACATGGTATTGCCTTCTCATCCATTCTTCCCTGGACCCGCCGAATGTCATGCAAAACAGATGGCAGAGGCAGCACTGTGCACAGGAGAGCTTTTGATCTTGGGGGCAGACTTTCACAGCAAAATTATCCAATCACTTCGTGAGCAGGCAAAATGCCATAGCGACAGATGAGGAGGAGTGTGAGTAGCCGTATATCATATCTGTTTGTTGAGCTGAGACTGTCCAAAGGGCTATGAGTTCAGATAAACAGCTTTCCTACACTTGCAACAAAGGGGCAAGGAAAGAAGGTGATTGAAAATTAGGTAAATTCTTCCCAGTTCTTATCCTACACTCTGATATTGGAGAAATGCTCTTTGATATAACTTAGAGCAGCATAAAGATAAATCTGTTAGCAACTAGATTTTATGGTGGATTGTGTCCCAAAATATAGGTCTGTTCTACTGTGTTGTCACACTACCTCTGATGTTCCCTTATGATGAAGCTGCAAGTAGGATATTTGAGACCACCACAATGCGAACATTCACTTTAAAAGTCTGTGCTTGTCAAGCTTCTGGAGTAATCCGTCAAGCTTTATTGTTCCTTGTGCAACAACCAGCAAAATAAGGTTTAGTTTCATAATCAAGATCCTTAGACTCTATTTCAGTGCTTTTTAGTTAGTAATGCACAGTGATATTTGAGATTCTGCAGGCGCCTTATTTTCTGTCGCTAGTTATGTTTTGTATTCCAGGCTTGTTGATAAGCATTTATGTTTGGTGTGCAATGGGAGTAGGTTTTTGTCTTTCGATAGTCCTATTCAAACAAGAGGGGAAACAAAAATATATCTGCCATGTATTTTTGTTTAATAAGACTTTCTCAGTGAAGAAAATGGAAAATTTAATGGCAATTTCCATAACAGTAGGGCTTTCAATCTCACTTTGGTTTTCCAACGTAGTATTAAATACTTACATAAATGCTGTTCAAGAGCAAAGCACAAACAGATCCACATTGTCTTACTGTTTCTTCCTATGCAATGAAATTTCTTATGGTACTCTGTTCTAATATTTTCTCAAGTATGTCATTGTAAGTATAACATTATTGAAAAAAGCTTAAAGATTAGAAAGATTAGGCCTGTGTGGTTCAGTAGAAATGTAATTTACCTCAACAGAAATTGCTATTAAGAAATCAGAGAGTTTGAATAGAATATGCAAATATTGCTCTAAGCTTTCAAAGCATTTTAACAAAGGATATAATTTTCAATGAAATTATGTCCAGAAGGGTAAATCAGAGATCAAAAATAATATACCTTGAAAATCTTATTCACCTGAGAAAACTGTTTTTGCTCACTTCAAAGAAATGAATATGATGTTATTTAAGAATGCGCAATAATTTTTGAGTAGCAATTTTACTATTGAATTTCATTATTTTATTATGAGTCTTAGCATTTTTACTTTTCAATTACCAGCTTGTAGAATCAGCTAAAAAATAAAATAAAATTATGCTAAACCATAAAGAAAAAAAAAAAAATCTAGAATGAAAAAACAAAGGTAATCCCCCCCCTCAAGTTTAACATGTAAAATAATAAATTTTAATGTCTTGAAATATATTATTTGAATATCTGGAATGCTAAATACACTAGCTATGACAATGGCTACCAGAACTTGACAGCAAGGGAAAATATAAAACTATGTTTACTTTTCCCTTTTTTCATTTTTTTTTTTCTTTCTTTTCTTAACAAAAGAATGGAGAAGTTCCTGAGTTTATGAAGTAGCCTGAGAATCCCTGGGAAATAATGACACAGGAGTGTAGATCTGTTAAAAAATTTTGCTTACACTTTTGTACAGAAGCAACTTAGTTTAATCTTTTGGAATCAATTGTTGAATTGCTCAGATAACTTATTTCTTTGCTCATTTTGTGAAGGATATAAATTATAGACAGTGATGCAACATATTTTTCTAAAGGTACTTTCTCCAGACTGTGAGTTACTTGTATTCCTTTTTTCATTTTTGACAGGGAGGTTTTTTTTATTAGGAAGTTTAATGCTGAGAATAATGAATAATAAATAAGCACATATTTTTGTGTTTCTATCCCCACTGTTTTTGAGAAGCTGCACTTCTGCCTCGCTCTAATTTCTCTGAACAGATGACTTTACATGTAATGGTCCAGGCAGGTTGTGAATATTTGTCCAATAACTTTGTTGAGTTTTAGTTAAAAACAAAAAACCAAGACCTTGACAGTGAAGTTTCAGGTGAAACATGTTTTATTATAACAAAGAAGGATTTTCCAATGGAAAGTCTGTCTTTATTTCTAAACTGGTGATTCTAACGATACGGGGTCCTTTCCATTGCTTCCACTACTTTTTGTTAGCATGCTCTAAAAATTTCCAGTATCATTGTAGAAGATTATTTTCCCTTCCTTTTTGGGGCATTTTATTAATCAGAAGCAGATAGTAATCACCTTAGAATTTATTTGCCCTTTTACTAACAGTGGGCTTCTGTGGTATTAATTATACTTTAATTTTGTATGTTATTTGCCTAGTTGTTGTGGTGGTGTGTTTTTTGGGTTTTGGTTTTTTGGTTGTTTTTTTTTTTTAATGCATGATCCTATGGATCAAGAGTTTTCCTGTCTGGTTTTCAAAACTTGGAAAACAACACTTTTTACAAACTGTTAATCTTATATCACATGGTCAGCACAGCAATATACTCAAGCGTGGCCTCTTGGTGCCATGTGAATGATTTCCGGAATTTGCAGCTAGATTTCATTCAGCTGTTAAGAAACTGAAACTGTAGAAGAGAAAAAGACATCAGTCAATAACTAGCTGAATAGTTGTTCTGTTTATTAATTTTTTTTAAAAAAAATTCTCTTCTGTTTCTGCAAGGCAATTCATCATGAAAAGACTGTGGCAAGTATCTCTCTTAGATGTTAACAGGGTAAGGACAGGTCAAATCCTAAAATGCTTTCAAGCCACTGCTCCCCTGAGCTTCAAGTTCATTCCTGTGGCTGTTCTGAGCTGTAGGGAAGTTTCTCTGTCTCTTTATGTTCGGAGACAAATTCAGAGTTTAATTCAGCAAATTGTTTCTTGCTTATGCCTTTTCTTTTTCCTGGGTATCCTGATTACTGGGTCTAACAGTTTTTTCTGAAGCTGCCACTCGGATCCCATTGTCTTAGCAGCAAAAATCAGCAGTAAAGGAGGTTTTGCAGGTTCCTCTCTGAATCTTTAGATTTCTCTTTCATGTTTCAACTGTTGCTTAATGATCTGTAGACCTCTTGCTGTGATTATAAGTGCTCCACTTATCTGACCTTTCAACTGAGAATTTTATTGCTGACTTTTATTTTCTTTTTAAAGACTTGATCACTTCTGATGCAGTTTTTTCAAGGCAACTCATCACTAGCCAAACTTTGCTGCCATTACACATAGGTAAAATAATAGGAGATTAGACATATTCAGTACTTGGTATGTTTTAAAATCCTAGCTGAGAAATTTCTCCATACTGTTCTGTAATCAGGTCATCCCATCCCTCATCTGTTTGTTCATCTCAAGAGTCCTTCACAGAAACCATTCTGTCAGCAAATGTGCTCAATTTTATCACTGGAGATGAAAGTTCATGAGAAGGGATGAAGTTTTTACAATGGTCAACCGCCAAACTAAAATCATTCTGTTAGAAATAGATCTAAGATTTATATATTCTTAAGCTAGAAGCTGGATTAGAAGTGAGACCAGTCTGCAGGTAGTAATTAGCAATGTGGCTAATTATCAATTAGCCAGTGGTCAATGTGCCATGGCCATTTGTGTGTTTCCTGAAAAAACTACCCGTAGCAGACATTCATAAAAATGCATGAGGTTTTGTAACTGAAGGAGATTTTTGTGTCTGGCTAAGCAAAAATGGATGAGAGCAACCAAAAGCAGTGCTATATTGACAAGACCCAGGTCTAACTATTGGGATGAGCATCTGGACTCTCGTATCTTTCAGGATTTTTACCTCTTTCCTTGAAGTGTTGTCAATTTATCCTTGAATAGCAAAAATATTGTAGCATATCTTTAAAGGTTATTCACAAAATGGTGAGGAAAGGGCAAGAGACTTGTGCCCTGTGCATGGTTTTCCTCAATTTGATTTTGACCTAGACTGAAAAGGCTGCTACTGTTGCATATATTTCTGGTCTTTATGCAGCAAATAGTAAAAGTTAGCCTATGTATTCTCCTACAGACTCTGGGGAATGCACTGTGTTGTCAGCTACAGACTTTTAGTTTAAATGGATAATGATCTGGATTTGAAGCGTGGGAGCTTTCTCTGTCAACACTTGAAAGCATTTCTCAGGTTCAGTAGCAGTGCACGTGCACTACTGTCAGTTATAAACATTCATTTGCAGTAAAATTCGTTTTGAATTATTAGGTGATGAGCATTCTCTTTTGTTTCGCTGTAAATTGAGATCTTATTTGTCTTTTCTCCTATAGATTTCATATGAATTTTTTAGATAAAGTTTGTAAGTATGCAATGCGTAGTACAATAAATGAAATCTTTTTTTGTAGGCAATATAATGGCAATTCCTTGGTTGTCTGGAGTGGGCCGGCAAAGTATTCTGATTTTCGAGAAAGCAGTTAAATGTCTCCGCTTGGTCTTGGTTGATGATGAATCATGAAGGCTATCCCAATGCATTTTAAGGATGAATGCTTAAAAATCTAGAAGTCTTCAGAGTATTCAGATACAGGTTCCTTTTTCTCAGTCTCTGTGGAACATGTCAAGTGTGCTGAACTAGACAAAGGAAAAAATTCTGACAAGCAAAGAGTATAAAAATGCAGTGGATAGTTTTTTGCTAAAATAGGTGAAGATTCTTGGTCACTTCATCTGCAAACAGCAGCACTGAGATATAATAAGCTAAAGAAGTGAAGTGGCAGTATTACTAGCAATGAAAAAGTATTTCATTATTTACTTGTTAAAGGTAAAATAGACTGCAGGTTTATGTCAGGGGAGGGAGTAACAATCCTTATCTTAGGAGGCAAAAATTTAATTTTTTTCTTAATTTTTAAAGCAGTAATGCAAGAGTAAAGATACAGCAATTGCCTCTTGCAAAAAAAAAAAAAGGGGGGAGGAGAAAATAGAGATTTTTGATAACTTTAATACAGTCTTAGAAACTTTTCTGGGAGAATGCAATGGAAAGGCATCTCTACCTCACTCATTTAAAAAAATACATATGTTCTAATATTCATAGTTCTAAAAGGCTTTAATGTTGACTCACTTGAAGAAAGGAATTAATAAAAAATTCATGAGAAGATGAGGTTTTTGTATCCAAAGTCTTGTCATTTAGATCAAGTATATGCAAAGCAAATGGGAAAGGGAATGGCTGTATTCAGTTTTATACAGTTTTGATTAATCCAAAAGGTATTTTTTTCTTACTGCCTTCTATGGGAGTGAGAGGCTGCAGAGAAGTGAGAAATGACACCATTAGAGTTTACATGTAAGTCCACACTTAAGAAACTTGGCAAGCTTAAAGAGAAATGCTTGCCTGAGTACTCTGCTGAAAGAGACCTCTAGTTCCCATCCCCGAGATCAATATGTGCTGTAGTCACTTAAATAATGCTCTGAAACCCTACTGCAAATGGAAATTGATTACAACAGCTGTAACTGATTTGGCTTTCGCTGTGTATTCAAGACATCTTTTTTTTCAGTGTATTTTTTTTTTGTGGTGAGATAACGTAGGTCAATGTTTTAGTTAATTCGCAATGCGTGTAAGGTCTGAAGCTCAGTGTAGAAAAGAACAGGAGTCTGCAACCTCATTTAGTTGTGAATCCTTTAAAATACCAGTTTTGGAAGGAGATTTTGAAGATTAAGTAATAGAAAACAAACAGGAAAAATATATGTTGGTATTATTCACCACTTTAGTACATACTCTAAATATGTATATTTAAATACAAAATTGTGTTATTAGAAGTAACAGGTCCACGTATACAAAGAATTTGAATGCAAATGGTGATATTTTGATAGCATAATTTTGCAGGTGTAATTGATTCCCAGTAGGTATTCTAACAGAATCTTAGGTACCAATGTCATATTGAATCATTTGTATTAGCAGTAGGTGATGTTCTTGCCCAGGTGCATTGGTGTCAAGAACACTCTTCCTTCCCACCCTGCTGAAGTCCTGCTTTCCTGACCTTGTCTTTCCTTCACTTCTGCTGTCGTTTTACCTCCAAGGCCCTGCCTCTTGGAGCAGCAAAATTAAATTGTTCTGAAGACTTGAATCACCTTAGATTGGATCAAAATGGCCTAGTTTAACTCTATGTAGAGGAAGATTGACTTTTCTATATTATAGCACTATTTTATCTTAAAGTTATTTGTTTTATTTTTGCTGATATTACAAGTTACTGACTGAAGCTCAGTGATTCTCAAGTCAGTCTTGGGACTGTCTAATTTATTTTTCCTTTTGTCCATATTTCAAACTTCTAGCATTTTATCTAGCTATATTGAAAATACTAAGTTTGTTTTCAGGTTTCCAAGTTTTATTTCATGCTCAGTTGTCAACATTTCTTCATTGTTCTGTTGGTTTAGGACTGTCTTGCTGATTAAAAGAGCATTTCTTTTTATAATTTGTCTCTCAAATTTGTTCCATTTTCAGTGCATTAACCGATAATATACCTACAACATTGTGAATGTTATTTGAAAAAAAAAAAATACATCTGACTAGCTGCCCAGATAAAAATAAAGTAGTATGCTTTGATTCCATTTATGCCATTTTTCAAAAATATATATAATGACTAAGGGAATATTTTTTTGCAGAAAAAATGAAATGTCATATACATATTAGGAAATTTTGAACTTGTTAATGTATGCAAAGCAGAAACTTTATTCTAAAAATTATACTCTACTTGTCATTGAAAAGATGGTAAGCCTCATTATTTGTAAATAATATATAATGGATAAACATTTTCATAACATCTTTGAACTCCATGAACTGTGAATGGGGCTCAGCCTGATCACTAGTGGCAGAAATACACAGGTATAATACTAAATAATTCAGGGTAGTGTGAAAAATAAGAGTTTTGTCATGGGGAAACTGTGAATAGAAGAAAATACTATATTCAACAATTAGGTAACTTGCTAGAAATTCTTTCAGTTAGTTTTAGTGCTAGGTCAAGTTTGATTTGCACATATGTGACTTAATAGAATAGCTTAGGTGCTTAATAGTAAGCATAAGATTAAGTGCTTCACTGGATCAAGACCCTGTTTGATAGCACCTTGTCCTCTGGGCTACGCTAATTCATTTTCTGGCTGATTACAGTGGCCTATAAAGAGTGTGAAATTGCTTTCCATTGGCATTTTCTCTCTGTGATAGCGATGTGTGCATCTTTTGAAGGTTATCTGCCCAGGATTCATCATCTGTGGCACAGTGAAATTCTCCTCCCCATATTTCTTTTATGAACCACAATTTATACATTTTTGCTCTGCTCTGAATAGAAGCAGCAGTTTTCTGTCTCATTTTCTTGAGTTCTTGAGATTGCTTTTCAAGCTGGGACATGTTTTGAGGAATTTCCACCAAATCAGCTGTTACATAGAGGTTGTATGAGTTTGCTGGAACTTTTGTTGTTAGTGGCATAATTAATGGGTTTATCTTTGAAACCTATTAGTTGTGGAGATGCAATGAGTTAATTTCTTTATCATCTTATTGAGTCCTTGTAAAAGACATTGTTGTTGAAGCCTCATATCTGAAAGGGCTTTACTTATTGGACTCAAGAAACTTCACCATTGTCGTCTTTGTCTTGGGCTATGCCTGGCTGCTTAACGGGCTGAGGAAAGGAAGGGTAAAGGGACCCCACCATCCAAGATCCCTCTGATGCTAAGTTTTTCTGATACATGAAATACTGACGCAGGTTCTGTTCAGTTCCTTGGTACAGCATCCCTTTCCCTAACATACCAAATGATTTTGCAAAGCATGCTGCCGCCCTTGCAGAGGGAGAGTCAGGACCCAGACGCTTTTTGGTCTATACTCTAAGCTATGCCTAGAGATAAAAAAAGTTTCTCCCCTGGTGTCTTGGAGGAGTCATGAACTTGTCAGAACAGGAAATATTTTGAGAAAGGAACTTCATTTCTAAATGTCCTTTCAGGAGGTTTATCTGTATGCGTGTTGGCTTTCACATTTTATGAACTGTGATTGATAGAGTCATAATTCACCATTAACCTCTAGGCATATGACCAGTTCAAATTAAGGAAGCCTGGGATAAAAGGCATGTATTCAGCCCAGTTATTTGCATTTGGACACTATCATGACTGTCAATTGGTGGCCTGTCTTTGTAATTAGGAAAAATCAGATGTATACATCTGGCTTAAGTTATTTATTTTTCTTAGAGGGAGGAATTCTCCTACAAGAGGAATAAATGGCCTGCAGAAGGATGAGAAAGCAGCTAAAGGAGTGGGTTGTTTTTTTTTGTTTTTTTTTTTTTTATTCAGCTGGCCTGCTTGCTGGAGAACAAGAATGGGGTTTACTACTTCCAGTCTGACTAGCTCTTAGAAACGAGCAGACAAATGTAGGAGTTTAGTACATGGTGCAGAGAGCCTAATGCTTGAAAACCTTTATTTCCTGCAGATTGTGTTGAAGAACAGTTCAACTTCAGTCTTCTGAAACTATATCTGAATCCTAAATGGCACCACATTTGAGGTCCACCATCTCAAGTGATCTAAATCTTTTACAGTATTAGCTTTCTGGCATTTGTGTCAAAATGTGAAGTATTACGTATTACAAAGAATGTGACCCTGTTTATCTGCAGGGACAACTGCATGTTTGGATTTCCATCCAATCTATATGAGACTTTTCATTTTCAAATAATAAGAACAGACTATTCTTAATTCTACCTTCTTGTAGAGCTTTGTAACCTTCCAAGTTTTCTTATAGGAGAAAATACATCTTTAGTTTTAGATTCTCATTTTGCCTGCTACGCCTTTCATTCTCTGCTGACAAAATTAGTCAAATATGCTAGACAGCACCAGCTGTCTCCTAGGGATCTAAAACCATTTCTCAGTGCTCAGTAGGAGATCAACTGCAGACCAAGAATAACAGGAAATATATTATTTATGTGCTCCATTCCTTCTGAGCTGGCAGCTCCAGAATTCTGGGAGGTATAAACTGTATTGAATTTTCCATGTCTCAATGTAAATTGCAACATGGTCTTACTAAACATTGTGTAAGTCCTGAAAATATTTCTGTTATTGGATCATCTCCATCTTTTTCTCTTTCTCTTTTCTTCCTTTTCTTTTGCTATCTTCTAAATAGGTTATTTATTCTATTCTGCAAAAACTTAAGTTGATAAGTGTTTATTCTACCTAATATTCACTTTATGATTCTCCTCATTCCTGTCCTCAGTTAAAAAAAAAAATAAATTAAAAAGCCATAAAAGTTTCCTACTGTGAAGACCTGAGATGTCCCTAGGACAATCCTTACAAAACTGCTGAATTAATTTGTCCATGACCAAGTGTAGTTGACCAGATCTCCTCATGATGGCCATGTGATATAGCACTCTTCACAGACATACTGACTGGAGGAACGTGTGCACAAAAATATTTTGACTTGTAATATCACATATGTCATAAAAATAGAACAAAAGAAAATCTCCATAGCTGTCTACAGTATTGATTTCACTTGTTCAATTCAACCTAAGCTGCTTAGTCTTTTATAATGAACAGAGTAAACTCACTGGCAGCACAGTTGCCCTCCTAATGAAAGGCCACTGAAGAGCCTGCATACAGCTTCAGGCATATTCAAGCCTTGTTTTACTTTTAAAAATAGCAACAAGACAGAGTTTCTAGCTCCTGCGTGTTCAGACTGAATAGATTGCTCCATGCACCTGTAATGACATGCCCTCTAACCTGATGGGTGGCGTGATTTGTTTGAGCACATTGACGAAGGGTCAGGTTATATTGTGAGAGAAAAGCTGAAGCCATTTCTGACATAATTCCAGCATGAGACATGAAATACATTTCAGGAAGAACTTTTTCTGTCAGCAGTTTGATCAATTTCTACACTTGTATAAGGAATGCACATTTGTTTTTCAGTTTTTAATTAGCATTCCAGTGATCTTGATGGGCTTATTATGCAGTTCTCTACATCTCACAAATGACATGTTTGTGAAACAGGCTGCTGCTTTTCTGTGCTGTGCAAGAGGAAAAAAGCCTTTATCTGCCACACACAGAGCGCTGCTTCTTGTCCTCTTAAAAAATCTTGTTGGAGTATGGCAGTCAAAGAGTAGAGCCGATATGCAAGAAAGGTCTCTAGCCACTCAGTTTTTGAGCTATGCGTTCTGGTTTTTTAGAATGATGACATGACTAGTCTGACTTTTTAAATATAAAAGTGTATTTCTTGTATGTGGAGGTAGTCCTCAAAATACAAATTTTATGTTGGTATTTTTTCTCACTCTCTCTTTTTTTTTTTTTCCTTCCTTATTCTCCTTCCACTTTTATTTTCTCCTCGGCCTGATCTGTGTCCTTTCTCTCTGCTGAGTTACATTATCTCGCTTGTGTGTTTTGTCTTTTACTAACTGCCTGATATTATCTCCCTCTTTATAGAGAACGATTTGATGTATTTTACTTCAAAAGCAAGTGCTATTTGACCAAATATCAGTATGTTAATAAAAAAGCAGAGAAAAGAAAAAACTCCTTCTTTCTAATCAATATGATTAATCCTGACTATAGTCTGGCTTTTAAACATAGTAATAAAGCCACAGTGTTTAATGATTATGTCCAAATTAGCAATACTGTGATTTTTTTTCTAAATCTTTTTAGCTACCCTGGTATTATCTTTATAATACAATGCAAGAACATCCATATACTGTCTTAGATTGTGCTATGTGATTAAATAGTAAAATATAGATCTTGTATATGTGACATCATTCTGCATCTTTATTAATCTTTCTATATTGGAGTAGTATTATTTATTCATTAGAAATTAAAAAGGACAAATGTGTCTTTCACTGCCTGTTGCAATAAAAAGATGAACTATTTTGTCATTATTAATGTATTCATTATATGCATTTTTAATGACTTAAATCAATAATAATGGATAAAACTGAGCTTAGATAAAGCTGTGGAAAATGCATCTTGATTCTATTTTATACAGATAAACAAATTTCAAGCATTGCAGAGAGTTCTGTAGGACTCTTGTAATATTCTGTTGAAAGGGAATTCTGCATTTGCATGATTTAGAGTACACATAGTGTTAAGAACTGGTACTAGTGCTGTAAGCTGTATTTTAATAATGTCTCATTTAAATTATATGTACCTGTGTTACTGATCTGAAGTACCATGCCTAAATGCCCTTTCTCTCCTAGCATATCTATACTACTTTAGTCTGCTTCCTCAGCTACAATACTAGATGCCTTTTGTTTGTCTAAAGTCTGTGTATTCCAGTGGTAGTTGAGAAAGGGAACTCTTTCGGCTTTTTGCTTTTGTTTAATACTTCCAGCTGTATGTACACTCAAATGCACGTAGATATCAATCTGTATATGGTGTTTATACAATTATCAAGATTCTACTTCACATTATGTATCATCTAAAAATCTTTTCAACTATGGGATAATCAATTAAATGTATTTCAGGATAAGTACTTTGGATTTAGATAGCTCAATAGGACAGAGGCCAGTATTTGTTTTATGCAAATGAAATTTCTACAGGGTGTTAAAATTTCAGTGAAGTATAGTTCCTTAAAAAAACCCCAGTCAACTTCAGAAATAAACTAATTTCAAATTCAAAGGCTATAGCATCCATCAGAGTTGTTTCTGCCACAAAGGAGATGAGAAAGACATGAGAGATTAGCGTCATATTCAGATTAAGAGATCTCTGCAAAAAATATAAACACTAAATAACTAAAGCTGCTTTCCTGTAAGCAATATAAGCCAATCAGATATGGACAATCCTCTTCAGGAGTATCATGTCAACTTCTTGTGCCTCCCTTCTGACTAGGATTACTTGACAGGAAAAAAACCCCAAGTTTGTCAGTATAATGCGATTATATTTCACTGGGATAAAAAGTAAGTCTTGAAGAATATCATAATAAGGGTAATTTTTTTTTTTCTTTTTGTGAAGAGATAATTAAACATTTCCATTTCACTGGAAATATTCCTATCCTGTAAGTTTTTCCACTCCTTCATTGGTCAAAAATTCTAAACTCCATCCATCCACTTCCATCTTCAATGAAATAGAAAATTCAAGAAACCTTGATATTGTAAGGCTGAAATATTTTCCCTGAGCTTTTAATGTAATATTTTCTTTTCCCTATGAAAAACATTGAAAAAATATATATATCCTTTTATTCTGAAATGAAATGCTTTGGTCCATTTGACACCAAGTGGCAAACCACTTCATATTTGTTGTCCTGTTACTGGTTCCTGTTGGTTCATGTGCCTATTTTATCACAAATGTGAAGATATTTGACCAAAGTACACCTATCCCAGCCTGCCAATAGTTTGGAAGAAATGCACAATTTGCCATTGTGCCCTAAGTGAAGGTCAAACTTGTAGGCATCTGAGTTACTGGCAGATTAATGTCACACTGGTGCACAAAATCCAACCAAACAAAAAAAACCCCAAACTTTATTTCAACAAAGCATTTTGATTTGGGTTGATTCAGCATTAAATTCTCCCTTTCTTCTCATGGTTTAGAGTTTTGGAAATTTTTAAGAAACGACATAGTTGAATATTGAAAGATAATTCCTCTGTCTTATAGATTTTTTCCTCTCTCTCTTATTTGGCACCTCTAGAGATAAAACGGAAGACAGAAGCGTTCTCTGGATAACATTTGATTTTTTTATCATGGCTTTGCTTAGAAACAGTTTTCTGTCCTAATGTATTAACACATTTAAGATCTCACAGGGCAGGAAATCATTGGATTAAATCTTAAGTCCACTGGAGTTAGTGAGAGTTTTTTCCCTCTATGATTTTTGTGGGATGAGGAATTTGCACCTCCAGCACCTATGCAGAGTAAGAATCAATTATCTTGTTGGAAGGCCAAGAAAGAGACATTTGCCTCTGTCCTCTTTCTCAAGCTTGCTTCAGTCAGAAGTTTCTCTTTTTCTCTCATACGATGTTATGTAAAAGTAATTTTAATCTTTATTTTGAGAATGGTGTTCATACTGACCATTGAATGAGTACATTCCCTTAGTTTCAGATATGTTCTTCCACCTGAAAAATTGTAATACACTCTTAGTCTACATTTTCTTATGAAAGGACGTCTTTCCCAGGGCATGCAAGCATCACAGAATTTCTAGATGCATGCCATTGCATTGAACCAAAAATGCTGATACCTACTGCTAATTTTCAAGGCCAATTTTTAGATAAAAAGCGAAAGAAGCATGAAAAAACTTCATTTTTGAAAGTTCATTTAAAGTTTCTACATGGAAAAAAGTTTTGTCAAAAAAACTTAGATAACCTCTGCCTGGACGTGCATTACCTGACGGGATATTTTTCCGCCAGTGTATGTCTTACTATGACTATCAAATAATTTGGAGGAACAATCCTTATAGGTCATAATTTAAAAAAAAAAAAAATTAAATATGAAACTAGATTTTTTTTTTGTTGTGACCCATTTTTCTTTCTCACATTATTTTTCCTTGTTTTTAATTTTACAGAATTTTTGATAAATCTTTTTGAAAATTTTTTTTGTATTTTTTCATTCACAGAAACTTTTTAAAAAATAAAATCAATATTGGTGATAAAAAATGTTCCCTAACTTGCATAATCAGTGTAAGATGCATATCCTTAAAGATCTATGTCACTGAGCTCTACCTCTCTGAAGTACTACCTCATCATATATTCTGTTGAGGAGTTCACACTGGGAAAAAAAAAATTGATAAAGCCACGTTTGGGGAATAAATATATTTTTAATAGGTTAATTTCTGAAAGTGAAAAAAAAGCTCTGTTTCTAGCCTTGGTTAACCATCTAGATTTAAGTCATGGAAATTTTTCACATTACCATACCATTGCTATCCCACTTACAAATAGCAAGAGAGCCAAGGAATAATCAGATGCCGAGGGCATTATCTGTAGTAAAAAAGAAAATATTTTGATTGTACTACAGAGACATTGATGCAGATTGTTGTTATTGGGAAATCACATAAAGTCCACCCTTCAACAAAGGATTGCCTACAGGGCTAAAAACATAAAGGATTTGCAGTAAATTGCAGCTGTTGTTGTTTAGCACTTTATTGACTCTTGCTTCTTGTGTATCAGTGTAGAAGTTCTGTGGATTTGTGACATGCCAGTGTTGTTCTGAAAGAGGAAAGCCATCAGACTTGCCCATAGATGGATGTGTGTTCAATTCCTAGGATGAGACAGGCAACAGACAAAAGCAACATAGCAATGCTATAAACTAAACTCAGCTGTTTCAAGCAGTTCCCTTTTGTCCTTAAATGAAGGGATTCTCTAACAAGAAGTGACGGAGAGCATATGGATAAAAGTCTAAGTACTTTGTGTTCAATGAAACACATTTCCTATGTATCTTATAAAAGAAAACCAAGCTACAAATAGATAGGCACCATGACAGCAGGGTGAGTGTGTGTGTGTTGGGGGATTCTTACAACAGATCTTGGGCTATTTATAGCTGAAAAAAAAATTGTGTGTGGAGACAGACTTCATCAGTTATAGATTATTACCTAAACAAGCTGGAATAACATAACCTCAGAATTACTCTAGTTCTCTGCAATGACGTTGTTCTTAGTGTTATTGAAAATATTTACAGTACTAAAGTACTTGCGGTATCACCAAGGACTCTCCTGTCTAAGGTATATCTTGTCCAATATCCCACTGAAGTACTAACTAATCCTCTGGAAGAATCTTTGGTTCCTAAACTTTTCTCACTCTTCTCAGTATAGAAATAGACTACAAATCATATTCAGAAATAACAATGTGAGCCTTACTGACAGAAGTTTTTTAATATATCTAATTATGTTAAATACAGATGTCATGGGAAGGGCAGGGTGGACACAGGACCAAGAAAGAAATGGAGTTAGAGAGGCAGAGGGGATATTACACTTCTGATTGCTTATTTTACTTTTCAGCTGAACATCCTGCTTAAAAATCCACTGCAGCCATAAGCCATTTCATACTGAAATGACTTCAGTAAGCTTTAACGCTGTCGTATGCTTCATTTGCTGGCAAGCATCCAAGCTATGTATTTACATATTTTGTAAAAATAGAACTTATGATGTCCTTTAGCACAACCTAGATGGAGGTCATTTTTGTTGCTTTAAAAAAAGCAGCTGAAAGACTGAAAGGAAAATGGTCCTCAGCCGTATAAAATTTAAACTATTAAATCCTGCAATAGTAATTCAGGTAATTCTATTATATGCATCAAGCTTTCTGATAGGCTACGTTAGTGGAAATACTTTTCTCATCAAAACCACATTCAGTTATAGCTGAAGCAGTCGAGAAAATAAAGCTTTCTGTAAAATCGACATAGGAGCTGCCAATTTTGTAGGAGCTCCCATTTTTTAGGAATGTCTAAATGAAATTAAATAATATAATAAATGACTAAATAAAATAAAGCTAGTTGAGGTGCCTGAAACAGAAAATGTCCTTTTGGATTATTTTGACTTTAGACAATAATTGCCTCAGATACACTGCTGAAACTAGACATACAGGCATAAAGATGGAACATATCATAATCATCATGTTCTCTAAAGGACTATTTTAATGGAAGAAAAGTATAGCACGAGAGAGAATAACATTCACTTTCAAAAACCATCAGGGCCAAGTTGATCAAAATTATTAAAGCTAGATTAAAATCCAGGAAGAAGTTCTGTTTTCAGAACACCTGGTGTTTCACTTCCTAGTGTGTTTTTTCTGTTTATTGGAGTAAGAAGAATAATTAACTTTATTATACATTAGTTTTAGTTTAACAAGTGTATCATTTCAGGAAATAACATTTCTATATGTAATGCCTTTAGTGGAGTTGGAAAAGTCAGATTTTGTTGAAAATAAACTCGTGATACCTGTAAGATTAATGCTTAAAAACATTGAGACTATAATGATTATGTTATATATGAATGTCATAAGTGTAAATTTATTCATTAAAGGTCATTCAGAGTGGATAGTAGATTACATGAACTATGAATAGAGGCATCCATAAATTGGATTTTCTAGGATAGAATACACTTGACAACAGTGGTTTCAATGGTATAAGACCTTTATATCCATGATCCATCTTATTCTTGCCAAGACAAACAAAAAGAAAAATGGCCAGAATTTTTCTTTGTGATGATAATAGTGTTACACTTGGATGTTTTTGTCTCTGTTTGTAAGCATGTAGTATCTGCTATAATAACTTTAATAACCATCATATGATTGAGAAATCTAATTCCAGATGTGCAGTAAGTTTTGTTTAACTGCAAGCAATCTACATCACAGAGCTTAACACCTCAGTTGGATGTTCCTTCTGGAAGTCCCTTGTGCCAGCTAGTGGTCTTTGGGCAGCAGAAGGCTTCTGAGTTCAGCAGAACATTTTCTTTGACCACTTACCAACAAAAGCCACTCAATTGTTTGTTGTGTCTTTGGGCAGAGAATCATGTTCTGGCAACAAGAAGGAAATTATGAAAGTTAGTCATGATGTCCTTAAGTAATATAATACATAAATTCTGGACGTTATCATGGACAATGTTTTTCATGGATGAGTAATTAAAGCAGTTAAAAGCAAGGTCTGACTTTAGATATGGAATAATGTGTGTTAGAGAAAAAAATGCATTGTAGCACACTTGGGTAGAGTTTGAAATTTATATTTGCATTTCTTACCCAGTGTATTGCCTAGTAGCAAACATCTCCCAAGAATTTTAAGAAAACACTGATTATGAGCCTTGAATCCCACAAATTGAAATTCGTATGTTGTATTTTAAAAGCATGCTCAACCTTGCTTGATTCTCATCCTTTTCTTTACTTCATTTATATATATTTTCTTGGGTTTTGTCCTGCAAAATAGAATCTGAGTCCTCTTGCAGTTCATATCATGGGTAAGAGGTGTAATATATCTACAGATTTTCTCCTTCTTTTTTAGCCATTGATGAAAATGCTCTATTTTTTGTTCAGTTAAGTTTGAAGAGACTTAATATACCCTTTCATATACTATCTTCAGCATGCAGATTCTTGTAACTTTAACCACAATAACAGCTCAAAAATACGATTCTTTGCTAAAAAAAAAAAAAGAATAAAAGAAACCTTTCGTTTCATTACTGCTTTTTCATGAACTACTTCAATCTCTGTATATGTGCTTTATCAAATTCCTTTCCCAGATTACTAAACAGAATATATTTCTGTATCTATTCTTTCAGGCTGATGACCTGTTCTTTTGAATATTTTCCCTTGATTGCATTATTCTTTTATTATGTAGTCTCTGCTTCCAGTGCTCTATTGATCTTATCTGTATGTGTCCCTATTTCTTCCTATATCTGTACCTGAGTAGTGTACTGTACCTCATCTTCACATTTTCTTTGAACAGTTTTTAAGTAGTTCTCATTTTTAATTTTTCTTCCCCTTCACCCACTAGGTCTCTGTTATCTAGGCATGTATCTTTTGCTGCATTCACATAAAATCCTCTATTTGCATTGTTTCATCCTGGTTAGGATGTAAACAGCTCAGATCAATGATTTAGGTACATTGTTAAGCACTATGGTAGCAGCAAAGAAGCAAATATTATATCCTGTATGATGTCAAGTGGTTTAGGACATTTCAGTTTTATGATGATGAACAAGGATAGCAATTTCTATGTTTCTTGGCATTACAGCAACTGTCAATACATGGAAAGAACAACTCCGTGAGTTTCACCAAATAGATCTATAAACCATAACAATGGTGGTAACTGAGAAAAGATAAAAACTTAGTAGCTTTGGAATGGAGCCATTCAAAAATACATACAAATGGTCCATTTCTGCTAGAAAAAAAAGCACCATTTCACAGTGCTATCAGTCAAATTAATATACCCCAAAAGTGTAAAAATGTGACAGGCTTGAGAGCTTTTGATTCTCTTCTTAGAAACTATGCAGTGTCCAAGATGTTATTGAAGACGTAGACTTCTGTAACGTTTCAGAAGAGTTCTTAGTCACCTTCAGATTTGAAAGCTGAACTGAAAATATTTCTCTGCTGAAATATTAAACCAAATTTGTTCTTACTGTTTTTATCATACTGGAAGAATATGATAAGAATATAGGTCTTCTTAAGTCAGTGACTTTACGTATTCCCTTCTGATAATAATTTTACCCAAGTGGAGTCACATTGATTTATTGAAGGGTAGATCTGAATCCTTTCTATGACTGCCTACAGTGAAGGCAAAGTTCATAGTCTTTTAATGATTGAAAGTTTGTTTCTGTTTTCTGTTCAGTGGTGTAGATCAGGAGAAAGTGGAAACATAGCAAGGCGTGAATGAGATGTTTGTTTCCTAATTCATGTAGATTGCATCAGAGGAGACTCTGAAAAAAAATTTCTCCTTATGTTTATGAGATTATTACTTTGCATATAATAGGATCTGTTCTGTTTTTCTGCTGTGCTAGGAGGGCTGTGCCAGAATGTATACAGCTACTCCGTTTACACCACAGGCAGGACTGGAATTATTGGAAGTTTCTATTTTTGTGAAAAGCTCTTGAGGAAATCAGCCTTCTGCAGATTGCAGGGATGTATGTGAAAGGATCAAGATGTGTAACTTGGAGGTATTTAAAACTTGACAGGACAAAGCCCTGAGAAACCTGTTCTCCATTGAAGATGGGATTTGCCTAAATTACCTTTTGTGTTCCTTCAAACTTAAATTATTCTATGATTCAACTACATTTATTTTAAGAACAAAAGAAGCTTCTGTTATCATATGTATTCAGTTCAGGAGCTTCCAACTAAACGTTTCTACCAGTTGGTAACTCATATTTACATTTTCACTTCAGGAAAATGCTCCTATTTCTAAAAAAATATTTCCCCTCCAAATAAAAAGTCAGTCAAATACACACTTTGTGTGTAATGATACAACTACTCTGTTGCAGACAGTCTGTAGTGTCTACAGGAAGGGTCTGAACAGGAAGATGTGAATGTTCCTGGAACTATCAGTTCCCAGGGACATGCTGATGGAGTAGCTGGTTGGAAGCAGAAGCTGATATCTAGTGATCAGAAAGGAGGGACAGAGATTAATAAGGAAAACAAAAGAACAGCAGAGCACCTTTTGTTGTCACAGCAGTAAAAACAAATGTTGTTTACTACTGGGGACAGACAGAAAAGAAACCAGTAGTAGTTGACATGAACTATCCAACTTTTTACTGGTTTTGACTTTTAGGTGTAATGTTTGATAGGATGTAGAGAGTCCCCCAGATCAGGGTCCTATCATAGTTATCTCGGATGAGAATTCTGTTTAGAAACAACAGTAGTTAATTTAGTAGCCTCTAGAGCCAGAGTTCATGTGAAATAACAATTCAGTTATGTTTTGATTTGCCATGCTCTAGCACAGGTTACATTACATTGCTTCAGAGACTGTTATCCAGTTTGTTCAGTCAGAAAGAATTTTAAATATGTGTATATTCCTTAGTTCAACTACATGAGACTGTCTTTGGGAAACCGAAAAGTAGTGATGCTTCAGCAAATGAAGTTGTCCTAAATCAGTTTTCTGTACATGTTCCTGTCATGTTCCTGTTGAAAAGCTGCTAGCAATAAGTGGAACATAGTTTGTTGTGGTAGGTATTCTCTGGCTAATATGTAATTTTTGCATTCTATGCAATGACTATGGTGTCATCATTTTATTTTGTGTAGTTTGGTGTGACTGTAGCAGTACAAAAGACCCCAAACTATATCTCACATGATTATGCATTTTATAGTTATGCTATCTTGATCTAGTTCTTCAGTGAAAAGGCACAGGGTAGACAGCACAGAGAGAAAAACATAATAATGCACAGCAGGAGAAAAATTGCGGATGCTTTTACTGTTTCCTGTGTTCTTTTTTAATGAAAGTTCAGGAATGCCAGTATGGTAAGCAGACTCCTGTGATGAGAGAAAGTTAAATGCATTGCTATTTATAAAAAATATAGAATATTAATACTAACCACCCCCCTGCGTAGTTAGCTGAGGATAGCCAACTGCCCTGCTTGACTGCAAATTTGACTGTGTGTCAGCCTTTGGGAGTTGGTTTCCTCAGAAATCACAAGAGAAGTAGTAGTTCTCGCTTTTCTGGGATAGTTCTTTGCCAGAAGTAGGCTCCGTTTGTGTGTTGTGGGTGTGCTCATTGAGTAGGGCTGTAGCTGTGGGACCAGAGGAAACAGGATAGGTGCCCTGCACAGAGGCTGCTTAGCCCTGTTCTGCTCCAGTTTACAGAATGCCCTTGGTAGTGGCTTTGTTCCAGTGGCCAGAAAGCAGCCCCTACTGTAAGTACCATATTTCATGTGTAAATGAGCATGAAGTTTTCCCATTACTGCAGGGTTATTCAGGTGTTTCTGTGCTCAGGATTAGATTCCGGTGCAGCAATTTGTAACAAAAATGCATCACTGCTGCATTCGGCTTTCGAAGCTAGTGCAAAAGATGTCTCTTAGTTCGTTAACATCTGCAGTGAGAAAACATTACATCAGTGCTTTTTGACCTTCAGTTTTAATTGGTTTCTGGATGGAACTCAAGATATTGATTATATCATATAATTTGGTATGTTCTGGAGTCAGCATACCATGTGAATTTCCTCTCTGATTGCTGCATATTAGCCACAGCTGAGGTTTGCAAAGGCAGTTGGCTGGAACTTCTGCAGGGAAAAGGAAAGAAAGGGAGCCAGTTTCTGCGTAGTATTGCTGCAAAAGAATTGGGGTTTGGACATTGTCCTTCAATCCTGGGTCTGTGATGAGTCATTATAAAGAATAACAAACAAGAGGAGTGGGGCTCCTCTTGGCTCTTTGGGACAGTGGGGCTCCATGAGGCTCTTTGGGACAGTAGTGCCATTCATTGAAAGGTGCTATTGAAGTAGATGTCTTAGTTGAATAACTAGGTTCATAATAATCCAATTTCTAAAATTACTTGTCATAGTATCATCATCAAAGAGCTGTCCCTGTACTGAAGAAATTAATCAAAGGTCAAATTTTCCCTGTTGGTATTTGAATTTATTTTAGTAGCTCCTTCTCTTTGAAATACATGTTCATATGGTTTAATGTGATATGATAACATTACCAGAGAGCTAATGTATCCAGAAAGCTAGCAGTTAGTGTACACATAATTCTTCCTATTTAAAACTTAACATTAAGAAACAAAAAATCAAAAATACCTGAAGTATTTTTAAAATTCCAGGTTAATGTGCTCTTGTTGTTTTTGAAATTATGTAGTATTCTTTAAAGCCCCAAATGTATAATTTAATTGTTTAGAAAGAAAGAGACATGTTTTTCTAGTAGATTAGAGTGTATCAAGTGTGTTTTCTATCTTTTTTCTTTTCATATGTCAGGAAACTGTGGGTTATTTGTAATGATTTGTTTTTCGGAAAGATTGGACATAATTATTTTTTTTCTAGCATTCTCTGCATATTATAGCATGCTTAATATACAATTGGAAACACTAAGGATAATGCATTGGCCACAGGAAGATAAGGTACTACATTAAATGAGGACTTGGTAATGAACTGGAAAATTAAGAATTTAGACTATACATGTTCCTTTTGCTATGACCCCGAATATACACATCTTTTGGGAAATCACAAAGACTGAAATAAGAGCCAAAAAAGAATTTATAATATCCTTGTGTCACAGCTAATCAAACCAGCATTTTTTTATGTTACTATATTTTATTGATACCTCCACAGGGATATTAGAAATACATCACGTTTTTAACATTAAGATTAGGTTATATTTGGTAGATTCAAGATTGACCTTCTGTTCTGTATTTAATCATGACAATAAGTAGTTATTTCCTTCGCCAGAGTGTTCATTAACAATTAAAAAAGCTACACTTGCATTCTAAGGAAGGGACATGCAGTTTATTGCAGTGTTCTTATGGCCTGCAGATTTTCTCCTCTGGGGACTTATTTTGAAATTCTTGTTGACCTGCAAATCCTATTGGTGTTTTTGAAAGCTTCATAGAAGGGAAAAAAAGATAGAATCAGGCCTTTTGTGAAACATATGTATTTCCTAATGCTGAGAGCTAGAATTTAGGTTGTAATTACATAGCTGTCTTTTCTGCAACAGAGTATTGAAAGCGTATTAAACTACCAGTGCTGTGCACATTAAGTGCTGTTCCATAGTTTAAAGCTGCAGCATTTAGAATTAATTCATTACTTTCAGTTTTTCTTTGCTAATGGTATAACCTTTCAGAAGTAGCCTCTTTCAAGTCTTTTATGCTTTAAAAGAAAGTTTGCTAACAGAGAATTGGATTTTCAACACAATCAATAAGACTAAGACTAGACTAGACATGGATCATGTAATTTACTCCTCTTTACTCAACTGTTTTCTCACTCTTTAAAAGTGCCATGAGTAGAATAAAACACCCAACCAGAAAAAGTGAGTGTAAGCATCTCCTGTATTAGCTGTAGATGGTAGGAACTGTCTGTGATGGAATTTCACAATATTACTGAGATCTGGAATGGGTGATTTTCTGCAGCTAATTCCTTTAGAGAGGAACCTTCTTTTTGGTGCACAAAACTGTTGTTTAGAAAACTAAAGGTCACATATTCCCAGTGTTAAGATACATATATGAAAAATGAGAGTCCTGGATTCAAATAAATTTTTAGTACTGAAGTGGAGACTGAAATGTGAATCTTTCTCCACTTTATATTTCAGTGCCACGTGACCACCCTGCTACTCTCGCATATGGCGCTTGGCTACACTGGGAAAATATTTCTATTCTATAGAAATGTTGAAATATTGACTGTCAAAACAGGAGTGCCACCTTCCCCAAGTGACTGCCTGTAAAAGTAGAAAGCCTTGCTTTGGAAAGAAAGGATTTTAACCTTATATATCTTGGGCTCTTATATCCAAGGTAAAAATAAAAATAAGTATTTAATCCTTTTGACTTATAATTCTGCATAATTCAGGATAAAATGTAGCTCATCCTGACATAATGGAGTTAAGAAAAATGTTGCCTTTGGAAAGAATTACCTGGAGGCAGGAGGTAAGATGCTATTTTTAGGGGAAAACTTTTTCCTTTTTTTTTTTTTTTTTGTTTTTTTTGTTTTTAATGACAATCTCTGCGTAAATTCAAAAAGCAAAAACTGACTTATGGACATAAAACCTTCACTGTGGCGTATCGGGAGGTAAGGACAGAACAATTACAAACAGCATTTGTAAAGAGACCTCTTGCAATTGGGCACAATGTATGCAGGGTATTAGACTTTGCTCTACATAGAAAAAAATTGGCCTTAGCTTCTCTTCTGCACAGTCCTGTCCCTTTCTTGGCCTAGAACCGCACAACCAGGCCTTGCACATTGTTCTTTGCATGTGGCTGTGTGATGCTTGTACAAGGAAGGTAGCATCCAAACAGCATATGCAGTATATGTGCTATAACATAAGCTATTTTAGTGGTATGGTATATAGCTTCACAAACTGGTGTACTTTTATAGGACCTTTTCAGTTTAGGGATGTGAAAGCATTTGACTGTTGTTTAAGTGAACCTCACGAGCTAATTTGAAATAAGCGTTGTTTTCTCCAAAATGACAAGTTTGGCTGTGTTTTCACACCTAATGGCACTGAACTTGATTAGGTTTTTTCCTTTTTTTGGCTTCCCCCTGCCCCAACCCTCCCAACTCCAGTGGAATCAGTTCTTTATTTTGATTCACTACAATAAGGGCTCTGGCAGCTGTATCAGCATTACACCAGGTGCTAGTGCAGGAATTCAGATGCCTTCTGTAACTGGGGGCAGCAGGGTGCCTAAGCTGTTACCAAGGAAATTGTGTGAAGCAGCTTTTGAAATGTGGTGGGGTTACTGGTTCACTCAAAATCACACTGAAATTGGTCACAGATACTGATAGGAAGAGCATAGCTGTCCTAAGTCCTTGCGTTAGTGACAAGACTAATCTGCAGCAGGAAGGAATATTGCATATGGTGTGAAGGAACATCTTGTCTAGAATTTTCATTTCCTCCTTTGTTTCCATCTGCTTGTGAAGTAAGGTTTGTTGTTGGTTTTTTTTCTTGTTAAATGCCAAGCTTATTTTGCGGAAACCAGCAGGGACATATTTGCAGCTCACCCACTAATTGCCCAAATTATTTCTGAAAGGTAAGGAGTTTAGTGAAAGTTAGGAAGAGAGATGGACAGTCAAATTCAAAAAGTTAGTATTTCTTTCTAATGCTTAGACTTGTGAAGGAAGATTTGGTAAGGCTGTAGGCATGAGATTGAATAGTACTATTAATTACTATTGCATTTTTTTTTTCTGTATTGCTTTTGGTTTTCACATGGGCAAAGTGTGACTCTTCCTTTTTGTTTTTTAGAAAAGCAGGAATAAAATATTTATTGCAGCACTGAAAGGTAATTCTGTGTTTGGGGCAGTCAAAGTTTGAAGCTGCTTTTTTGCTGCATACACCCACACGCTTAAACAGAAGACCTAGAGCAGCCTAAAAAGACAGAATTTTTCTGGAATGGCTTAGGGGCTGACACTTAAGTAAAATCAGGAAAAACATATTTCTGGAAAAAAAAAAAAACCAAACACACAACCAAACCCTTTTGCAGCTGAATGAAGAGAATAGGATTAGAAGTCCAAACTGGAGGAAGGCTGGTCACAGCAAGGAACCAGCTGGCTGCCTGCAACTCTGCATACGATTTAGTGAAATAGTGGATCATAAACAGGAGCTAACAACCTTGTACTGATAAGCGTGATGTGCAGAGCAAAAACCCATCAGGTTGTAATGGATGAACTGGGAAAGCATGTACAAGACAGTATTTAACACTGCACGTTGTTGTTAAGGGAAGCCCAGAGGAGAGGACAGAGAAGGCTTAGAGAAATGTGACCTGGGGAAAAGGAAGGGCTGAGTAACTGGGAGATGAAAGCTTCAGATGTGACTGTTTTTTTGTCTCTATGATGGGTAGGCAGAGAGGAAAACTTTTACCTTGTGGTAAGGAAAGACATAAAGAGAAACTGTTTAAAAATTAAGCACTAGCCTGGATTGCATATGAGGCTTATTAAATCCTCACTGTTGGAGGTTTTTAATAACAGGTCTGAGCAGGAATTCATAAAATATTGTCTATGAAGCCCTGATGCTGTGTGACCACATCCTGAGGAGTACAGGTCTGAGCTGCTGGGTTGATTTCTCCATATAGGAAGGGGCAGGTGCTGACCAGGACTGTGTCCTTTTGTGTGGAAGTAGGTGACCAGCAGTGCATAACTGTCTGCAAGTACATCTGGAAAACAGAGGCAAACAGTAAACAAAGATAGCTGGGCTGGAGAGATACCTATCTCAAATAACAGTTACTGTTGCTGATCCTGTCCTTGGACAAAGGGATGAGTTACATCAGCTATTGAGGCGCCTTTTAACTCTGTTTTAACCAGGATTCTGTGAGTAACATTTTTATTTTGCTCTAAATGCTGCAGAATTGTAACTATATTATAATAAAGTAACTATTGAACAATTACTCTGTCACAGTTGTATGTCTTCCCCAGATGCTAATGTGGTAACTTTCTAACCAATAACAAAACCAGAATGGGAAAAGTACAGAAGAAATTGTGTAGAACACAATGAAAGACTAGAGTATGATGTTATTGCTATTATTTTTTGTTTATTTGGAAACACTTCCATCTCCTGATAAATTGATGTGTGGTAATGTCTGCAGTAAGATTATCACTTGTGCAAACAGTTCTGCTTTATTCTGTTGCTAAGCTATTATGGTGGGAGATAATAATATAGATAGTTTTTGTGTGGGAGAAGTCTCACTCTTAGAATTGAGTCTAATTATTTACTTACCTTTCAGTCAGATAATGCTCCAAGAGTTCATATTTGTTTGCTAAAACAGTAATTTGAGTTGTCACCTTGCTTCTAATCTATTCGTTAGTATTTCTAATATTTGGAATAATTTTCCATGTGTGACTTCTAACATAAAAAACTCTGTCAGTACAAATATTCCTTAGCCTTGCATGCCTTACTCAGGAAAGCATCAAATACTTTTTAATATTGGAAAATAACCAGAAAGTTCAGAGTTCTTTTCTTCTTTCATGTCCACCACCCTCAAATGATACACCAAATATTAACATTAATAACTGATTATTGGAAAGAAAAAGGAAAAAATAATTCTCAAGACCATGGTGTCTTAATCAGATGTATATAAAACACTGTATTTGAGTCCTGACTAAATGATTTAGCTGTCAGAACTGGAAGATATCAGTACATCTGGAATTTGGCCTCATCTTTTACAGGTCAGCCACAGGATTTATTCTACTTGCTGCTGTGTTACCATGTTGAACATGTTGTACTCGCAAATTATTGGCAGGCTTTGCCTGTGAGAAGCCCCTGTGGAATTTATGCAAACAACTTTCGGTGGTTTATGGCTCATTTCACTGGGATGGCAAAAATATTTCTGCTGACCCAGAATAACTATTGAGAGATGTTAAAAAAATGAAGCATTTGAGACTTGTGCTGATACAATTTTATGTGCTGATATGATTTTACATTTTCCTTTTTAACATTATCAAAACCATGTGTTTTTTCAAGGCTGATTCTCTGAATGTTGTGCCTTTGAAAAAATAAGTCTCAGTAATAGTACTAATAATAGTAATTAATTCCTGAGGTGTCTGATTTTTGTCTGTCTTCTGTGTTTCTTATACCAAAGTGACTTTACTTAAGTAAATACCTGGCAAATACAAGACCTTTTCTACTGCCTCCCACTGAGCCTGCCAGCCTGTATAATCAGCCTCCAAGTAGGTCTAGTATCACATGGAAACATCTTTCCCAAATAGTGTTTGACAGAGAATTGTGTCATGCAGAGTTTACTAGTCCCTTAAGGGATGAGATATTCCAGTGTTTACCAAGCCAACCCGAAGTTACTTTTTCCCCAAACACACTTTAATAATGAAGTAAAATCAAGTTCATTGTAATCAAATTCTAAGTAAACAAGCTATTTTGTGTTTGGAAACTGGTGCTATGAAAAGAAACAGCAATAGCTACCTGCTGCTTTGTCTTAACTTCAAGACATTTTCTTTGGACTGTGAACTCAACTACCAGGATGATCTGCTCGGGTGTCAGATCCGATTCTCAGTGGATGTGCCTCTTTCAGCATTCTCTTTCCAGGAAAAAAAACCTGCTGTTCAGAAACAAAGTCTTCCTCTATCTATTCCCTGTCTTCCTTGGGATCTCTAGGGAATGAAAGTTACTCTGATTCTTAATAATTAAATCCAGCAAGAAAGTAAGATTTAACCTGTCTACTAATGAATTATCACTGTTGCACTGATAGCACTTGATGTGCAAAGGTTCTTTAAATGTCCTGATGACAGACCTAGAAAAACTTCATGTGCAGCTGTCCATTGTTAAGACGGTTGTACAATGCATGTTTCACTCTGCCCAAGTACTAGCCATTCAGATTTACTGCATAAATCCTCATCAACATACCATCTGTTATAGCTTGAGAACTGTGTAAAATATGTTTACCTTAGTGAAAACATTCATTGCTAACCATTGAATGAGATGTGAAGACAATGACAAATACTGGGGAAGGGTTGTGTTGGGATTTTCTATAATTACAAAACTTAAAATGTGCTACCCAGGTTGTTTAATTTAACAAAAAATCTTGTCCTTAGTGAGCTAATTTAATTTCTTCCTTCTCAGTCTAATAATACTTTCTAAAAAAAATAAAAATTCTAGGGAAGAGTTTTGTCTTTGCTGAACATATCAGACAATGTCAGAAACATTCTTTTGACTGTTTTCTGTAATTCATACCTCAGTGTGGCAAAGATGTATAGTCTAACTGTTTATCTTTGGCTTTAAGAACTGTTTCAACACCAAAGATCTGATTCACTAAGTCTTCAGGTTATAGTTTTGAAATCTAATGAGTTACAAAAATGTTATGCCTTGTACTTTAGTTGCCTGATAAACCCACAATCTAGCAAGTACATTTTAGTTTAAACTACAATTTAATCTGAATCTATTAAACCACATCATGAATATTCTTATTAGCACCCTGGATTTCACTCAAGCTGGGAACTATAGTCATAATCTTTGCATCTGTCAATAGACAGAAAGCTCTGGCTTTAGTCTTTTTCCATTGCTTTGTTCTGGTGTTTTATTGTCTGGGATTCTCTGATAGGGACAGGTAATTTCTTAATGACAATGAATCAACTACTGCTTTTATTTGGTTCAGTATATCAACCAGATGCAGATGGAGGACGATATAGAACAAAAGAAGATTCTAATTCAAAGTCTTGGCTGCAAAAAAAAAATTAAGGGTTTTCTTGTACTGGAAGAAATAGAATAGCTTAAGTAGTAGCAGCACCAATGGGTACAGGTAAATCATTGCCATATTTCTGCAAGACAATGGTATATTTTCATATACTAACAGAGTAATTTTTAACCACAGGTATTTAGAATACAATTGAATGTCACTGCAATGCCTAGATGTCTTACGACAAAGTATGTACTGCAGTGGCTGAAAGTGTGACCTTCATTCTCTTTCATGCCTGAAAGGAACAAACTGTATTTTAAAAAACGTAAAAATATCTGAGTACATGAGTATTTAGATGCACACATTTATTTATGTGAGTATATACTTTCTGGTATTCCTAACACTGAATTCCGAACTTGTTAACATAATGGGAAGGTCTAATAGAAACCACTGTTGTCATCTTCAATGCAAGTTGCAAAAGATTGTATGTAACTCATTGAAGGCAAGCAATCATCCACCTGTGGATGAGCCATACAAGCACATTTTTAAGTATCCATCTCTCATGGGAGAAGAGCTGATAGACAGGAAAGCTTTGAAAATTTTAAAGATATAGGGGAAAAAAATTGTATCTGTGGTATTAATATTGCAATATTAAGTTACAGATAAACTCTATACCAAGGCATAGCCCCACCTCTTCCATCTCTGTCCCGTCTTCATTCACCTTACAAACTAATTCCGTAACCTGCTATTCCCGGTTGTTCCAAGCTTTCAACTATGTGTTGTAATTGCAAGCTATCAGTTGCTTGCCTCCCTCCGCATGTCTGTATTTCCTCATGCCCTGTTTTTCAGTCTGAGTTCACCAGAGGTAACTGCATCTGGGAAGGCTGGACAAGGCTGCTTAAATATGTGTGGCAGGCAGCAGCAGAGATTGGGAACTTCTAGTGTGAAATATTAAATGTATCTTGCTGGACATAAACATAAATTACTGACATGATGGATACAGTAATGTAGACTTAGTGTTTACTTTGAAGCAATCAAGGATAGAAACATACCTTACTTTCAAGGGACAGACTTGCCTGGGAATATGTTTTATGTAAAAGAAGGAAAAAAGAGGAGACGTTTCTACCTTTTTAGCCACTGACAAAAAGTCAGATAATTAAGTAAGTATTGTATTCAGATGCTTTCCTATTTTATCTCTTAGTGATAGTCTTTGTTTTAGAAAAATCCAGGCTAAAATCTTTTCAAGACATCTATTTTCAAGCAGTTATTATGTTTCCAATTATATTGCATATTCAGATTTGACTGGGCAAGAAGGGAGAAAGAGGATGGATGGCAACTAACCAAAATGAAATGTGCTTTCTAATTACATAATGCTAGGAACGAAAATGATCTGTTATGTTGTGACTTTAAGTCTTCATTTCAGTTCGAATAAACCTTGCATAAAAATCCCCTTATTCTGAAAGAGATTTGTTATAGCAGCACAGCGTAGCAGAACAGTTTATTTTAAAGATACAAAAAACCTGTCAGGACTGTGAGACATGATTCAACAAATCTCTAATTTCTTCAAGAAATGTATCTCTAGGGAGAGCAAGCTCCTAAGGACTCAACAAAATTTAAGTAATAGTCACTTCTCCCTCATCCCTGCAGGAATGCAGGTTTTCTGTCTTTGGTGCTTGAGTTTTTTTCAGTAATTTCCCTATAATATCTCAGTGCTTCATGACCTTGTGAACTTGAAGTGTGTGGAGGCTGTTACTGCTGTTATGTAGAACGCTCTTCTTGCATTTAAGACAAGCTGATCTTCAGGGAATAATTCCAGATGCCCAAAAGAAGTTTGTTACAAGTTTAGGTGCCTAGCTGTATACTTTAACCATCTGTCTTTCTACAGAGGCTACTTTCCCACCCTGAAGAGGTTTATACTTCACGGAACATAGTAACTGGGGAGTCTTTGTGGACATTAAGTCTTGATCTGGTAATGCAACTGAGGATCAGATATGTGAGGTAAAAGGCAGAGGCAATCATACATTAAGCACAGGTTTAGTGGGCTCCTGGTTCTTAATCAATTTTTTTTTGTTGTTTTTATCTTCTAGCTTTTGGAACACTAAAAAAAAAAAATGTATTAACCCATTTTTTTGGTACTTTCTTCTCTAATGTATGAATCCTACACGCTGAACCTTTACAGTTTCATCTCTTACCACTGGGGACAAAACCAGTGTTTACCCTGTGGCATTTTCCAAACTACACACTCTTATTTGATACTCAAACCTGTAGGAGAAAGCCCAGTGAAACTTCAGAGCTGATTCTCTATTTCACAGTGATTTTGAAAAATAATAATCCATTTTCAGCAGATCATGGAAAGGTCTATCACTAACTCTTGGTCTAGTCTCTGACATGTTTCAAGTCATTTTCCTGAATCCACAATGAGCTTCTGGACAACATCCTACTGCAGAACTCAAGAAGACTCACAGCATCTGAAAAATTAGGAAATATCTTGTTTTAAAAACCAAAATATTTTTCTAAGAGTGGCATCAGAAATAGCTGCTTTCTTGTCCAGTGTAACTTGATGAGTGAAGAGCGTGCAGAATATACACAGCACTGATATACATAAAATATATTTGTAAGTATCTTCTCTGGAACCCTTCTGGAAACCCTTCTGAAAAAGCGTTGAAGTCTATTTGGAGTTTGGGCTTGTGGTTTGCCCTGAAATGTGAATGTCTTTGAATAATGGTTTGAAAATGCTAATTATCATACAAATTAAAAATTGCAAGGCATTTTGATTCCGTGAGCCTGTCTGGAACTGCATCTACAAAAAAAAATCCAGACACTAGGGCAAAGGAGAAAATTAAGGTCAGTCGTTGAAGGAAGGAATGTACAAGGTCAGGCTTATTCCTTTTTAATTTATTTCTGTCATTCCAGACTCTGAATTCCCTAGAGCTTGTTTATAAGCAGTATAAGGTTTTACATTTTCATTTCTCAGTGTAGTAAGGGAATCCTTAGCCTTTCAAATAGCATCTCAATTACAAAATTAATTTAAAAAAACTTAGCTACTCTTTTAATAATAGTAGTGGATAGAATCAGTAATATTTCAGTTACATCATAAAAAAGATGACACAATATAAAAGCAGGATACATTCCGTTTTCTGAGGCTGATTTGCGCTGCAGGAAAGAAACATTTTGAAAGATTTGAAAAAGTTTACCTAAACGCAATATTCTTCTAAATTTATAATCTTCTCAATAACTAAGCACCCCTACACACATCTTGGCTTTTTTTTTCTAGTAGAAATTACTATCATCCAGTTTTGTAGTGTTAAATAGTGCATGCATATAATTAACTGTCTTTTGACATGAAGAATATTTAAAACATCAAGAAAAACTGCTTTTGACAAAGAGATTATTTTGCCTTTCCAAACTACTATCACTGTGATCAGAGATTATTTTCATACGGTTCTGTGTAAATCACATGCGCGCTTCCTTCCTCAGAATAAAACAAGCTTCACAAAAATCCTGCTATGCCACCCAGCACAGTCAACAGATTGGTTATATTATTTTCACAAGTGTTATCTAGCAGGAACGTATTTGAAGGGCTAGATATGTTGCATACAGGAGATCTAGTGCAAAAATGCCCCCTCCCAAAAGCACATTTTGATAGCCCATTGCAACTGCTTGCTATCACATTTTTATCACAAGCAATTTGTAAAGAAGCAGTGGAGTTTGAATATGCTGTCTATTTCAGGAGCTAAATTT
Source organism: Tetrax tetrax (assembly GCA_009806455.1). Taxonomy (NCBI): domain Eukaryota; kingdom Metazoa; phylum Chordata; class Aves; order Otidiformes; family Otididae; genus Tetrax; species Tetrax tetrax. The sequence goes on along the minus strand of WHYT01015194.1, from coordinate 7,103 downwards.
TCAACTCTATGTAAATGGATTTACAGCTTGGTAAGGAAAGTACGTATTTTGTATAAGAACTCTCTTCTGTGTGAGCTGTAGTCTGAACGACTGTGAACATTTCAAAGTGAATAAATTCCAAATTCTCTATTACTTCCCTTTCCTCATTAAAGACTTTGTCTTGCTTGAGAACCACACAGATATCTTGAAAAGTTTAAAAACCAAAGTCAGTGCATGAGAGAGAATATTTTTGTTCCTGTTAAAATTGTCTTGCTAAGTAAATATTGATCAGATGCTGCAAAACCCCGCGGCTGAATTAATGGCGTTTGAGAAGGAGGGAGGAAAAAACCCTGCCTCAGGCTACTGTAACTTATGAAACTGCGATGAGCAAAATGGACATGCACTGTACTTTCAGCTGGGATGCTGGTACAAAAAAGAGGAGTTTCGAACAAAGTTCTTTGAACCTATTAAATTCTCTCTCCTCCTTGCAGCATTATTGATTAGGCCCATTCCAACTGCGGATGAAGTCTGCAGGGGAAGAAGCAGATCTTCAGCCTGCCTCTTCAGATCTGCTGATGTTATTTGCTGTGGTAAGAGCCGTAGCTTCTCGATGGTTGTGGTTGGAGAGCTGTGCAATATCCCAGTGCCATGTTTTGTCTTAGCTCTCCTCTTCCACGTTTTAAAAATATTTAAAAACTTGTCAAATCTATTGTCATGTCACTTAGAGATTTGCCACATGAAAGAGAGAGTTTCCAATACAAGCTTTGAGCTATGCCAGGCTGGGATGGCTACCAGTGGCTTACAGAAAAGAGTGATTAAATGATTGTTCCCCCTGAAGCAGGGCTGGGGTCTGCCTGTTGCCACAGTTCTCGATGAAGGGAGATAGTTCTGGGATCACCAGCATGGAGGGAAGGAGCAGCCCTGTAATTCCCAGTTCATGGAGAGATTAGTGCTGTGTCTGACCTGCTGGATGGGAGTGGGGACGGCAGCCAGCCCATCTGGGCTGCCCATGGCAGGCCAGGATCTGAACTGATTGGGAATAAAGAGAAAGAGTTGGGGCTCTGTGCATATGTAATATTTCCTTATATTACACTCAAGAGTTTTCTTGTGATGTCATCAGATATGAGAAGCATGATAATTAGTCTCTAAAACAGTAATTCTTTACAGGGCCACTTATTTATCCCCCCATTCATCTCAGCATAAGCACTTATAATCACAACTGCCTGTATGCTATGAAACTTAGCCCAAAATATTTTTATATTTCTACATCAATTTAATTCTATCTGCTTCCATGCCACTTTTCCACGCTCTGTGTGTAATTTTGGTCCTGTGACTTTTGAAAAGGACAGAATTTTCAGTTGCTGAAGTTTGTACTGCAGGCTGAGATTCTTCCACTGGAGGTCAAGCACAGATTCACTGCAGGTGGTCTCCAAATATCTTGGAAAGCTTTCAGGTTCATCAGCAAAGTCTGGGGTTCATATTTCTAATGCAGGAACATGTTGGTATTCATTACCACAGACTTTGGAGCAGCTGAGGGCTAAAAGGAATATTTTCTACTTTTCCAAATAGATGTGGTTAAATTCAGAAGCTGATTATAGAAATAAGTGCAAAATTAATCTACAACTTCATATTGAGTTACAGACAAGCAAATCAACTTTACTTAAACACGACAGCATGAATTTCAGACATTGGTTATGTCTATCAGTTAATTAATATATTTTTAATTTTTTTTATGATCTCTGTGTTGGTATCTCTGTATCTTTTTTTTTTTATTTTTACTCATGCACTTTTTTCAAAATAAGGTATTCAATTATGTCTTTGAACAAAAGTGAAATGTTCAGAATCTAATCTTTTTTTTTTTATCCCAATATTGTCTTTGAACATGCTAAGGAAAAAAATGTATTACATTCTTATTGAACTTAAAGGATGGATTTACTTCCCATTTCCTAATGTGTTTTGATTTTTAATTTGTTAATGCTGGACAAGCTGAAACATATTATTTGCTGGTTAACTGTCTCTCTGTTACACAAATTATATTAAAAACGGTTCAAAAGTTCATTAGCAAAATCCTGCTGATTTGCTCACTGCAAAAGACAGACTTTACCACAATACAAATGGAACCGCTTTAGCTGTTCAAGTCTGCATCACAAAATACTTACAACATCTAATGAGTTAACATATTTATACTGATGTCTGGGTAGTTATACACAATTCTTTATTGTCTGTGACGGTCTCTGTATCAAAATACATTTTTAAAAACACTTAGGCTTTAACTTAGCACTCTCCAGTGGGTTTTTTGACTTCAAGTTTCTCCTAATACCAGCAATTAATATGGCAGTTGTGAACAGGACAGGTTGTTCTGTGGCTATCTATGCTTTTATAGTTTTAAAATTACATTTTTTCCTATGCTAAATCTTTCCATATTTAACATAATTCCTTGATTTGCTAATAACATTTGAGTTATCTGGAAGGTTCAGTAATTCAGTGGCAACAGTAAGAGAAAGCCTATACTAAATACAATTTGCAAGTATACAAGTAAAAAAGAGGATACAGTGGATTCAAGAAGCTGGTTTTTATTATGTACAAACAACTGTTACCTATGAAAGTCTATTTTGTTCAGTCATGCCCTAAAAAAGAAAGCTTAGTGTGAAAGTAGAAAATTGTCATCTTCCACTTGTAATTTCTTTTGAGCTGTTCTTTTCTTGCAACCTTACTTTGAAATTCCATTGTGTAGCCTTGGAAATCATCAGCAAGGATGATTTCCCAGGAATTTTAAGGGACGATGATTTGACTTTGCTATAACACATTTCAAGTTTGCATGTATTTGACGTTTTTTGGATGTGTGGGATTTTTACATTTCAGTTTCTGAAATGTGTATCATTATTACTCACTGTGTTCTGAGAAATACAACTGGAGATAGCCACCCTCCTTGGATTTGATAATTAATTTTCATTATATTTCATAGTTCTTTACTGACAATTCAATCCAGTAATCATCTACATGGAAAAAAGAAACACAAATATGTTTTTTTTTTCCAGGAATTTAATCTGTCATCTTTATGCTAAACTAGCTTTGTTTTAAAAGAAACACTCTTGCTATTGGGTTCATGCACTTCATAAATCCTGTGATCAATATCTAATAAATAAATAATGACACAGCATCAGATTAGCTCCAGAGAAGGATTAGTACTAGGAATAATGTCTGCTTGTAATTATAAAAAAGAACCTGATCTAAAACTTGGAACTCATGGAAATTGGAAAGTCCTAGACATCAGATTTGTGACAATCTAAATATCAGACTTGAATAATCCACATAAATTAATAAATTGTTTTTTCAAGAAAGATGTTGAACCAAAAAGTGAGCAAACATTAGATATCACACAAAATATTAAGAAATTCCTCCAAGGGAAAAAAAAATCAGCTTATTTTGATGATTCTGTAAGCATTTCCTGCATGCTACAAGTTTTGTACTTATTTGAATTTTGAAGTGGGTTTGAGCCATCTCATCTTCCTTAGCCTGCTTCTGTTGAAGATATGTGGAATCTTGTTTGGGAAATAAAGACAGGACAAGGGGCAATGGTTTTAAAATAGGAGGAGGTAGATTTAGGCTAGATATAAGGAAGAATTTTTTTACAATGAGGGTGGTGAAACACCAGCACATGTTGTCCAGAGAGGTGGTTGATGCCCCATCCCTGGAAACATTCAAGGCCAGGATGGACAGGGCTTTGAGCAACCTGATCTGGTTAGAAATGTCCCTGCTCCTTGCAGGGGGGCTGGACTAGGTGGTCTTTAAAGGTCCCTTCCAACCATAACCATTCTATGATTCTAAAACAAATAGATTAGGTATAGTCAAGATACATTTTCCCCCTTTCATAATTACCAGAAACAAATATATTCTTAAATATCAAATATGTTCTTTCCTGGCAGGAGTTAAAAAATATGGGATATTTATAACTTCTCCAATCAAGTATTATATGCACTCTAACTAAAATCCTGGAAGTGATACATTAGCTTTCTTCTGTTAAAGAAGCTTTTTGTGGGTAGCTTTGAACCAACAGTCAGTAACATTCCTCTTATTGACTGCATAGCGCTCGTAGGGATCCTTAGGTTCTTTATTTTAAATACCATTTATACAGCACAATATACAAGTTGTTTTCAGTTATTATCTGATATGGAACATGTACAGTAATCCCCAAGGCTGGTATCTATGTACATTTTTTATCACTTTGAGACTCAGCATATCAGTGCTTTCTGATTGCCTTATTTTTAAGCTATATTCAGCAAGAAATGTTCCCTGAAGATCTAAATTGTTCAGAAAGGTATTGCTTTGTTATAACAACCAAGCATCCTTTTCTGCCCACATGGTCCTGTCTCATTTCACATTACTGTTTTTTGGTTTTTTTTTTTTGCCTATACTTCTTGGTTTTTCAAATATATAGTAAAGTTTAATCTCTAGTATAAAAAATCTTTCTCTGCTCCCATTTCTTTACGTTATATGAATTGCCAACCCCTTCCTCCCATCTACAACAACAAAAATATTCTCTCATAGCTGTAAAAATTATTGTTTCAAGCAGAATAGCAGGGTTCAGTCACTGGGTCAAAGAGTGACTTTCCTGCGAACATCACTTAGTCATCTAAGTTTGCTTTCCACAGCCCAGCACCACAGAGCCATGCAGCAGACAATATTGGGTGTGCTGACTCATGATCATGCACGTCTTCATGACCCACCTTTTGCATTTTTCATAAAATTGGAAGAATCAAGTTGATTTTGACTCATAATTTGCAAACTGGGCTTGTAGCCACATGATTCAGTGTTTTCTCTAAGCTTCAGGGAAGATTCAGCGCTTGTTTACCATACTTGTGAGCAACCATAGGTATTTTGGAGCTGGCTAGTGTGATGACATTGTTGCAAATCTGCTGAGTTTCATAGCTTTAAATCACTGTAACTGAAAGAGAAATCTAGGGATTAATATTTTCCTTTCTTCAGAAAAATATATCCTTAAGGCTATACAGTGAACAGAACAAACTTATCATTACTGTCTACTGAGCCACGATATAGCAAGAATATCCTTAAGCTTTGAGAAATAGTTCTGGAAATGCATCACCAGATATTATATTAGAAAGCACACATTATAATATTCATTACAGTAGTAGAATGTGAACTGCATGTTATTGTAAAAGAAAATCCAATTTGCTGCCTACTGCCTTCAATTTGCTTTTGACAAGTACTCAATCTTTTGCTATATTTTACTTTCTACATTTATCTTCTTGGGCATGTTCTATAATGTTTGCCTAGGGCAAAAACAATAATCTTTTCATTTAATTTAGAGAAAAAGCTCATGTATTCTCTGTGCTTACTAGGTACAGCTATATGAAAACAAATCCCAGTTGCTAAAGATCCATTTGACAATATGAAATAGATTCTGACTTTTTAATTTAGGCATAAAACTGCAGAGGGCATATAAGGGATGCAGATTTACTGAGCTGTACCATTTATTTATGAGTGGTTGCAAGGGAGTGATCTGCAAAAACCCTGTGATGGATGAAGCTAAGAGGGTATAAAAAAAAGTTGTGTTTGACCCTTGCAGAACAACTCTGGAAAGTATCAAGCTTATTTGGTTTGTTAAAAAGCTGAGAAATTGAGTTCATCTCAATTTCTGCAATAAGTATTTCCTCGAAGTGGAATATAGTTTTAATTAAATTGAGGTTTACTACTCTGTAATTTAGCTCACTGCAAAGCATGGAAAGATGGGAGGGGAGAATTTCAGTAGTTTAACCAAATCTTAGCACTTCTGCTGATCTCTGCTTGAAGAAATAGTATGTGAGCAAAGGGAAACTAATGTTGCGAAAATTTGAATTGTTTCAGATCTGAGGTTTAGTTTGCTTTACATTCCTTCTAAATGATCACCTGAATTTGTCCAATAGTCTTTGTCCATAAATGTCAAATGAAAATATTTTATCTTGCACATGGTAAGTTGAAGAGTAAAACGCATCTCTAATTTTCGTACTAGTTTTTCCTCAGACACAAGTGTGATCTTTTTTTTATAAGCTCTTCAGTTTACGTAACCCATAAATACCCCCAGTGCCCTACTCCCCAAGACATGTCCCAGATTTTAGAAAATAAAGATTGTAGAAATTTTTGCTGCATAGCTCACAGAATCAGGTAAGGTGACCACGCTGACCTGCAAAACCGTTTTTTAGCCCAATCCCTCCACCTCCTTGCAGAAAATAAACACAGAAAAAAAAGGATCTTAGTTTGTTCTCTACAGTGTGATTAAAACAGATGTCTCATTCCTTCAAACATTATGCAGCAGCATCTTTCCTGTCCCCTCATATATAATGGGGAATAGCTGAAGGGAGCCCAAGTTAGATTCGTTATTTTTTCCTGGGATAAGCATCAGGCCACATACTAGCAGCTATACTATGGTCTTATGTATTAGGGGTTCCTTCTGATGATGAATGAATAATTCCAATTATTCCTTATCTTCTCAAACTTGAAGGAGGCGAGGCAACAAAGCCTCGAGCAAAAACAACCACAGGCACGTGGTTTGTGGAACTGTTTTTGTAGAATCAAATACTGCCAGAGTCAATTTTGTACTACTCAGACCTCTGAGTTTACATTTTCAGTTGGCAAAGTATATCTTTAAAGTTTAGTAGTTTTGTTCCATAGCCAGAAATGTATTTTATTCTTCAGAACCGAATACTGCAATCCCTGACTCAGTAAAATTCTCATTGTCTTCAAATATAATTTGTCTGAGCTGGCTTGTAGGTTATGACCATCTGGGAGCTAGTCTGCAAGATATCAGACTTTTGATTTACTTGATGTAAACGTCCAATTTATTTTATGCACTTGTGAGCAGTTTCATTTTTCTCACCGAGGCATTCAGTCGCTATGGAGATAGGTGTGATTTTGGAAACTGTGGGGTCACATATGGTCTTGGAGCTCTGCTCTCAGTCGGTACATTTGCAACCAAATGCAAGTATTTCTGCATTTTAGACCTGAAGGCTCTAAAGGATGAAATTTAGCCAGGAAGTACAGAATTGTGATTCTGAAAATTCCACCAACCTGCTATATTACCCTGGAGTTTCCCAGGGATTTTTCTTTCTTTCTTTCTTTCTTTCTTT